>OW052222.1:62891226-63491226 GCA_932526605.1 Nephrotoma flavescens | reverse complement strand
TTTCCTACATCTATTTACGTTCTGTACGTCAAGAGCACAATCTAACTTAATCGGGAGTAAGGATCAGCTTAGCATAAATACTGACTCACATTTTTTAGTTTTGTGTCCTGAATAATCCACGTAATTTTCCTTATTGTTTTTGCAAATGCGAATCTGTTAAGGTTATTTATTATTATCCTAGACAATTTAATGTTATTTATACGAATATTGCGCCTCGTATATACCGGAGGATTTGTATTGTTTTCAAGTATCAAGTCGCATTAGATTCAAATTTTAACACAAAATATTATAGCCTCGTTTATTTCTTGCGAGGTCAAAATGTAGGATGCGATACGAGCACAACATTTTTTATCCATTTGGGTTAAATTTATTTATGCATTTTTATATATTCACAATCCGATTTAATCCTGGATAAAAATGTTTAAAGTGTTGCTCTACATTTTCCAAATAGATACGACCGACCAAATTTAACTTTCTTTTTTGTTGTAAATTGGATAACACGTTCGACTATGTACAAAATCGAACGTCGAATCATACGTACAAAATCGAAACATTGATAAAATTTCATGAAATAATAATCTGCCATATAAAATCAATAATTATTATGGATTACTTAATTAAGTTGTATTAGATTATAAATATGGTATAACGAATTCGCAAATCAATTATTTTATTATGAAACCCCAAATGGCCACCACCAACTACAATTTTCATTTTTCAAGAGAGAAAATTTTAATTGGTTTATGGAATTCAACACCCTCCACTCGCATTTCTACAAATTTTAGAACCATAGGTAAATATAAACAATAAATAAACAATAAATTCTATTTATAATAATTCAATAATGTGTTTTGTAGTAAATTTTAAATTATAAATCCATATTCTATAGGTATGGTTAGAAAATATTTTAACATGTAGTTTTGTTTAATGGATATTATGGTAAACGTTCTAATTGCATGTGTTCTCTTAAAGTCTTGCGGAAATTAGAAAATTCCGAAAATTTGTTTGCTAACTAAAATGGCCGATTTATTTCTCATTTCAATTTTCTCTTTTCAATACCCCCATTGCATTGATGAACTTATGGTACTTGGCAGTATTGAGTCCCTTTGTCAATACATCTGCTAGCATCTCATCGGTCGAACATACACAAGTTCGATACGTTTGTCATTTATCATGTCACGAATAAAGTGATCAATGTGTTTGGTTCGTGGATGGTAACTGGTAGTTGTATAGCTAGATTAATAGAACTCCAGTTGTCCCAAAAGACATACTTTGAAGTTTCAACAAATAACTTTTGCAGTAGTCCGTTTAACTAAATCGCCTCCTGTGTGGCCGAAGTTAATGCCATATATTCGGCCTCAGTTGTTGACAGTGCCACTTTGGCAACTTCCTGGTTTGCAGAACTGCTTTGAAAACCTATTTCTAACGTTTTCAGCTGTAGAATTTAAACCGACATCCTCAATTTTCTTCGATTCTGTTAAACCAAATTTATGTATTCAAATTAAAAATAAATTCTATCTTGGCAGAAAGGAAATATATTTTAAAATGCCGAAAAAAACACTTCTCGATTTCACCCTATAAACACATGTAACCTTAACCCTGGAATAGTTTTCATCCATTATACACTTCTTGTATTGTATAAATTTAATAGAATTTTCAACCTTTTTGCATTTTGTGTGAGATTTTTTTTTTGTGCCCGAAAAATACAAATAATTTTCCAAACAATTTAAATTTGTATATGTGTCTGTGTAACATATCCGATATCCCAGTACATATAAATAAGAAGGGCAAGCTTTTTTTAATAGGATTTTAAAAGGGTTCAAGTTATCAAATACAAAAACGTCTATTAATATTTTCTGTAAAAGGATTTACGGTGATGGAAATATTTGGCACGATAAACAATGACCTAATTCAATAATCGAGCATAGCAGCAGGAGGAAACTGATGATGCCATTCATTTTATAATCTATATCTGTTTATATTTCCCGTATAATACTCAAACAGTAGTTTTGTAATACGAAATTGTCTGGTCTAAAATAATTTATTGTATTATATCGAAAGCACATTCCACATAATCTCAAAAAAGCACAAAAACTAAATAAATCCTATAAAATGGATTAAAATTTATCTAGAAATAACATTTTTCAGTTTATTTTCTACTATTTTATAACTGTCTCTTCAATATAATCGGACAAAAACTATCAATGTGTAATTGTGTACATACTTATGTACCGAAGTACTGATAATATGTTTTGCCATATGAGATTTTACAAATGGACCAACATTTCTGGATGACATAAATACTCGTGTATAATACGATATACAATTGATCTTTGTGGTATTTTGGCACAACATAAAACTATCGAAATTGTCTACATTCAAATAGCAAAATTGTGTGGTATGTTATAGAGCGTTATGTACTTACATGTAAAAGCACATAGTACATACACAACATAAATATTTATGTAATCCTGTATTGATATAAATAACTAAACAACGATTTATATTTTTAAGCAGGGTGGTAAAATGGATTGGTCTTCTACTGAATTTTGTTACAATATGAACATTGTCCCACAAAATTCTAAAAATTGACACTCAGCAGGGTTTACTTTGGCGTTTGTAGCTAGAGAAAATGCAGTGATCGGGTTTTGGATTGTAATTTTCGCGGTATCATTTAGCCTTGGAAAAATAAATTTTGGAAAGGAAATTGTTTTTTTTTGAAAAATTTGGGATTAAAAAAAAGTTACGATGTAAGGCAAAGGATCGTGAAAGTTATAATAAAAAACTTAAACATTTTCTTTATTGTGTGTGAACTATAGAAGTGAATTTTGTTGAGTGTTACAGTTTTTTTTTAATTAAGATACGATTTGTGATTAACAATCAATTATATATATACATATATATAAATATATCTGAACGGGTTTAATATTTTATGTATGTTACATAAGTACTCAACAAAAAAAAAAAAAAAAAAAAAGTATGTAAAAAAATTAAATGAACAATTTCTAAACATTAATTTCATATAAGGATTTAAGAAAACACAAAAAAAAAAAATTAACATATATGTAATATAAAAAAAAAATTTGTGATTTTTTTTATCGCTTTGGTAATTGTGGTTATTTAACAAATAAAAGACAAAAATTTATATTCCTAATTTTATATAAAAAAATTGTACAAAAATTTAATAAATAAAAACAATATGTATATAAAACAAGATGAATTTCTGGTTTAGTCGTAAATGGTGCAGGAATAATTAAACAAAGTATTTTGGTTTGATTCATTCGATAACCTTTGATGCGTATTGCATGCTGGTGCAACAACGGAGAGGAGATAACATTCATCGCTGTGCTGATAAATTAAATTAAGTCAATCAGGAAAATTTGGTAATATTTAAAAGTGAAGGAGCAAGGATTGGATTGCAGATTGCGGGTGTACATGCTGGTAGCTGTATATATTTAAAACAAGTTTTTTTTTGTTTCTTTTTTTTGTTTATTTATTATTATAAATTTAATAATTATTATTGTCTTGATTTCTTGATTTTTTTTTTAATTAATTAAATTTACTTGTAACACAAATTTTTTTTTATCTCGTAATTAATTTTTTTGAGTTAAATATCCGATTTTAAATTTTTGTTTATATTTATTTTTTTTTTTGCTTGAGTTGCATGAAAACATGATTTAAAGGTTTATATGATTAATTTTATGTAATTAATGTTTGATTAAGCGGAATTAAGTATTGTCGGTTGTTGTAGAACTATGAGTTGGTTAGATTTCCCAAATTATTGTGATGTGCAAAATATATCCCACCCCTAAACGACTGAGCTTACTGGGGACATAATATATATTTTATTTTATACAAGTTTTGCACACGTAACAATATGGCGCCCAATGGTTTTATTTATTTATATTTTTTTTGTGGTATGATTTTTCTATATTTTATATTGCTGAAGAATTTTAGTATGTCATTTATTGTTTGAAATTCATATCTCCATTTGGGATAGATTGTGAATTGTTTCAGATGTAATGAATATTGAAGTTTAGAAGTGTATCATAATAATACAGAATTTATTTTAATTAATAAAATTTCATACCGAATTTAAGTTTCTTCGTTTTCTTTTATTTTCAAATTGCCATTTCTAGTGACCTTTTATTCTTAATGTTTTTCTTCTCTTTGTTCAATTGTTTTTGGCCGAATTTTCGAATCGACCTTATATTTTCGAAATATCGAATTGAGTTATAAGTGTTTGCATTTCTGAAATTTTGTGCTTGATTCAATTTTAAATTATACAATATTATTTATAGTAGTGTTTGAAGTTTAGTTCCTCATTTTATTGAGTTTTCATTACACGACAATAAATTTTATTACTTTTTGTAGTTTTTTTTATATTTTTATTTTTTTTTATTTGGGGTTCTGGCTGATTCATGGTTCTGCAACAAACCGATAATTATCAACGTATTTACTAACAAAGCATAAGATTGCTGATTGTATTCAGAAAAAGTATAAAATTGTTAATCAGCATTCGCAAATTTTGTGGAATATTTTGGTTGTTGATTTCAAATTCTATGGCAGTGTTCATATTGTAAGATTTGTGATCGTGTGATTTTTACCTTCAGTAATTTCAGCATAATTTTAGTGTGGTTATACGATTGTTTTAATTTTTTATAGATTTAGTTTTAACTTATATTTAGCTTGTTAATAATCTTTTATATTACAATTAATGTGATGTGTATATATATATATTTTTTTAGTTAATTTCAATTCATACTGTAAATAAATTTATTTATCATTTAACATTATTATTTTTTTTTATTAATAATATTAATTTTGGTTTAATTATGGATTCTTTTGATGTTAATTGTTTAAAACCAGATGAATTTCTTGTTGAATGTGAGGTTCGTAATTTAGAAGGGTCTCCAATCGATAAATTGAAATTATTAAAAGTTGCTATAGAAAACGAAATTCAAAACGCAGTGCTTCGACCTCATAAACCTCATAAACAAGCCACTAAAAATCCAGATCGTGAGATTAATAGATGCAAAAATAAGTTGGGAGATGTGCTTTCGTGGTTTAATGGTTTAAATAATCAAGATATAGAACATGTTGATTTTACAACTATTAGATCAAGATTGTGTCATGTTATCAGTCGATTAGTGCGGTTATCTAATACAACTAAAAAGTATAAAGCAAATTGTTTACAAGCATTAGACTCAGCGAATCTTTTGTTAGAAAATGTGGAAAAGGTGGTGGGAAAAACATCTACATTAAATGATTCAATTCAGTGTGTAAAAGAAAAAATTGAGATTTATGTAACTGAATTATCATCTTCAGAAGATGATATATCTGATAATGAATCAATTCATTCAAATAATACTCTAATTCGTAAAACAAAAATTGCTAACAATAACATCAACGCAAGTCCAAGTCAACTCACAAGTATTGATGATGCAACAAATCCTCAAGTGTTTAACACGATTCAGAAAATTTACAAAAACATACTACTAATTTTAAAAATGTTACAGGTAATAATATCTCGTATGGCAGGTTACCTGTATGTTCCAATAATGATTTTCCTCAGATTTCAAATCAAAATTTGGAGTACCAAAATTTTATTCGGGCACAACAGCAACCAAATTTAGATACTCAATTAAATTCAAACCATACACAAACTTTACCCATCTATACTTCTCGGCCTACTCCGACATTTGGTGTTAAGCAACACGAACTCTCCAAGTGGAAAATTGAGTTCGATGGTTCTACTGGTGGAATTGCTGTGGAACGCTTTATTTTTAGAGTTGAACATCTTGCTCACACATATCAGGTCAATCAAAATGATTTATGTAATGAATTCAGTGTCTTATTGAAAGGTTTAGCATCAAATTGGTATTGGTGTTTCATAGAGCGAAATCCTTATTCAAATTGGATACATCTAAAAGCGGCTTTTATCGAGAGATTCCAAGATAGGCGAACAGATAACGATATTCGAAGAATGATTGATTCCAGAAAACAAAAGATGAACGAGTCATTCATTGAATTTTACAACGAAATTTTAGCACTAACTTTACAATTTCGATCTCCAATAACGGATAATGATATTCTTCGTTTCTTGAGATACAATATGCGCATTGAACTCCAAAATCATTTGGCAGATCAGGAAATTGATAATATTAGTACGTTAGTGAGGCGATGTGTAGCACTTGAAGATACATGGAAACGAAATAGTAGAACAAATGAACACTCGTTCAAGAATGTACCAAAATTTGTTCATGAAATGTCATCAGCTGATGCAACACCAAATTTTCCTGTTCAAAATTCTTTGCAACCTAATTTTAGATTTCAGGACTATTACGATAATATTCATAATAATACGGCACATCAGCAACAATCGCATCTCCAGTATCATTCTAATTTCAATTCGTTTCAAAATTCGCCAGCACAAATTGATGCGTACAAATTCTCTCAAAATTCTAAACCAAATAATGAACCAACAAATTTAATATGTTGGAACTGTTTTGACATTGGTCATAAGTTTTATAATTGTAATAAACCTCTTAGGACTTTTTGTTTTGGTTGTGGTACTGACGGGGTTGTAAAGTCTAATTGTTCTAAATGTCTTTCGGGAAACGGCAAGTCGGGGAACCATTCAGCTGCCTTTCGGATTCCTCGAACTCAAGAGCAGCACCCATCACATACAACGAATATGACAACGAGCCATCAGTATCCCATTCAAATTCAGAAAAATCGTCAAAATCAAGACCAAATAAATATTGAAATTCAAAAAAATTCACCTCTGGCTAATGCTGTTTTATCTGCTACATCACTTAAGTCTAAAACTAGATTTTTGTCTTATTCGCTTCGAACAAAAAAGTACTGGGAGAAGTGGAAAAATCTTAAAAAAGATATTTCGGAAACTTTTATATCAGATGAAACAGACGAAAGACTATTTGCGAGAGTGAATATTAATGGAATTGATCATATTGGATTAATGGACAGTGGAGCAACTATTACAGTGTTAGGTAGTGGGAGTCAAAATTATTTAAATAATCCTGATGTCAAAGTTTTCAACATTACGAGTGAAGTAAAAACTGCTAGTGGACATTCTGAACGTATATTCGGGTATATATGGGCTAAAGTAATTTTCAATAATATTGAAAAATCCATGCGAATTTATTTAGTTCCTGGATTAAAACAGCAATTGTATTTAGGAATTGATTTTTGGAAATTATTTAATATATTTCCAAGAACAATCTCAGAATTAAGCACAGAAGATTTAAACCCTATAAATATACACATTCTGTCAGAAGAGCAACAATTTAAGCTAAAACAAATCACAGAACAATTTCCGTCTTTTAATCAACGAGGTTTGGGTAAAACGTCTTTACTATATCATCATATTGATGTTCAAGGAGCCACTCCAATCAAGCAGAGGTATTATCCTATATCTCCAATTAAGCAAGCAGCGATGTACGAAGAGTTGGATCGGATGATGTCTTTGGGTGTGATTGAAGTGTCTAGAAGTTCTTGGAGTTCACCTGTGACATTAGTTTCGAAGCCAAATGGCAAAGCTCGTCTTTGTTTAGATGCCAGACGCGTGAACGAAGTAACGAAAAGGGACGCTTATCCATTGCCTATAATCGACGGACTCTTGAGCCGGTTGGAGGATACCAAATTCATTTCAAGTTTAGACTTAAAGGATGCTTTTGGCAAATCCCACTGGATCAAGAGTCTCGCGATAAGACAGCGTTTACCGTCCCTGGTCGTCCGTTATATCAGTTCACAGTGATGCCATTTGGTCTCTGTAACGCGCCACAGACTATGTGCCGGTTAATGGATCAGGTGATACCCCACGAATTTCATGATCGTGATTTTGTATATCTTGACGACCTTTTAATCACTTCCAAAACATTTGATGAACATCTTGAACTTCTATCGAATGTGGCTAATAAATTGTCTACTGCTGGTTTAACAATAAACATCGAGAAAAGTCATTTTCTTCTTAAGAGGATTAATTATCTAGGGTATGTAATTGGAGATGGTACACTTGCAACAAATCCAGAAAAGGTTAAGGCTGTTAACGATTATCCTGTTCCATCTACTATCAAGCAACTGCGTCGTTTTTTGGGTATGGCGGGGTGGTATCGCAGATTTATTATTTCGTACGCGTCACTTGTAGCACCACTTACGGACCTAACTAGGAAGCAAAAGAAATTTATTTGGACAAGTAAGGCTCAGGAGGCGTTTGATAAAACCAAACTGGCTTTGACCAATGCACCTGTACTGGTACATCCAAATTTTGGTAAGCCTTTTGTGATTCAGTGTGATGCCAGTACTACTGGAGTCGGAAGTGTGTTGCTTCAAAAAGGAGATGACGGAGAGGATCATCCAATAGCATATATGTCGCAAAAATTGAACGCTGCTCAGCGCAATTATTCTGTCACTGAGTTAGAGTGTTTTGCTGCTGTGTTGAGCGTAAGGAAGTTTAGGGCATATGTTGAGGGATATCCTTTCGTAATTATAACCGATCACGCTAGCCTTAAATGGCTTATGAGTCAAAAAGAGCTCACAGGCAGGTTGGCGCGGTGGAGTTTGAAGCTGCAGGCTTTCGATTTCACAATACAGCATCGCAGTGGATCACAAATGGTTGTACCTGATGCTCTTTCTCGAGTGTTTATGGAAGAGATGTTACTTTTTGATTGTGGTTTTGAACTATTTCAGCAACTGATCTTCCTAAATTCAAATTATACGTACCCCAACCTTTGGTTTTACATATTCTAAATCAATCCCACAACCCTCCAACGTCTGCACATTTTGGAACCAGTAAAATGCTCGAACGAATCCAACGATACTTTTATTGGCCAAAAATGGCACTGGATGTAAAAGATTTCGTAAATTCTTGTAGAATATGTAAAGAAACAAAACCGGTCAATTACATAACTAGAACCGAAATGGGTGAACAGAGGATGGTTGTGCGGACCATGCAACGTTTATTTGTAGATTTTCTGGGACCTTATCCGAGATCGAAGAATGGAAATTGTTATTTATTTATCGTTTTAGATCACTATTCAAAATTTGTTTTTCTTAAACCGTTTCGAAAAGCGCTTGCCGCTGATGTTGTTAAATTTCTAGAGAACGAAGTTTTTTTGGCCTTTTCTGTTCCTGAATATGTTGTTTCCGATAATGGCGTGCAGTTTACCTCTAAATTATTTCAAAATTTAATGTCAAAATTCAGTGTAAAACATTCCTTAATTCCTCGTTATTGCCCACAAGCTAATGCTTCGGAACGAGTTAACCGATCAATTATTTGTGCTTTAAGGGCCTATATATCAGAGTCACAAATAACATGGGACCAACATATTTTCGAAATAACGGCAGCGCTAAGGAATGTTGTGCATAGTTCCACTAAGTATTCGCCACATTTTTTAATGTTTGGACAACATTTAATTACAAATGGTAAGGAGTACGATTTGCTAAAGTTGTTGAATTTGGAAGGAGAAGTGAATATTTCGCCTGAAACAAAAGCAAATAATTTGAGTATTTGTCAACAAAGTGTTTTAAAACATTTAAAAGAAGCTCATGATAGATCTTCACATAATTATAATCGCAAAAGTAAAGTTCGTAATTTAATTGTTGGACAAACAGTTTTTGTAAAAAATTATGTGAAAAGTAATGCTGTTACTAAATTTTCTGCAAAACTAGCAAATAAATTTTTGGAAAGTACCATATTACGGAAAGTAGGAAATACTGCGTATGAGGTTGTGAGAAAAGATGGAAAAAATTTGGGAATTTATCACATTAAAGATATACGGACTTGATATTAAATATTATTTTAGATTTTTTTTTAGCATTAATTAATAGTAAATTTTATGATTTTTTTTGTTAGTATAGTTACATTTTTTTTTGTTTAATTAATTAATTATTAGATAAATTGGTTTTTGTATTATTTTGTGTAAATCAGAATGTTTAGTATGAGCCGGCTTGGATGAGACCTCAGGGTGTGTGGTACGTCCCCACGACTGTTACAATATGAACATTGTCCCACAAAATTCTAAAAATTGACACTCAGCAGGGTTTACTTTGGCGTTTGTAGCTAGAGAAAATGCAGTGATCGGGTTTTGGATTGTAATTTTCGCGGTATCATTTAGCCTTGGAAAAATAAATTTTGGAAAGGAAATTGTTTTTTTTTGAAAAATTTGGGATTAAAAAAAAGTTACGATGTAAGGCAAAGGATCGTGAAAGTTATAATAAAAAACTTAAACATTTTCTTTATTGTGTGTGAACTATAGAAGTGAATTTTGTTGAGTGTTACAGTTTTTTTTTAATTAAGATACGATTTGTGATTAACAATCAATTATATATATACATATATATAAATATATCTGAACGGGTTTAATATTTTATGTATGTTACATAAGTACTCAACAAAAAAAAAAAAAAGGAAAAAGTATGTAAAAAAATTAAATGAACAATTTCTAAACATTAATTTCATATAAGGATTTAAGAAAACACAAAAAAAAAAAAATTAACATATATGTAATATAAAAAAAAAATTTGTGATTTTTTTTATCGCTTTGGTAATTGTGGTTATTTAACAAATAAAAGACAAAAATTTATATTCCTAATTTTATATAAAAAAATTGTACAAAAATTTAATAAATAAAAACAATATGTATATAAAACAAGATGAATTTCTGGTTTAGTCGTAAATGGTGCAGGAATAATTAAACAAAGTATTTTGGTTTGATTCATTCGATAACCTTTGATGCGTATTGCATGCTGGTGCAACAACGGAGAGGAGATAACATTCATCGCTGTGCTGATAAATTAAATTAAGTCAATCAGGAAAATTTGGTAATATTTAAAAGTGAAGGAGCAAGGATTGGATTGCAGATTGCGGGTGTACATGCTGGTAGCTGTATATATTTAAAACAAGTTTTTTTTTGTTTCTTTTTTTTGTTTATTTATTATTATAAATTTAATAATTATTATTGTCTTGATTTCTTGATTTTTTTTTTTAATTAATTAAATTTACTTGTAACACAAATTTTTTTTTATCTCGTAATTAATTTTTTTGAGTTAAATATCCGATTTTAAATTTTTGTTTATATTTATTTTTTTTTTTGCTTGAGTTGCATGAAAACATGATTTAAAGGTTTATATGATTAATTTTATGTAATTAATGTTTGATTAAGCGGAATTAAGTATTGTCGGTTGTTGTAGAACTATGAGTTGGTTAGATTTCCCAAATTATTGTGATGTGCAAAATATATCCCACCCCTAAACGACTGAGCTTACTGGGGACATAATATATATTTTATTTTATACAAGTTTTGCACACGTAACAATTTCTTATTGTGGAACGTGGAATAACCGGAAGTGTTTGTCGAAAATCTCCTAATAACAATATGAGAGCACCGCCAAAGATTCTGTCGTTGCCTTTCAAATCTTTCAACGTAAACGATTTAAAGCTTCTATAATGAATGTTTATGTGCCGTACCTGAATGCGATCTAATATTACATACTGCATTTTCATTTGTCTGTACAATAAAGTAGCAGCAATACCAGGTGAAGCGATGGCCAAACCAATCTCACCTTGAGAACGTATTTTAGCAAAGATGAGGGAAATTAAAAATGTTTTGCCAGTGCCACCTGGAGCATCCAAAAAGAAGAATCCGCCTTCTTTTGCAGTGGCTGCAAGCATTACCGAATCAAAAACCAATTTTGTTCAGCCAATAATTGTGGTTCATATGTTTCAATGTGCTCATAATGTATGATTGTTCTTATTGTAAATTTCGATTAATTAAATCACTTGCCGGACGATTGGGTGATGGTAGTCCCAATGTAATGCGTGATTTATTTGAAATAATCAGGCATAAGTCTTCCAATTTTATTAATGCTTCATTATACCTATACATACACCAATGCTTCATTATACCTATACGTATAATCTAAAAATGCATTTCCATGAATTGTACGGTGTGCATGTAAAATATCCTCACTCATGGCGTCCTTAAATTTCGAGAACAGTATCGGTAATAGTCAAATCCCAATGAGAATCTCCTTGTAATAATTATAATGCGCGACATGCATCATGATTTGTTGCATATATTTGACCGTTGACTGTTTTTAAATATTCAAATGATGTTGTTCCTGGAACATTAATTAAAGGCAATCGTAAGTAGAAGTATTCTCACGTTGTTCGATATTCGGTGAGCGGTTTACCTCTTTTACGGTGTTCCCAAGTTTTTTTAGACGTATTCCATGTAAAATAAAAGTTGGTACATCTGAATAAAGAATGGTATTCGCGAAACGTCCAAAAACATTTTGTTGTTGGCATAATTTGAAAAATTCCGTTAACGTTGTTTTTGGCGGTGCTTCTGCTCGACTAACTGCATTTGCTTCTGTGCAGTAAACACGTTCCCCATTTTCAAGATGAATGGCTAAATTAATGACAGCTGGATTTCTTTCGTGAATAAGAAAGGATAGTATTCGCCAGACCGCTTCATTGCTCCAAACATTTTGGACCGCAAAAACGGCCATGTCGCTGCCCTTGTGCACATATTTGTAGATGTATTTAATAGATTTAACAGAGATGCAAAATACTATATTTATATGTGCTTTGTATAGGTTTTCGATAGAAGAGGACAATAAAATACATGTGATTGTCCATATTGGTCCGAATCATAATCCTGTGTGCGTAGAAATTCATGGTGCTAACTTTTTTATTCATTTCTTCACCTAAAAGTTAAAAAAATGTATTGTAAATATAAATTTGTTTATTGAATTTGTAATTGTTATAATAATCTGTTAAAGGATTCCTTTGTTTGATGTTTATATGGTAGCCATCCTCGCCCTCCCAAAAAATTAAAGGATACTGTAGTGCGTCGTAAGAACGATGTGTATTTGCAGTGACTTGTGTGGTGTTCTTGCGGCGCATAATGCGTGTATCGCGTTGTTCGAATGTATCGCCAACCATTACTATATTCCTACTTCAGTCACTGTTGGAGCATTAAAATGCCGCGCATGTTCGCCAATAGGCACTTTATCGGCTTTAATAACGATCATATAATTATCGTTTTGTAATTGGTTGGAAACTTGCTTAATCAATAGGTTGAGGTTATTTTTTTCTGCCAAAAATGTTTCTAAATCGGCTACGATAGCTCTTTCATATATTACTTGAATTTGATTGTACTCGCAACGGGTTTTAGACTGCTCTTCTGCCCATAAAGTAAATTTGTAGAAATTTTGGTGTTTCCGTGAGTAGAGGATGTAAACAGCCAATTTTGTGATAAACCTGGCCCTGTATCTTGAATGTTGAATTAAATGTGCGTCCTTGTCCATCCGTATTAGTAATGATATTGGCAGCGAAGCAAGTAATTTGAAAACAACTATTAAATTTCTTTATTTTTTTCAAAAATAAATTAGACTTTGTGGTGCTGCCATCCATTAGCGTTTTCAGTGGCTCTGGTGGTGTGTTCAATGTAGGTAAAACCACTTTGCCTGATGAACAACACATCCCTGCAGTTTCATTTTTAAATTTCAGAGTGTGGCAATGAGTGGACTCTCTATCCATGTAACCAATTGAAATTTTCGAATGTGTATAATATTCGATATCTGGATCATATTCAAATGCGATGTGACTGAATGATGACAGTGTTGGTGGTTGGTGCTCTTCTTGCTTGCATGCGTACTCGATTATTCAATTGCACCACACTTCTGTTTAAATCCGTCACATGATTGCGTATGATCTATGAGTTGTAATTCTCATTTGTGCAAGACGTCTTATTCTGTGTGCATCACTTTCTAATGCGCGGGTGGTTGAAATGAGCAATCGTGCATCCGCTCTTGTCGCTTCTTGTTGTTTTGGTGTTAAATTCGTTAGTATTCGTTGTCTATTGCGAATTTGTCGGGCACTACGACGCCACCACGTTTCAACGTCGTCGTCCAGGCATTTTTCGCGGTATTATTTCACTACAATTTGGGGGATCGGAACGATGTATGCTAAAATGTATGCTTTTTGGGTCTATGTATGCTAAAAAGGAAAATTTCGTTGGTTATGTTATTTGTGCGTCGAATCGTGTTATTTATTACATTAATATCACTATAAAATTTACTTACCACTCCACGATCACTTTAAAAATATTTGTATTTATATTGTAGACAATCAATATTGTTTTGAAATTTCGTATCATAAATTCACCTACACTTGAATCTCGATTATCCGGGATGGGTGGGACTTCCCGGATAATCAAAAATCCCGGTTAATCGAATTATTTTTATTAGAACTAAAAATAATCCCGGTTAATCAGATGAAATTCAGATTAACCAAGAAACTAAAAAATCCAGGATAATCGAGGTTCACGGATAATCGGATCCCGGATAATCGAGATTCAAGTGTATTTAAAATTGATTGAAAGTTTATGCTGAAAGTTGATTAAATTGGAAGTTCCAAATGATTGAAATTTTCGTCAAACTTATTTCTAAACAATTGTACAGCACAATGAAATATCTAATACTGAAATGGCAAATGAAAAACCATTTTGATTTTGTTTTTTCAATAAACACCCTTTTGTAATATATTTAAGGTTACTACGATCTATAGTTTTACTTTTAACATTATTTGCAGCAGGCACTTGGCGAAATACACTTACACTTATAACCACATTTATTAAACACTTTTGTTTTTTTTTTAAACAAAAAACATAGTTTTAGTTATTGTAAGATGATTTTAACCTTGAAAATACTGAATATGTATGTATATATAATAACAAAAAAAATCATAAAAATGCATTAAAGACAACCAACGCCACCTATCGGATTTTTGTGGTTACATTTAAATTTAATTTTGTTGCAGTGAAAATTATATACCTGGAAAACGACATTTTCGTAAATATTTCTACTTCACCGCCACCTATCCGGGTTCAAATTTTGCCAAAGACTACCTTTTTATTTAAATATTGTATTGTGTTAATTTGAGCCTAATCGGTCCATAAATACGAATTTTCGAAAAAAGCAACCACCTCCCCCCACCTAGGGGGGTCTGTCTAACACAAACAAAAACAATTTGAAGCACCACACGAACATATGGTGTCAATGTAAGTTGGATAGCTTTAGCGGTTCAGCCGTGATGGTTGGTCGTACATCTACATATGCATAATGCACCATTTCATAAGTATCTCCACTTCAGCGCCACCTATCGGGTCCAAATTTTGCCAAAGACTTTGATTTTATTCAAACATTATATGGTGTGAATTTCAGCCAAATGGGTCCATAAATAACAATCTCGAAAAAAGCGACCACCACTCCCCTAGGGGGGTCTAACACAAACAAAAAACTTTGAGCGAATCCACAAAATCGCAAAAAATGTGAAATGCGACCGGTTTCATAATAGGGCCCAGTTGTTTTAGTGATGCTACTTTTGTTAATTGCAAAACAATGAGAAAAAAGATTTTCGTGTGTTGACTAAACACTGTTTTTAATGGAAAAAAATACTGTTCAAGCAAAGCAGTGGCTTTATAAATGTTATCCGGACGCTGCACCATGAAAATCAACCATCAATGACTGGTATGGTGGATTTAAACGTGGTCGTACAACAAGCGATGATGCACCGCACGCTCTGGACGCCCAAATGAGGCTCTAACTCCAGAAACCATAAAAAAATCCACGAAATTGTTTTGAACTAGCATGGGGTAGCTGACATTGTAATAATATCAATGGCACGTATTGGTCATGTTTTGCACGAACATTTGTCCATGAGAAAGCTGTGTTCGAAGTGGGTACCACGTTTGTTCACAATGGAACAAAAACGACAATGGCAAAATTAAACGAATTACAAATTGAATTTCTTCATTCACCGTATTCGCTAGATTTGGCTGCCAGCGATTATTACTTGTTTTAAGGCCTCAAAAAACAAGCTCCCTGGAAAGAGATTTGGTCCCAATAAAGAAGTGATTGTCGAAACTGAAGCTTATTTTGAAGACAAAGAAAAATTGTTCTACAAAAAAGGCATCAAAATGTTAGAGACGCGTTGAACTGGAAATTATGTTGATGAATAAAATGTATTTTTCCCAAAAAAACTGTGTTTTCTTTGTTCGACCGGGAACTTTCCAGGCGTTGTGTTGTATACTAAAATACCGACCAAAAAACACAGTGGTTAAAGCTTTAGAATTCGGGGGCACCTGGCTCGAATCCCAATAGGGGCAGGATTCAAAAGGCATTTTTCATTATCTGATTACGATCGGTTATGGAACACAACTATGGATGCGTGGAGCTATGCAATGAGAAAATGATTCTGCGTAAATCTCACCTACAGCCGTACGTCCTCGAGTTGGCATGCAACTGCGTAAGGTAAAGACTAAAGCAAAAAAAAAATATTGGCTCAAAACTTTTTATAGTGACAGCTAATTTCCAACTTTTTATAGTGACAGCTAATTTCCGTTGTTTCGGACAGATTAGACATATGCCGTTAACATTCAGTTTGTATTGCTATGAGTTTTATACAAAACGTGTTTTTACGATGTTAAATATGTCGGATTTTGTGATAACTAAACAGCATTTGCTGTGTTGAGTTCATCAAGTGTTATTTTTTTTTGTTTTAATTGGAATAAAATGCAGCTGAAGCACATGGAATGCTTGTGAAAGTTTACGATGACATTGCTCCAACCGATAAATCATGTAGAGAATGATTTCGACGCTTCAAAAATGATGATTTCAGTGTTGAAGATAAGCCTCGCTTAAGACAGCCAAAAAAATTCGTAGACGATGAATTACAGGCATTGCTCGGTACATTGGGAGTGACCCAACAAACAATTTCCGGACGATTGAAATCAATGGGCATGATTCAAAAGCAAGGCAGTTGAGTCCTTTATGAATTGAAACCAAGAGACGTGGAAAGGTGATTTTTTTCTTGTCAGCAGCTGCTTCAAAGGCAAATAAGAAAAGATTTTTTACATCGAATAGTGACTGGTAACGAGAACTGGGTCTTCTACGATAACCTCAAGAGGAAAAAATATTACGCTTTGTCCGGCCAATCGTTGCCATCGACCTCAACATCAACACCAAAGACGAACATTCATGGTTCGAGGGTTATGCTGTGTATTTGGTGGGACCAAACAGGGGTTGTGTACTACTTAGCTGCAACAACCATGGCGATTCGATTATGCGCGATATATTTCAGTCTTTCTTATTTACAGCCTCTCCACCCATACTCTAAATTGATCGCACAAGGGTGATCACGGAGGTTTCGAATTAGTGTTTGACGTAAAAAACAAATGCTCTTCTTTTGGCATAATCTTCACTCTGATGCAATGTAAACCAATACTTGTTCAGAATGAAGTAATATAAAGCCAAAAAAGAGCGTCTTCCATAATTCTTTAAATCCCAGTAATACTTTTTAATATTTTAAATTTTAAGGGAAAGCCCACCTTGTTTGATATAGGCCGATTAATATTGGAGATATCTTTTTTGAAGCCTGAAATCATCGTATGGAACGAACATAGGAAATTTATTTCCTCCTCATTTCTCTCAGACTATACACGCAGAAAACTTTTACCAAGATTATAACTCGATTAAACCAGTTTTAATACTCAACCGCCTATCACACAACCCGACGAAGGTCCCTCCAAAACGACTACTACGGAAAAAGTACGATTAGTTAAAGTTTAACTGGACCCGGTACGCTCTAGAAATGCTTAACAAGATTCTGATGGGGGAGAGAATCGTTAACGATAATAAAACTCTAATCAGATGTTTTTGATTGTTTCTATATTTTTATTAAATTTTAATTAAAATTAAATTAATATTATTTTTGAAATTATTTATAATCACGGATGAAATTTGGGGATGCTTGCCATCACTGATTAAACTTGAAACCACACAAATATTACGGTTCAGAATTTACAAAAAGGATAATTTAGTAACGCGTGATCGATGGGAAAATTTAATATCTCACAAGCTTCAAACGTCATAAGAGCAACTTTTCTGGCTAATTTTAAAATGCACTCCCCAAAATGGGGTGTGGTGTTAACAAAATTTCTGTAACTTTTGTGGTTGTACCTTGTACTTGAATAAACAAATAAACAATCTCTCGAATGTCTTTCAGACACATTATGGAGCTTGTGGATTCCAGTTCGTCTGGTAGTACTTTAAACTAAAGGCAGAGACCTCACATAGTCGCCACTAACCCCATATATGAGATTGTCAAGGAGAGCCTAATGGTGGTTTTAACGGAAGAGCTCAACAAGAAGGAAGTATAGTGCACACAAATCGGAATGTGAAACGGGCTCTACCTACCCGAAAATCATAAGAAAAACCCCGAACCAGCCCGAAGTTTACACCATGTGCCGACTAACAGTCGCTGCTTCTTATTATATGAAGACTGTAGAAAGCTTAAGTCAAATTTGGTCTAGAGCCACGCTAGAAGTCGGCGTTAGAGAAATTATTCCATATAGACCAAGAGGCAGACTTGGATTGCAAAGGAACCCAGAGATCCTCAGGACGTGATTTCATTCTCATTATCAACACTGATTTCTTGTACGAAACAGGTGACTTTTAGTTTCAAGTATTACTAATAACACTGTGCTTGAATCGCATACTTTTCTTTTGTGAAAAGCTGGGCACCCGGTGGTAAACCTAATTCAAGTATATGCTGAATTCAATGGTGCTAGTCCCATTTCGAAGTTAGTCAACATTTTTGAGATATCGCTTTCGATATGTTTTGGCTCTGAGTCAAAAATTTGTTTGCACCATTAAGATTTTCGTTGTGCTTTCTTCAGCAAAGTTGTTGCGCAACGAAAAACCACATCTACATTCACAGTTTTGAGTTATTTTTTTTTTATTTTCATTTTGACGAAAAACACTTTTTTTATCATTTTTTGTCCATTTATTGAATTTAAATCGATTGAAATCGATCGAATAACCATCTCATCGACAAAATTTGTCTATATTTAATATAGATACAATAGGAACTATGTAAAAGAAAATTAAATCGTTTCAGTTGATTTTGTGGTGATTTTTCTTACCTTTTTTAATTTTAATTTTCTGATTCATTCGTGTCGTCTTCGGGATCTTCTTTCTCTTGCAAATTCCAAAACATGTCACCCAAGAGTGTATGTAGCTTTTTGCCGATGTACCAATATTTCAGCTTTGCCGTCACTTGGTGAAAACGCTG
Source organism: Nephrotoma flavescens (assembly GCA_932526605.1). Lineage (NCBI taxonomy): Eukaryota > Metazoa > Arthropoda > Insecta > Diptera > Tipulidae > Nephrotoma > Nephrotoma flavescens. Next base: position 63,472,064 of record OW052222.1, on the reverse strand, counting down.
GCCATGCTCATCGGATTCGGCTGGTGATTTATTTATTTATTTATTTATTTATTTATTCATTCCATTAAAAATTTTGGTAAAGGAAAAGCACATATGGAAGCAATATAAATGAACAACAAAAAAATACTTCCATTAGGCATAAAAACCTCAGATTTTTTCAAAAAACAAATCCACTCCATGCTAGTACCCTTCGTATTGAGCTCAAGCTCATTTGTTACAGAGAACACTGCAAGAAGTGAATACTTATAGACTACATACAAAATTAATACAAATAAATACAAAAATATTATTACAAAAATAGAACTATATGCATTGTCATTCAAGCGCGCCACGCTAAATAGCACGCTTTAAAAGATTTAGGCGAAGCTGACCTCTTAATATCTAATGGAATAGAATTCCAAAGAGAAATACCCCTAACAGAAAAGGACGTATTTAAAGATCTACACAGGTTTATAGGGGGAAGTAAACGTAAATTTGAAGAATGGGACCTACTGAACAATAACTTATTAAATAAATAGGGAGGTTGCTTCGTTCTGAGAAGCTTAAAAATAAAAAGACATACACGAAGTTCATAAAAATCTACCAAACTACAGCCAAGGATCAAATTTAAAAAGGGAGAAATATGATCATATTTTCTAATACTAAAAATAAAACGAGTACAAGCATTGAAACATCTTTGGAGAACATTCATATTATCCTGAAGCATCCCAAACAAAACAACGTCACCATAAAGAAAATGTGGAAGAAGGTGCGAGAGGAACATACGCTTTTTAAAATTAGTATCAGTGAACCCTACAACTTTATACAAACAACTAAGCATTCCAAAAACCGTTTTACTAACCTTAATCAAATGATCACCCCAAGTAAGAGTTTTATTAAAAATTAACCCTAAATTTCTAACAGTATTAGAGAATGGAATTAAAGAATCACCGAGAAAAATTCCAGGAAAAGAGGAAGTATCTATAGATTTTTTATAAATTATAATGGACTGGGATTTACTAGCATTAAGAGCAAGTCGGTTAGATAATGACCAATTATAAATTCTTACCAAATCATCGTTAATAAGAGAAATATTAGAGTGAATGGAATCATTATCCAAGCGACTACTCCTATATATTTGGACATCATCAGCAAATATATGAAAAGAAGAATGACGAATGGAACATGCAATGTCATTAATATACATTGAGAATAGTAAAGGACCAAGAACCGACCCCTGAGGAACGCCCGAAGAAACAGGTAAGAAGTCAGAAAAAGAATTGTCATAAAAGACTGCCTGAAAGCGACCCGAAATATAGTCAAAAATCAATTTAGCAGCAGGGAGAGAAAAATTAAAGTTCGAAATAAGCTTATTAAACAAAATTTGGTGATTAATTGAATCAAACGCTTTAGAAAAATCTAACAGAGTAAGACAAGTCATTTCTCTTTTACTCATACTACAACGAATATCATCACAAACATTCAGTAAAGCAGTGGTAGTACCGTGGAACCTTCTAAAACCCGATTGAAAAAGACTAAGCAAATTAAAGCTACCGATATGAGATTGAATTTGGTTTTTTACTACCACTTCAAACGCCTTGGACAGAGAACTTAAAATGCTAATAGGGCGGAAATGGGAAAGCTCAGAAGGATTGCTAATTTTAGGAATAGGAATAATTTTACTCATCTTCCACTGAGCGGGATATGAAGAGGTCGTTAAAATAAAATTGAAAATATGTAACAAGTACCTTGATACAAAAGGAAAAATACGCTTAACTAATTAAGCGATTGTTCGGAGAATTTTTCCACGTGACAATGCAAAAATGTTTTTTCAATGACATTCGAACGTTTATATTATGAAAAGCGGTCAGCATATTTTCAATATATTTGCGCCAATCATCGGATCGATTTCTTCCGAGAACATTCTTAATAACTTCGTTCTTACTTATTGTTCCAATTTTTTAACTTTTTTAGAAATATCGGTTTCGAGAATAATCTCTTCTATGTATAAAATAATTATTTTGAAGATACTATTTGCTAGGCGCTGCTCTTTCGCACCTCCTTTGTTTTTAAGTTACAGATAATCGGGTAGATACTCGATCCGCTAGCAAGCAAGCAATTTTTTTATTTTTGCGATATTTATTTTGCAATATTACAGTAAAATTTACGGTTTCAAAAATTAAACAGCAAATTTTGTGTTGTTCTGCTGTGCAATCGCCCAAAAAAACAAAAAGCTTATTGAAAATATAATTTTAGATTTAATTTTCCTTTGTAAAATTGATTGAAACTTGATTTTATGTATTTTTTAAATTTGGTTATGCCATTCATGTGTTCTTTGTATTTAAAATGAGCGTCCTGTTTGGCCTAAGTATGTCGACCTCCAGCTGTATTTAGCCTTACCTGTGTATACGGATCTCTGCACAGGTGGACCCATGTTTCTCTAGACGGCAAGGTAGGAACCGGAGTCTTGGACCGGAGTCTTGGCAAGGTAGGAACCGTGAGAAGCTTTTGCCCAAACTGACAAGACTCTGCCTTTTTCAGGAACATGCAAAAAGGCTGGGTCAAGATGAATGACTTTGTAGAAGTTGGATGGACGAAGAGGAGGAAGAGCTTTAGATGACTTCCTATACTCGGGTCCGGCACTATTATACAGAAGGCATATGTATTTGGGCGTGTACAGTATAACCAGCCGTTCAGATCTCGCGGACTGTGGAGTGCGAGATATTTTGCGCTCCGTACGTAGCTCCGAATGGTTTTGAACAGGAGTAAAGGGGAAATAGGATCCTGTTGTATCACAACGGGCCACTACTGATCTAAGTGTACAGAAGCAGCCACACAAACCAAACCTAACCTAGCCTTGGCCTAAGTAAAACACACATATATGGTGGATGTGGTGTTTTTGTTTGTTTTTGATATGTTCGGAAAAGTTGTTTGCCTTTACTTGCTCAACAACTTTGCTGAAGAAAGAAAAACGAAAACCATGAATGGTTCAATAGTTATCAAAGTGAAGATGAGTATATTTTGACAAATTTTTGACTCAGGGCAGAAACATGTCGAAAGCGATATCTCAAAAATGGGGACTGGCTTTGAAATGGTACTACTAGCACCATTGAATTCAGCGTGCTCGAATTAGGCTTACGGTTTTTTTGTGGATGTGAAAATTATTTGTTGTTGCATTTTTAAGTGTTAAGTAAGTATATTTGGAAAATTATTCTAAAATAATTTACAGAATTTTTAGGAATATTCTGGAAGCGGTGTATATTACGAGTATTGTTGTAAACTGCCAAATTCTATAACAGAGCAAAATCATAAGAATTGGTGACAGCGATGGGATCATGAATATCGAAATATGGGTGTAGAAGATTTAACGGTTGCGAAATTAAAATTCCAGTTAATTATAATTCAGCGATTACATAAGAATATGGAGAAGCCAAGCAAGGATTAGACCTGGATAAGTATAAGTTCGAAGAGGTAATAGAGGAAAAATTAGATGATAAACGTGAGATGGTGGAGGCAATACGTGGGTCATTGTAACTTTCGATAGAGTAATGAAACAAGAAATTAAAGGGATCAAGGGATAAAGGGACAAAAGGACTCGAGAAGAAAAGTTTCCAGAGGTATACGCAGAATTAATTAAAACAAATTGGAGAACTGACGACACCGCTCGGCTATATGAGCAATATGACCAAAATTAAGTTCAGATACCAATTCCATTGCCAGATGTCTAGATTTAAAATATTTATCCAGTGGTATCTGTTACCAATATACAAGTGAATAGAAGATACCCATCATGAGTACCACAGCCAAGATATATTGAGATGCAACATCATTGATGATATTCATGTATTATGCAATACTTCAAGCAACTATAAATTGCAATATTTATAAAAAAAAATCACATTTATAGGCTAAATAAAATTTTAAAACGTTACATCAAACCATTGTATAAAACTATACACATATAGGACACAAAGGACCGCTGCCAGTGTCATTTGAGGATTCCGTCTTAATCGAGTACAACTTATCAAATTAAAAATATTAACCTTAGATTCAGGATTTATCTATAAGGGTTGACCACTTCAGCATACTGGCATTTGATACCACCGAAACGACTATAAAAAACTTCGGATTTTCATCGTATCTAAAGGGTACGTGCACCTAAGGATATTTATTTTAACAAAACCTAATTACGGACAAGACGAACCACTCACAACACGTTGGAATAAAAAGAGCATAGCATGGAATAGGAAGAACAAGAATGGAACACAACCAACTCAATAAATTCAATATGTAAAGAAGCCTGTAAGTGCAGCAGTATGCACTACCTAACCATCTGGTATTGACCATCTAACTCTGTTGGATGTTATTGCTTTGATTTCCAACCATGACTTTCCGAGTTGTTTCACTTCTGCAAACATCGTTCGTTTCCATGTTACAGCTGGTTTTCTTTTCCCTTGTGGGTTCCATTCCATTTTTCTTTGTGAAATGTGCATATCGTACGGCGGCATATACTTGCACACGCATATTATTGTCCCGTGTGATCAGAGGGATGTAGGGTTCGAAGTAAATATTGTTTATTAAGCCGGACGATTACCACAAAGATATTTGAATTAATTCATGTGCCTAAAAAATCAATCAACAACTATACCACTTTGACACCAAGTTATTTCGAATGAACTAGATACTGCAATTTATTGGTGATCACGTAAAACGCATTGGTTCAGTTTCAAAACTCGACATAAGAGTTTCAAATGTTCTAACAGAAATAAATTTGCTCCGTCGCATTGACGTCTGTGATTTTTATTTATTTTTTTATTTATTTATTTAACCAACAGTATTAATTTACATCTGGTATTTAAAATTAGGTTTACAATTAAAATTAATAAATCAAATTTGAATAAAAAAACTTTTTTAGAACTCTTTTAAATTCATCTCTGGACAAATTAAAATCAAACACGGTATAGATACATTATTAAAAACACGGCTAGAATTACAAACCGGGTCCGACGTACCAAAATTAGACCCATGGAAGTGCAGATCAATCACTAAGCCTCGGTGTCTGAGTGATCTCACTGGGGCACGTATTGAAAACAAGGACAGTAGATGTGAACAATCAATTCGGCCCCTTATAACGTCGCGCACAAAATTGCGCAAGAAATTAGTCTTCGGACGAACAATGGTTCAATATTTAGTAACAAACAACGGCCTAGATACAACGGAAGCACATACTTAGGAGCGTTTACCTCTCGAGGAATTCGCCTTAAGGCAAACAACATAAATCGCTTCTGGATTTATTGTATACGGTTAGATTAATTGTTATAGTATACGGACTCGTGCGATCGAACAAATGAAGCGAAGAGGACTTTCAGAGTACGAGTATATGGATCATGAAAATCTTTGAAGAAACGGGTTAAAAACCCTAACATTGAATTAGCCTTATTAATACATCTGTCAATATGGTCCTTAAACGATAAATCTCGTGAAAACAAAACCCCTAAATCTAGAAAAGAATGAACTCGCTCTATCATAACGCCATTTAAGAATAAACTGTTATCAGGTCCATAACGTCCATAACGTCTTCTAAATGTAAAGTTATGTAAAAGTTCATAACTTTACATTTAGAAACGTTCAAGCAAACAACGTTTATTTCCTGTTGTATTTAGCAGATCGCGATCATTTCTAATCTTACAAAAGATTTTTACATCATCAGCGTAAATCAGAAACTTACAATGTTTGAAGCACCGCTTCACATCATCTATGAATGCAATAAATAATAGAGGTCCAATGTGGCTACCTTGTGGGACGCCAGGCAAAACATTTATGTCTCTAGATAAACTAATATTTAAAAAAACGAGTTTGAGTTCTGTTCGTCAAATATGAAAAGATCCATTTTAAAGGAAGGGCATCACACTTGTTGAGCTGTCCCAGTTTCTTTACCAATAAAACATGATCAATTTTATCGAAAGCTTTGCTAAAATCAGTAAACACTACCTCAACACCATCACCGCCTTCTAATGCTAACGTCAAAAAATTTGTGAAAGCAAGGTTTGTCACAGTTGACCGTCCGAGGTAAAACCCATGCTGGTTTACTGAGATGGAATTTTTATAGTTAAGAAAAAATGCGGTCCTTGACCATCGACTCAAATAATTTAGGGATAGCCGATAAGATAGAAATACCGTGGTAATTTTCGATATCCGTTCTCCGTTCACTCTTGAAAATTGGTTTAATGAAACTGGATTTCCAAATTGAGGGAAAAACTCCACTCTTCAAACTCAAATTAAAGATGTCCGTCAGCGGCTGAGCCAAGACCGAAGCACACTTTTTCAACACAAGCGGGTGAATTTTGTCCGGGCCACAACTCATATTCATATTTACATTCAGCAGAGCGTGCAGAACGTCATCGGTAGTAAACTGAAATAGAATGTTTGGATTATTACTAAAAACAAGTTCGTCATTCCCTCTCGAAGACAGGACATACACATTTTCAAAAAATGCTGCAAACATGTCAGTGATACTTTGTGGATCACTAGCAGTCAAAGAATTGAAAGACATTTGCGAGGGTATACCTCTACGATTGCGTTTCGAACCAACATAGCTCCAGAAACATTTAGGCTTCTTTCTAATATTTGATTCGATCTCGACAATATATAAATTATACAAGAAACGATTTAAAATTTTAGATTGAGATCTGAGGGCGCTAAATATTTCATAATTTACGACGGATGGGTTTAATTTATATTTTTTATGAGCTTTAGATTTTCGATTTTTTAATCCTGATACGCGACTATTAAACCATGGCTCGCGCATCGACGAAACTACAGGTGAATGGGGAATAAATTGTTCAATTGCCAAGTTCATTATTTTATAAAATTGATCAATGTAAGCGTTATATATTGATCCCAATTAATATTGTCCAGAAACTCATTTAAAGCATTATAATTTCCCTTTTTAAAGTTGAAAGACTCACTAGAATTAAAATTTACGTTAACATTAACACAATTTTCAAATATAAATTGGATATGCAGTGGTATATGTGAAAAATACTTGAAGAACCGCCGAGATCATTACAAGCAATGATTGTGCCGTGTACTTCTACTGGGATGAACAACAGATCGAGGATATTGCTGCACTGGTTCTCGATTGAACAGATTGAGTCCATCACCAGATCTGAAGTTAGATCACCATTGAATGGCAGAAGTTCATCATCAACAGTAAGCCATTTTATTTTCGATAAGTTAAGATCTCCCAAAATCATCACAGAATCAAAATCAGGAGCTGCAACTGCTAGTTGGTTTGAGAAAAATAAAGACAGCTCACAATATATATTAACGAACGATCCGTATGGTATGTAAACAGCAACTATCAACACCAGCTTTCCATTGAAAGCAAGTTTAACAGCCAAAATGTCCAACTCGTTACTCCCAAGGTCAATAATATCCGATTTGCTTCTCAAACTTCAAGAAAATGAAAAGCAAATTATTACTGGGGACAAAATACGGGTTGTCTATAACAATGTTAAATGCAAGAGATCGTGGAGTAAAAAAGATGAACCGGTGCAAAGCACTTTGAAAGCCAATATTCGTCAAAAAAACGTGATGCTGTCGGTTTGGCAAGATTTCAATTGAATATGTACTACCACGGCCACCGTATTCTCCAGATCTGGCACCATCAGATTATTACTTGTTCCGGTCTCCACAAAATTGTTTAAACAACGAGACAGATTGATTTATTTTTCTATTTAATAACTTACCGCTGCATGAGCCGATTAGCAATTACAAGTACCATCTTCTAATCAAAAACAGGGAGATCGCGCCCGTAACTTTTATCAAACTTATCAATATGTGTACGAATATTGTCACCAACAATTAGGCACCAACACTATTGAACGAACCTTACAAGATGTTATTGTTATGTCATTCGATGATTTCCTCCGTATATGTGGCCAATCTATCTACACTTGCCCTTTCTTATTTCCGTCCCAATGTTTGATTCGTTTGTCTAAGTAGCTCAACATGTTATTTTGTTAGACCAAAAGCACCTCAGTATTCTCATAAGGCATTTATTTGCAAACACTTGGCGTGTTTGTGTGTTAGTGGGATATATAATCTGCGTATTCCAGATCATTGAGATTCTCCATTAATCCCCATTGGATGGCGTTGTGTTGGACCAAGAACAGTAGACTACCAGGAACAGTAGACTACCAGGAACAGTAGTGGCGACGCATCCTTTGCCTTACCCCTTTGCTGTCATAGTACAATTTACTTTATTTTCCTTTGTATTGAACTCAAGAAATTCAATATGAACAGAAGCATGTAAGCTCAACATTATGCAAGGACTCTTCATCTGCAATTGCTATCTATAGTTATGCCATTACTGAAGATGTACCTATAGCTATATACCTTTCACCGTGAAAATAAAAAAATATGTTTAAGCCCATAATATCATAAAACATAATTAATGAAATATAAAAAAAAATTGTCTTGGTCGATGCGGTATAATGTCATACATATTTTGCCAATGTAGCAAAAATCATATCTTAAATCTGCGATAATAACTCTACATCGAAAGACATTTTTCTCATGAATTTTATTTTTTATCATAAATTACAGATAAAATTCAGTGTACAAAGTTCAACATAATAAATGATACTGACTTTACTTGTACATAAATATTCTTTCAACATTTTATGTCAATCCAATTTCAAACGTTTCTTATTTTTGTTTTATTTATAATTTAATTTATTTTTATCGTAATCAATTTTTTGCTGATCAGATTAATGAAGCAGCCAAATCTAAAATTACCTTATAATAATCTTATACGTTGTGTGTTGAAAATGTATGTAAACAAAATCGGAAGAACTATACTCCAACGAGATGAAACCATTTCATAGGCTCGGCCAGTTTTATAGTAGTGCGTATTAAGAATTGAGAACAATTAAAGCGTAAACAAATTGTGACGAAATCTCATGTCGGCCTAGAGCAACCATGGCAAGTGGCTGCTGGCCTGACCGGCAGACATGGGTCTCTCATTCTATTTAACAGTAATTCATTAGTTAAGAAATTTACAACTTCGTTTTTTTCGTATTTCCATCACATCTAAAATGTGCTTAGTCGGGTTTTTTATTCTAATCAACGATTCGAAGGCTGATTAATAAGTCGGTTTCTGAATTCCAATAAAACTAAATTTTTCGATTAAAGCATCAGTGGAGAACACGATGCCAAATCACTTACAGCAACGCTTTGCACGGATCATCCGATTCGTTGTATAATTTGGCAACAATCCGGGCTTCACGATAGTAATTCTTTTTGCATAGAGATTCAATGGCATCGTTAATGTCATGCGTCGCTAAGAGATATTTAGACCGCGTTTAGTGTAGGTCCCTTTTCGATACACTGGTAACCTTACGCTTTACAGGTTAAAGTTCATGCGATACATGCGGCGAAACATCGTCGTGATATTCAGTCAACTGCTTCGTTTCGATTTTATCCAGAATTTCGGATTTTAATTCGCACATTATTTGTGGTAGCAGAATATTTCAGATTGTATTCGAAACGGAACTTTTTAAATTTTTCACTGCAGATAGAATTAAGTTAAAAATCAATCACTTACGATTTATTTCGAATATTTCTTACACTCATTTTGCAGCAACTCGCTAATTTCCTGTTCGTTTGGAGTTTAGTTGATAGTTCATCTAACCGGTCGCCCATAATTGTGAGTCCATAATTGTTTATTTAAAATAAAAAAAAATAAAATAAAAAAATATCGACCAAATGGCACAGTGGTCAAAGCTTTGGCAAAAGGATCGGGAGGTACTGGGTTCGAATCCCGATAGGGGCAGGATGCAAAAGTAAAATTTCATCAACAGAGATTACCATCTGTGGTGAAATGTAAACACATATATGACCCCCTGTCGGAGTGCAAAACTCATGGGTCGACCCTTCCATGTCATTCGGCTGGCAAGGAACTTGCAATGTGCAGATAGTGTTAAAAAATCGATCCTTTAGCCATACGCCCCCGAATTGGCTAACACTAGCGAAAAACTAAGGACGGAATAAGCTAACCGCAGGGGCCTTGAATAGGCCTCAGAAACAGATTGCAGGGATAATAAAAAAATAAAAATAAAAAAATAGAAATAAAAATATTCAAAAATAACGAATTTTTCCTACCTTATTCCGAACCGAGGTCAAAAGCATGAGTCTAATTTTTTCATAGCAAAATAGCGTTATGTCTATCTTACCTATATATAGAGGATCACGTTAGAGGATCACGTTATCCCGCACATATAATAAAATTTTCGCCAAGCGGGGAATATATTGCGGAAAAACGAAATTTTTGGAATCGTAGAATGAATTACTTGAGGTAGCCGTTAAGATGTGAACTACTTTTGGGGTATTGCCAACAAAACTATGGTTTACGTCATTTCCTATGTATTTAATATACATATGCACATATTTTTGGATCATTCGCAACTGCGATGTCGCCATCAATTTTTAGAAGCATTCCTTGATATTAAGGACGATCTCACAGGATATGCTAGTAAACAGAATTGCCAATGTTGAGTTAAAGGATTGGCCCATCTTCCATGTCAGTACTATTTACTATAGCCTGGTGAAATGGAATGTGCAGATGGTTCTACCATATATTAAATAACTTATATATAGGACGTTCGTGTTCTTTTTTTCTCTTAGCTTATCGCATTTACCGTAATTAGATTTTTTGTCACGGTGTCGCTTTTGTCGTTTTTTCGAACTTTTTTCGAAAAAACGCCGTTGTTTGTTTACTTTTTTGTTTAGACAACTAAGCTAAACAGTTGAAACAGTTAAATTTAGTTTTACTTTTTCACCAGCTGTGTTGATTTTCGAGTTTTCTTCGAACTTGTATTAAAACAGTTAACTTCATTCTTGTCTTATAGAAAAAAAAAATTGGAACACGATTTTACAAGGCAATGTCCTATATTGATACTATTTAATATTTGGTTCTACGTAAATCGGACCAATAGCCATACGTCCTCGATTTGGCTACTGCGTAAGGTAGGACGGTAAAATCGACCCGCGAAAGAGATGGGAGTGCTTCGGCCCCAAAACAGATTGCATAGATAATCAACAAAGAAACAAACAATTTGAGTTAGATATTTCATCAAAAAACAACAAACTTCTTCAGCGCGACCATAAAATGTATTTTATTGAAATATGATATAGGTATTCTAATTACTACAATACGCATACGTAAAAATTAAATTCAAAAAATGTATTCTACATAATACATATAAGGTGTTTGCATAAAATATCAAATCGATATTTGTTAGATTTCTAAATTAAACCTGCATACCAAATTTAACAAAAAAATGTTAACAAATACCGGCCAAATGGCACAGTGGTTAAAGCTTTAATGTTTGGATCGGGAGGTACCGGGTTCTCGAACCCCGACAGAAAATGTTAACAAATAAATGACAGTTCCATTCAGTATTACCAAATATTAAATAGTATCAATATAGGACATTGCCTTGTAAAATCGTGTTCCAAATTTTTTTTTCTATAAGACAAGAATGAAGTTAGCTGTTTTAGTACAAGTTCGAAAAAAACTTGAAAATCAACACAGCTGGTGAAAAAGTAAAACTAAATTTAACTATTTCAACTGTTTATAGCTTCTAAACAAAAAAGTAAACAAACAACGGCAATTTTTCAAAAAAGTTCAAAAGAACGACAAAAGCGACACCGTGACAAAAAATCTAATTACGGTAAATGCGATAAGGTAAGAGAAAAAAAGAACACGTACGTCCTATATATAAGTTATTTAATATATGGTATTACCAAAATATACTTCGGCATCTAAAATTTATATGAAAATCGCAATCCCAATCTTATACGTTAGATATGGTCTAGTTTCAAACAGCATGGACGAATTCCCGAAAATCTTCCAAATTCGTGTACATAAGAATCCTAATCTAGAAATTACATTCATTATGAACTATGAATGGAATAGTTCCATTAATCAATGCAAAATTCTTTAAATGCGTTCAAAATTCATGTTAGAATTAAATTCTAGACCGTTATATCCAATATAACCTATGAAATGGCAAAGATCTATTCAACATGACCAAAATCTTAAACTTCAGTCAAAATGGGTGAAAGAATCCCAATCCAGCTCTACAATCTAAATTTGACTATGATTAGTTTAAAAAAATGGCCAAGTTCCGTTTAGAATGATCTAATTCCAGAAATGAATGTTAAATTCACGTTAAAATCCTAATTCAGATGTACATACCATATTAGACTACAATTTGTTAATAAATGGCCTAGTTACATCCGGCATGGTTGAATTCCAGAACTTCGTTCAAAATTCAAGTAAAAAACCAGATTCAATACCAAACAACTTCATGCACACTAAATTTTACAATTATTAGTTCAGGAATAGCCAAGTTCATAGCCAAATTACAAAAATTCTTGAAAACATCATGTTAAATGCAAATTACATCCCATAATTTGACCAAGATCAATCAAGAAATTACCGATATCAAAAGTATGCCACAGAAATATTTTGGTATCGTTAAAAAAAATCCCGTTTTTTAGATTTCAGCAAAATGGGATTTTAACAAGCGGCATTTTGAAGAACGGGATATTGAAAAGCGGGATTTCGAAATGCGGGATTTTGAAAAACGAAATTTTGAAAAGCGGAATTTTTAAAGTTAGGGTTTTGACAATTCGGAATTTTGTAATTCGGGCTTTCGTATCGATCGCCGCTAGTCTTCCACTACTTTATAAAGGCATAGTATTTCGATGTCAGGCCATAGTACCGTAGATACTATTTAATATATGGTGGTACTGCATTTCTTTCTCAACATTTCTAACCTTGAAGTTTCCGCTTACGTTCTAGAATATAAATTTTTAGTGCTTTGATTCGTGTCCGGAAACGACAGCCAATGGTCGAATTGTCTTTGTTGGTTTGTCCTGTTTGTAAGTCGAACTTATGGATGATTGGTATATTGAATTCTAGTCCACTCCCAAGGCTGGATAAGGCATACTGGCAAATCGGCCAGATAGGTTTTCATAAAACTGTAATCGGTTGAGTTTAAATCGTTACTAAAATTTTATTGTGTCATAGCTAAGTTTTTTTATTTAATAATGCCACCCGAAAATGTAATAAATTTTCCTTCATTTTTCATCTAAAAATTGAGCCACACTTTACTTAACTCCTGAGCAAACTACCGACAAAACAATTACCTACCTACATAATTATGAAAACAATAAATTTTCAGAACGATAAGGCCAAATTTAATATAAATATAAATCTTTAATCAATATTTTATTTTTAGGTCTAAACACGGTATTACCACGATTCCACTGCCGTCAATTTGCTGATTTGTTGGTACAGGTTACAACGTATGACAAGGCTACATTTTTAAATTCAAGACATCAATCACAACTTAACTTAACGATAGTTGGCATTGTTCAAAAAATTAATATTTTACTACCTAATTTGTTAATAATTTTTAATTTTAGTGATGGGGGTAGATTCGGGATAAATTCGTAGACTGATCTATGTGTGAGTTATCCAATAGCTAACCAAACCGTATCGTTTTCTGTCTAAAATTGAAGACAGGTAATTATAGAATGTGTTAGGTACTTGGACCGTTAACGATGCTTGGGGTTGGATAGCTATGTTGCTATAAAAAAAAATCCAGAGATTAAACGCAATATAAAGTTTTATTGCCATATGATATAAACAAAAGATAGGTCACCTAGGTAATCCAAAACAAAAATCGGCATAGTAGTATACATTGAATCCTATTAGGTACATCGTCTTCTTGCATCTTGATGTTTGAATTGATTCTAAAAAATCCGACACAGCCCAAGCATTATGCTTCTTTAGATGAATCACGCGTATCGCTTTCTAATAACGTTTACCAACCAAATGCCGCATAAAAATTGCTTCGCTTTGTGCCACTTATCCTTAATATTTTTATTAAGGCTGGGAAGATAAAATACTACTTGGACTTATGCTTTTCCATATGGTTTTGTAGAGTATATTTAGAGTAAAGGAGTTTATCGCATATCGAGCACGGGTATTTTTTCATCTCTAGGTTGCTATGCTTAACCATAATATGTCGCTTTAAACCATCCTTTATACGAAATGATAAACCACAAGTATCACAGCAATGCGGTTTTTCTCCTGTATGCCGTCTCAATGAAATGTTAAAGATTTGCTCTGAGTAAAGCCGCGGCCACATACATAACACATGAACGGTCGTTCGCCCGAATGAATTCGGAAATGACGTTTGAGTGATTCATTCTCTGTAAACCGAGCCTCACAAATTGAACACTTAAATGGTCTAATTTTATCATGTATTTTTAAATGACGTAATAAATTACTTCCGTGACTAAAACCTTTACCGCACCTACTACAACTGTATAGATTCGTATCATCCAATTCATCATTGTTTACAGAACATAGGTCTGTTTGGGTTCCACACTCATCATTGTCATTTTTTTGCTCAGGTACCATCTCCAGAGGATCGATTTCTGTAATTTTTTTCTCGCCATAAGAACAATGAAATACAGAAATTTTTTCATTCGAGTTTTGATAATTGTCGGCCTGGATCTCACTTTGATTTCGTTGTTTCACCTCAATTTTTATCGCGACAGCAGATTCATTCTCCTTCATAGAGTTATTTGATTGCGTTACCGAGTTGTCGAGATCAGTGCTGTTATACAATTGTTCGTCCAGAAACTGTTTTGCATGAACTGACCGTTTCAGTTCTTTTATAAAATGAGCTAGAACCAGCTTTAAATGATTCTCTGTTGCCTCGGCTTGTTTGCGAAAATCGTAAGCAATTTTCAACCGGTCAGCACATTTATGACACAGCGCTTTTGGTAAATCATTATTTTCTGAAATCTAGAGAACGAACTTGTGTGACACCGGCTCAACCCATGTACCATCAAGTTGGTGAGGTTTTGTAAAAGATTTGTTGTATTTACCTGTAATTGTGTACAAAAATGGAACATTCTTGCTGTTTCACTATCCGAACAAATTGGAGAAACGTCTTCAGTTTTGAGGCATACTCGACAGGCAGTTATATCTATTTTGATGCTCATTTTTTAATGTTTTGTATACAAAATTGTATCGTAAATTAGAATCTGTAAAACGTCAAATTCCAATTAAGGCGAAAAAGATAAAGACTGTATGCAACCAAAATTTGACCTAAATTTTACAGATTACCTTCGCGTTGTGCGATTTCTAGTTTTATTAAGGTAGATTTACATATCCGACGATTTTTTGGCGAAGCTGCTTGCCCAGAAAATTCGGCGAACGCTATATTATCGATGATTTACATATCCGACGATTTTTTTTCACACATACATACATAAACAATATTTTGTATACAATGTCAAATCGTAGAAAAAATAAAAAAACAAAAGAATTTTTTTTTTATCGATGTGTGCTGTGACGTCGCGCCGAAAAGATAAATTTTGTTCATGTCTTCGCCGTGCCGAACATTCGGCGAAGAAGTTCTTTCTGATTGGTTGAATGTGTCACGTCGGATATGTAAATCCACCTTTAATGATTTTTATACATTGCCGCTACATATCCCTTTTCCGGCCAGAAAAACTTGGCGTGGCCCAATTGGGCTTTGGTTTACTCCAATAAACCACAAACATTCAATGACCTTAAGACCAACATTATTCGTGTTATTGGCGAAATAAGTACAGATTTATGTGAAAAACTGGCTGGTCAAAAATTGGTGTTGCAGAAACGAATTTTTGAAAAATCGAAAGGCGATCATTTAGATGAAATCATATTTAAATAAAAATGTCATAAACCAATGTTAAAAATAAATAAAAAAATATCACTTTTACTACCAAAGAAATTTTTTGTTTTTGCTGTTATTTAAGTGCAACCCACACAAATGTGTGAGTAAAAAATGATAGGTTGTAACGTGTTCCGGATTTTATGCTGGAAACACATTTGCAGAATTCTGCAAGCATCAAAATTAGAATACACTAGTGTATATGGGTTAAAATACATGTACGACGCATGCCATGCAGAATTCTGCACGTCGTTTTTATTTCTAATTTTACTGCGCATTCGTCGGTGTTGACAACATGAAAAAAAAATAAAACTTAAAATCGTCGGCAACTTCATGCGACATTATTTGATATTTTCCCCTTTTCACACTAAATTTTGTCAAGATGGAGGAGAAAATTACAGAATTTATAAAAAAAAACAATTTTTATACGATACAAGACATTTGAATTGCAAAAATATTTATCTGTGTGGCAAAAAGTTGATAGCTTGCTTTAACTCTAAATAAAAAATGCCGCACACAAGTGTCAAAATATTATGCTCATGTGTTTTACGCAAAGACATTATAATATTTAAATAGACCAGTAACGTGCTTTTTCTCCATATAAAATCGTTTATTTCATGCGTGGACAGTTACGACGAGATGCATATATAAAACTCTATTTATATCTCTGTCTTTGATTTATATATCACCCACAACATAAAGCTTTTGTTTCTGGTTGTTTGTCGTTCAAAATAGAATTATTTGAAAATTTTATGCAATTTATGATGAAATTTGTGTGTTGAATACAATTTGTGATCAAATTTGTGTGTTTCAAAATTTGTGTGTTATTAAAATAAATGTATCGGAAAAAAAAATTATTTGTTGTGGATGATATGAATTATGCACAATAGATTCCGCCAGTCCCGTACCGAAAACGTTTTCAATTATATATGTGGTAACAAAATGGCGCATTTTTCAGTATTTTAAATATTTTAATTATAAAATATGTAAAATTATAATTAAATGCGATTCTAGGGTTAATTAATTATATTGATAATTGTTAAACAGTGAATAGTTCGGTTTTATGAATTATATGGAATAGTTGAATAGCTTTTTCGAAATAATTTTGTTGTATAAATTCGATTAAGTATTTTGTGTAAGACTCATAAACCAGTTGTGGTTTAAAAAAATATTATAAAATTCTTGAATGTTGATAATTATTATAGACAAAATTCTAATTCTACAAGTAATTAACTTCATTCATATTCGTTAATAAAAATTCTTAATACAGTACTGATTATTTTTTGACTATCTCTTTTTTTCTTTGAAATTTACTCACTTGACATTTAATTATTACTAGTCTATATAATATTATTAATGTCTTTGGTTTTACGTGCAGATCTGCATGCGGTGCTGCATGCAGAAAACATGCACATATCTGTTTTCAGCATTAAAGGATTTAACTAGGTTTCAGTGGTTGGCACGTAGGCCATTTTTGACCCATTATGATACCACGCATTCACGCCACATCATTAACCCATTCACCTACTCACACAATTACAGTATACCACCTGCCAAAATCTACTTAAATATAAGTCGTGCTAACTCCACACATATGAAATAAACAATAAGTAAAGATGTATTTTAAATTTTTTTTTCCATAGTAATTTTTGTTAAATAACTAATTATAAGTGTGTTGGTGCAGAAACAAAAAATGAACAAAAAAAATCAAATTTACGTTGCATTGTTAGTGTAACCAATGCCTTCTAAACTACTGGCCGCTTACACCAAATGATGACGACACGCTAAATCGACGTTGTTGTTGCTTTCTCTAGTTGCTTTGTTAGTGTAAATATCCTAAAATTATTATTGCGCAGTCTCGGTATAGACTTAAATTGACGTCATGTGCGAAAAATGAGAGTAGTAAAAGGCCAGTAGTATAGAAGGCATTGGTGTAACCAACACACTCTTTGTTAGTTTTTTAAATACGTATCTGTCAATGAGAAGAGTAAGCAGGACTTATTAGATTCTGCACCTGCACATTGCAAGCTCCATGTCAACCTGTACATTGACATGGACGGTGGGTCAGCGTTGAATTCTGCACTCCATAGACGGTCTTAGTTGTGTTTATTAACATAACCGTATTCGATGATGAAAATTCGATTTACATCTAGCCTCTGATGGGATTCGAACTCAGTACCTCCCGGTCCAAGTGCCGAAGCTTTAACCACTGCACCACTTGTCTGGTAAGGATTTAACTAAGACCCTCGGAATTATTTTTGAAAAAAAAACATTATAATTTGATAACATATAAATTATATAAACATATTAATTATTTGTTTTTGATAACATATTAATTATTTTACTATTAACATAAGTTAAACTTATTTTTCTATGCTATTATTATAGTTATAGTGTTATTTTTCGGACGAAAACGAATTAAGTGGAATGCACAGATGTTTATGTTGGTTCAAAATACATACCAAAATAAATTTTTGACATGATTTTTTGCCTTACTCACACAATTGTGTGAGCAGGCAGGAAAAGGGATATATAGCTCTTACCGCGCATACCCAATACAATTCCTTTAACTTTTCCCTTACAGAAAAGTATAAAAAAAACTTGAGAAAAAAGAATTCTCAAGTTTTTTTTTCATACTTTTTTGTAAGGAAAAAGTTAAAGGAATTCTATTGGGGATGCGCTGTTATTTGATAACCCTTTACAACTACCTAGTATAAAATAAATGTAATGAAATGAAGGGTTGAATTTATTGTGACCAACACCTGACTTTTTTTTACCACGAATGTATATATGTACATAGATCTCAAATATACCATGTTTCCATGTACCGAGTTAAAACGGGTTGAGGTTTCGTTGAGTTGAAAATTTGTTGGAATTAACTCGTGCCGTTTCCATGAAACCGAGTTAAGTTGACAGCTATTTTCAAGTTTTCTTTTAAAATATTTTTATTCAAAATCTGTATATTAATAGTTTACAATGAGCGTCATTTTAAAATACCCGTAAAAAACATTGACAGATAGAACCTAACCCAACCCCACTAGTTTCGTTGAGTTTATTTGGGTTTAACGAAACTCAACCCATGCACGTAAACCCGAGTTAACCTAGGTTAACTCTGTCATGGAAACATGGTAATACACTACGCTTGATTTCTAGGCGAAAAATTAACCTTATTGAACTTTTGGTAAAACTGTCTTGTATAATCAAAAAATCTTATCCCTGCTTAAATTTCAAAAAAACAAAAACGTTAATCCTTGTTGGTTGAAAATTTAATCTTTAAATGTATTTAAATCAATGAATTTGAATTCAGTTAGAAAAAGTTAAAATATTATAAGTGTAAAAAATAAAAATAGAAATAGTTATAAGAATATAAAAGAAAATTAGAAGAAATCAGAAAATGAAAGTAGAATAAAATAGTTAAATAAAAATATAGTGAAATAAGGAAAAGACATAGAAATTAGGTTAAATAGCGTATATAAAAAAAAAAAAAAGAAAATTAAATTAATTCGAAGAAAATTCAACGAGAAATATCTAAAAAAACCAATATGGCGGTAAGCTTTTTTTGATAGTACGAATAAAGAGTAAAAAAAAAAAGAAAAAACGTGGTTTGGGTTAAATAAAATTGGAATTTAACAGTATAGCAAGAAAATATAAAATTAATAAGACAAAGAAAAACAATAATAGAAAAAAAGTGTATATAAGTGTAAAAATAATAAACAATCGGACTAAAAAAGAGAAAAAACGTGGTTTTTGATATAAAACAAAAATGGAGTATATATTTTGCTGGTGAGAAAAGGCAAAACTAATAAATCAATTAGAAACAAAGGTAAAATATTATAAGTGAAAAGGATAAAAATGGAGATAGTGATAGAATATAAGTGAAAATTTTAAGAAAACAGAAAATGAAAGTAGAATAAAATAGATTAATAAAATTAGAAAGGGAAGTGAAACAATTAAATAAAAAAGACATAAATAGAGAAATAAAGAAAAAGACATAGAAATTAGGTGAATTAGTGTATTTAAAAAAAAAAAAAAAAAAGTGAATTAATAAAAAAAAAAAATTTTTTTCAATGAGAAACAATAGAAAAAGCCAATATGGCGGTAAGCTATGCTTGTTAGTTTGAAAAAAGGAAAAAAAAAAGTGACCTGGGTTAAATAAATTGTTATTGGGAACAGTATAGTAAGAAAATAGAAAATATAAAATTAATAAGACAATAAAAAACAATAATAAAAAAATATAAGGGTATATAAGTGTAAAACTAATTAATAAGTTAAATTTTTTTTTTTCTTTTGTGGTGATGGATATATATAAAAAAATAAAAATATTAATAATAATAATTTAAATTAAAAGAATCAAAAACAACGAAATATAACTTACTTTGAAACTGAATAAAATAAAAGTAACCCGACAAACAATTATTGGGTTTGCGCCCAAAACGCGACTGATGTGCGACAACATCGGTCTCAGCACAAGAGTCGGACAAATGACAACTCATTTAAGTAATATTTATAGACAAAAGTCGGAAAATACCATCCTCTGCGTCAACTTGGGCGCGGTTGGACACATTAGTCAGATATGAGTCAATTTCAAGTGTTTGACGCAGATTGAAAACTTTAGTCAGGTTTGAGTCAATAAAAACTGGTGAGCACACATTGAACGCATTAGTTAGGTATGAGTTAGTTACAACTGGTTGGCGCAGATGGAACACAATAGTCAGGTTTCAGTCAATAACAAATGGTTGGCGAAGGATGAGCACTTTGGTCAGGTATGAGTCAATAAGACCCGGTTCGCGCAAATTTAACGCATTAGTCAGGTATGAGGTATTTAAATCTAGTTGGCGCAGATTGAATACATTGGTCTGGTATATGTCAATAACAACCGGTTGGCGCAGATTGAACGCTATACTCAGGTATCAGTCAGAGTGAACACATTCGTCAAGTAAGGGTCAATAACTGGTTGACGCAGGTTAACACATTAATCAGTAATATATGGGGCCGATAATTAAGCGCTCCTAAATTCTATGGAACTTCGCAAGATACTACACTACTGAGTTCATGGTGCAGTACTATTGATGCACTGATTTTTAAAGTTAAAATAAGATATAATAGTATTAAATACGAATATTTTTTAGTGAACCGTTCTTCAGCAATGTCACTTTTGACTTGTTTGTATTAATTAAAAGTTTATTAATTAGTTAATTTTTCTTTATTAAATCAACAACTTCTTGCTACAAAAAAATCATAAAAAATAAAAACATACGAACATAAAATGTATAGCGTCTGAAGAGTAGAATCCCTTCAAACCAAATTGTTGGTTACACATTACACAACCTATTCTTGATTTCATCATACGAAGATATATTATTCTGAAGCATTTTAAAGCCTTTAAAACTTTTCCATTCGTTAATGATTGGATCAATTTCTTTTTTTTTATTATCCCTGCAATTTGTTCTGGGGCCAAGGCTTTTCCAAATCTTTCGCGGTTTGCTTTTTCATTCTTTACTCTTACGCCGTTACCAGCCACTTTGAGGACGTATGGCTGTAGGCCCGATCTTATCACCATCTGCACATTGCATAGCTCCATGCCAGCCTATTCGGCACGGAAGATGGGCCGGCCTATGAGTTTTGCACTCCGACAAGATGTCATTTTGGCAATACTTATATTTGTTAACTGAGACCAGTATATAATTCCACCGACAATCCATTTTTGGGGAAGAGCTGTAACAATCGCTGACCATTTTCTGTAGTTTCGACAATGATGAACATACTAGCAATATAATTAACCTATACATTTTAGAATAAAATAATAAATGGTAAATTAATAATAACTCATATATGTGGAAAATATATTGAATTTGAACTATTTAAAATAATGTGTACACTAAAGTATACAGTAAACCACATACCACACACAATACAAACATTATATTGAAATGTATCTAAAAGATGGCACGGGCGCGTTTTTTCTTCGGCACTGGACTAGCTCTCGAAAGTAATTTTTCGAATTTAGACAATTTAAAATCAAATATTGTAATTTTTTAATTATATCGGATAGACCGTTTATATTAAAAAACCAAATTCACATAAATTATTTGTTAAATTTCACGTGCTATCCGTAATTCGCTAATTGGAGAGATTATACAGAACTAAACTAACAATTTTATTGTGGAAATTTATTCTTAAAAAAATGGACAATTATTAAAAAATTTAGTACAATTTGGTTTTAAATTGACTAAATTTAATAAATTGTAAGAATCTTATTCAATTGTAATCAGAAGCTTTGGAAGCGTAGTATGTGAAATAATTTAACCAAATTTCAATGAGTACCTGCAGACGCTTGAGCTTATCTTGTAGTAAAATGCGTCCACAGAAAAATATAAAGTTTTCTTTACACGGAAATCTGCACTATTTTTATTTATTTATTGAAATGAAGCAAATTTTTTCTTAACACTCAGTAAGTAAGTAAATAGTAGTCATTGTATTATTTATTGTAGAGTAAATATACACATGAGACAGAGCACGTGGGCTCATTTATCCACGCCAACGAATGATTATCTGGATCATAGAAATATGTAAAACTGATTTATTATAAATACGTTTAAAATATGTTTTATTAAATTGTGCCCTAATTTCTCCCCGACATTTCCAACAAATTAACAACACACCCCACACCCGATAACCCAGTTTATCACCTAATTAACTCACCTGAATTTTTATTAAATTAAAATAATGAAAACAAACCCAATTTGAACTGATAATATTATTTATGCAACACAACACTTCAACGTAAGAGTCCTATTCATAAACTAAACTGATTGAACGAGAGAATTGGTAGAATCAAATCATTGTTTTATTATATGTCGCGCGCGCTAGTCAATTCAGGCGAATGTGGCTGTCGTCAGTGTCTGTGGTACAATTGTTTTTTTTACGAAAGAGAGCAAAAAGCAAAATAGAAAATTTGCTGATATAATTTTTATCATTTTTATATTCGACTGGGCGCATGAGGATTAAAAAACCTTTCTGGACTCGAAATGTTTGTCGGGTAAGAAAATATGAAATCAATAAGATAACGATAAATTATTACAAGTGATAATTATAAAAAATACTTTTCAAAAAACAAAACATAAAAAAAAAAAAAAAAAAATAAGAGTTAGAAAGAAGTATATATAATTGAAGTAAGAACCAAACAAGCTAAACGAAAAAGAGGGTCAACACAATAAAATTATAAAGTGATAAGAAAAAAAAAAAAAAAAAAAAAAAAACAATTACATAAAAATTAGCAATAAAAGGAAAGTTAATAATAATAAAAAAAAAAAAAGAGTGATAAGAGAAAAATAAAATAGAAAACAATCAAAGAAAATAAAAAACGATCACAACAATAAAACACAAATTAAGTCTTCAACTCTTTCTTGAAAGAAAGATTTTGTAAGACAAAATATTGGAACAATAGAGAGATAAGATCGAACAGTAAATAAGACACGCAGAATAAAAATTTCAACTCTTTCTTAAATGAAAGAGATTGTAAATTAGGAACAAAAAGAACAAAGGTTATGAAAAAAGAGAAAAATAACAAAAGAAAAGACAAAAAAAGTACTAAGTCAAAAATAATTATCATGAAAACAAGAGGAAGTAGTAATAATGAAATAATAAACAACAATAAAAAACAAAAAATAGATAACATGGATAGTTCAGATGATGAAAAAACAAAGGAAAACAGGATGGAATGGAATAAGAAAGAAGAAAAAGGATGGAAACACAAAAGGAAGTAGGAAATGAAGAGGTAACAACAAAAGGACCGACGATGGAAAAATTTACATATAAAGAGAAAAGTAATAATCAGGAAAAATTAAAAAAAAAAGAAGAAGATAAGATAATGGAAAAGATAGAAATAAAAAATGATAAAGAAAAGGAAGAGACAGAAAAAAGAAACAGATACATACCAGGAGATAAAGGGCCTTTCTACATATATATGGAGAAAAGCAATATAACAGACATAGAGGTAGCAGAAAAATTAAACAACATAAACGCTGGAAAAATCTTGGAAATCAAGCAATTCGGTAAAAACAGATTAAGAATTAGTACGAGAGAGATGGACACGGCAAATAAAATATTAAATAATATAACACTAAGTAGAATAGAAAAAATAAAGAGCTACATACCGAACTTTTTGTTAGAAAGCATAGGATTTATAGGTAAAATACCAATAAAAATAACAGAGGAAACATTAAAACAGGAAATAAGAGCAAACTGCAAAATCACAAAAGTTGAAAGAATCAAAAGATGGAATAACCTAGAAAAGAAAGAAGAAGACACGACAGCTATTAAGGTCACTTTTAGAACAAATATATTACCAGAGGAAATAACGCTATATGAAGTTAAAAGAAAAGTTAGGTATTATGTACCAGCTCCAATGTTATGCAAAAATTGTCTAATATATGGACACACCAAAAAAAATTGCAAAGGAATTGAAAAATGTTTTAAATGTTCAGAGGAAAACCATAAAGCTAGTGAATGCAAAAATAAAATAAAATGCTTCTATTGCGGGGAGGAACACATTACCAACAACGCAATTTGCGAAGAAAATAAAAGACAAAAAAAAATCAAATTTTTAAGTATTAAAAACAAAATTTCAATTAAGGAAGCCAAACAATTAATAACACCGATGGAATTTAATATGAGAGAAGAAGATTTCCCATTGATAAAAGACAGCATAAATAGAAAAGAAGACATAAGAAGAGAATTAAACGAAATACGAGAAAACTTTAAAAGAGAAAACGAAAAAGTAAGAGAAGAAATCAAAAAAATTAAAACAAACACGACAAAAGTATCTTACATAAATAGAAGAATTCAAATACTAACACAAAACTATATAAAAAAAGATCAGAATGACCTAACTCTAGACCTAATTATGACGGAACTATTGGAAAATATATTGGAAATGGACAAACAAATAGAGGAAAGTATGAAGGAGGGCAAACAGAAATGAAGGAAATAATAATAGTACAAATTAATATCAGAAGTTTAATTAAAAATAAAATAGAACTAGAACAATATATTAAAGAAAATGATATAGATATAATAGGGGTAAGTGAAATATGGATGAAAAAAAAAGATAAAATAAAAATACAAAATTATAATATTATTTTAAAAAAACGAGAAGATGGATATGGGGGAGTGGGAATGTTAATTAAAAATAATATAAAATTTAAAGAAATCAAAACAAATTATAATTTAATAGAAACCATCAAAATAGAAATAACAGATGAAAACAACAAAAAGATAGAGATCATGAACATATATATACCACCAAATATAAATAACAATCACGTAAGAAAATACTTCAACAAAATTTTGGTAGATAATAACAACAAAAACAACATTATTATCATGGGGGATATAAACGCACATCACGAATTATGGGGAAGAAATGCTAAAGAAGACACAAGAGGAAGATACATCGCGAATCTGATAAACAACTCAAATTTAAACATACTTAACAATGGACAAGAGACAAGAATAGGAGAAGGAGACAATGGTTCAGCGATAGACATTGGGATAGGAAGCGTGCATTTAAACCAATACATTAAATGGGAAGTAGACAAAATAAAGATAGGAAGTACAGATCATATGCCAACAAAAATAACTATGAATAATATTAAGATATCGATAAAAAGCAAAAAGATAATTAACCAAAAAAAAGTGATTGAAGAAATAAATAACAGGAGCACAGATAATATTACAGATATAATAGAATATGAAAAAATAATAAAACAAATAATCGATAAAAATACAATAATTATAAAAGATAATAATAAATATATAAGTAAAGTTTGGTGGACAAAAGAAATTCAAAAACTTTGGTTAATAAAAAAAGAAAAATTAAAACTATTTAATAAATACAAAAGAAATGAATTCTGCAAAAATGAATTGAGAGAAATTACGAACAAATTAAATAAAATAATAAAAAAAGAAAAACAAAAAAGCTGGGAAAAATTTATAAACGAAATAAATCCATATATGAATAGCAAAGAAATTTGGAAAAGGATAAAAATTTTTAATAACAAAAAAGAAGAAAAGAAAACACACTTGTTTACATATGAAGAAAACATCAAAAAGTTCCTAGACACAAACGTGACGGAATCAATAATCAAAGAAGAAGAAAAGATCAAAATAGATATAGAATCGGAAGAGGAGGACGAATTTTCACTAGAAGAAATTGAAGAAATAATTAAAAACAATAAAAATACCATGCCAGGGATAAATAAAATTTCAAATGAAATATTAAAAAAAATGAACAAAAATCATATAAACCTAATAGCAAAACTTATAAACAAAAATTGGAGAGAGAAGAAATACCCGGAGACATGGAAAGAGATTAAAATCATACCGATTCCAAAAATAGATAAGGATAACAACGAAATAAAAAATTATAGAGGTATTAACCTGATATCCACATTT
Organism: Nephrotoma flavescens; assembly: GCA_932526605.1. Taxonomy (NCBI): domain Eukaryota; kingdom Metazoa; phylum Arthropoda; class Insecta; order Diptera; family Tipulidae; genus Nephrotoma; species Nephrotoma flavescens. Next base: position 63,445,824 of record OW052222.1, on the reverse strand, counting down.
GTTAAAATCATAAACAAAATGATTAAAAATAGATTAAATAAATTCTGCAATGAAAAAAAAGTACTTTCAAACAACTGTTTTGGTTTTAGGAAAGGTTTTTCAACAATGGACTACATTAATAAATTAATTAAAATTCTGGAAAAAAACAAAAATAGAGGTGAAAAAACGATAATTATATCTACAGATATTGAAAAAGCGTTCGACAGAGTAAATATCAAAAAATTAATAGAGATAATGAAAAAAATAAAATTAAACAATAAATATATAAATTGGATATACGAAGGATTGATTAATAGAAAAATTATATGGGAAGAAAACGGAATCAGGATGGAAAGAACTACAAGCAACAGTATACCACAAGGCGACCCCTTAAGTCCAGACCTATTTAATCTTTACACGATAGACATACACAAACTTAATAAAGAAGGGACAGAAGTACTTCAATACGCAGATGACTTTATAATGGTAATTTCGGCGAAAACGGAAAAAGAACTAGAAATCAGTGGAAATAACATGCTTAAAAATTTTGAAGAAATAATTAAAAAATTAAAATTAAACATCAACACGCAAAAAACATCATTTATCAAAATAAACTGCAAAAAAGATGATAATAATATTAAATTAAAAGTGAATAATCAAACAATCCAAGTAACAAAAGAAATAAAAACACTAGGCTATATAATTGACAACAAACTAAATTTTAATAAAAATAACAATAATTTATTAAGCAACAGTATGAAAATGATAAACATAATAAAAATTTTTGCGAAACAAAAAGGAGGAGCGCATCCAAAAATACTAATAAATGCATATAAAAGTTTAATCGAAAGTCGTATTAGATATAATATGATGCTCATCAAAAGTGAAACACAAATAACAAAAATACAAAAAATTATAAATAAAGCAATCAGAATCAGTTTGGGATTAGTTAATAGTACGCCGGTCACAGCAGTAATCGCAGAGGCAGGAGAACTACCGATAAAAAATAAATTGGAACTTTTCAAATACGCTTACATCACAAGAAAAATTCAAAAAAATAAAATCATAGCAGAAGAGATAGAGAAGGGGGAAAACAATAAAGAAATTAACAAAATATATGAAAAACATAAAATGAATATAAAAAAAATTGAAAGGAAATATAACAATAAAAACATAAAAAAAACAGAAAACCTAAAAATAGATACAGAATTAAATAAAAAAATCAAAAAAAAATCAGAAATGAAAATAGAAGAAATTAAAAAAATAACAGAAGCACACATAGAAGAAAATGCAAGTTTCTTCAGAATTTACACAGATGGAGCAATAATTAAAAATAAAAGAGGAATCGGAATATACATAGAATACATGGGAGGAGCTATGAATCTAAAAATCGCTGAAGAAATATCAATCACTAAAACAGAAATAATTGCAATATATGTCGCAATTAAAAAAACAAAAGAACACAAGATAAACAACATCACAATCATAACAGATTCGCTGAGTGCATGTATGGCATTAAAAAACGTTAAAAACAACAACTATTATGAGGAAGAAATAAAAAACATAGTGAACAATACAAATATAAAGGCGAAGATAATATGGATTCCGAGTCACATAGATATCGAAGGAAATGAATATGCAGATGAAGCAGCCAAAAAAGGATGCGAAAGCACAAACATAATCAATGCATATTTATCATACAAAGAAAGCTTAAACATAATTAAGAAAAAGATATATGAAGAATGGAATAGAGAATTCTTGCAACAAACGATGAGCAAAGGAATAATACACAGAATGAACATAAATGGAGAAACAAAAATGGTTCCATGGTTTAAAAAACTAGAAATTAACACAAAAATGACAAAACAAATAAGCAGAATAAGAACAAATCACACATTTGATAAAAAATATTTAAAATTAATAAAAAAAATAAATAATGACAAGTGTGAAATATGTAATGTTATAGAGGACTGCAAACATATAATAGAAGATTGTACAATATACATGGAGACTAGGAAAAAATATCCAACAATTAGAAATAAAAAACTAAATGAAATAATTAAAAGTAATAAACCAGAAGAATTAATAGAAATATGCAAATTTTTAAATGAAGTAGAAAAATACATTTAAAAAAAATAATAATAATAATAAAAAAAAAGAGAGATAACAATAAAATAAGGAATAAAAATAGAATTTTGGCAATGTGAGTGGAACCGCTCAAGCCAAGTAAAATAACATAAAAAAAAAAAAAAAAAAAAAAAAAAAAAAATGTATTTAAATCTTCGCCGCTTTTTGTAAATGCTAGACCTTTCAACATCATTGCATATATTGAAAAACTCTCATTGAAGCTGCCACTTTCGGTAAACAGATTTCCACCAACTTTCTCCCAATTAGGATCTCCCAATTAATGGAAAATTTCAAATGTCAAGTTTTATAGCACCTGTAGAGACGCCGAATTTTGTTCAAATAATATTTTTTTTTTAAGAAAACTCGTCATTTCCAGTAAAATTTAGAAAATTATCTGACCTAATACCCTTGACAGACTAGGATTTAGCTAAACGCGTTTAGTTAAACTAGTTTAGTTAATCTACTACAAATCCAATTAGGTTGACAGACTATGAAGTTTAGCATACCCTGTTTCAATAATAAAATACGGTAGCGCTATGTTTGTCCGGAATCGGTATTAAAAAAATGTTATTGTGGTACAAATAAAAAAAATATTTTAATTAAACGCAATTTAATTCATTCTCTGAGAATTGTCAGATTCCAGCGAGGTTTGAATACAGATTAAAAAAATATGAATTCCAAATACAATACCATGGTATTTTTTCCGGCACTAGAAGTCAAATATAGTGCAATACTGTATTTTACAATACGCACTCTACGGTAACAGGAATGCACTAATGTGTATGTTGGACAAAAACAGATGCAAAAATAAATGTTGACATGATTCGTTTTCGTTACCGACACAATTGTGATGGCAGGCAGCAAAACTGATATAACCCTTTTCCACCCGTATACACAATTGTGTATGTAAATTTCGATTACGAGAAAGGAACGTGTGAAACATAGAATTATGTGTAAGTTCAAGACCACTATACACATTTGTGCATATCGCTTAATTTTGTTTTCGTCAGAAAAACAACACTAACTATAATAATAATAAAATAATTAATGTTATCAAAAAGAAATAATTAATATGTTATTTAATTTATGTGTTATCAAATTATTATGTTTTTTTTCTAGAATTCCCATTTAACTAAAATCCGTTAAAATACGGAAGACATTACAACCTGTCATTATTTACATACACATTTGTGTATTTTGAACGTAAATAGGAACAAAAAAAATATGTTTGAACCCGAAGCGGCATCTATCATTGTATCACAGTACTAAATGGCATTGTCCTATTTATAAATTTTAACCTTCATTGTTAGATGGCGCTCTCGCTAAACCCATTTTTATGCGATAAACTTCAAAATATTGAGAGATTTGTGCACTAAACCGGTTTAGTTACTAAACCTAAAACAAAACTCGTTTAGTTAATCTCGAAGTTGACACATTAAGAGATAAACTCGAAAAAATGATTAAACGCGTTTAGCTAATCCTAGTCTGTCAAGGGTATAATTTTGTTTGAAACTTAATTTAAAATGTCTTGTAGCTGCCACTTCCAGTGGACCAATTTCCTAAACGGAAATCACTGGATGGAACAAGCTGAAGTAAAAAATTCCATCCCGATCAATCTATTCGTCTGGGCTTTAAAGCGCGGAATTTTTGTTGAAAAACTGTTCTCTGTGAAAAATCGGCATTTTCACTTAAATTTTGGAAAGCCCGATCTGAACCGGTATTATTGCAAAATTAATTTAGAATATTTTAATTCTTAATCGTTTATCTTCTAAATGATTGTACATACTTTCCAAAATATTTGCAAACATCGAAAAACCTCCAAAGGCTGCCACTTTCAGTGGTCCGATTTCAGCCAAAAGTAATTGCGATTTTCCAATTTATGGAAACCGTAAGTATGAAGTTTCATATCCATCTGGTCGGATTTTATAATTTGGCCCCTACACTCTGACATTATAAGTCATAGTTGTTAAGTAAATCAGATGATGAAAAATCTTTTTTGCGTTTTGCCTCTAGCGAAATTCGAACTCGGTGCCTCCCAATCCAAACGCCAAGGCTTTAACCACTGCCTTTTGGTCGTTTACTTTCCATGAGTAAGCAGCTTTTGGTTCACGGAAAACATTTTACTTCTTTGCCTCGTTGCTTTAAATTAAACACAAACGTATGAAGCAACCAGAATGCTAACGCGTGATAATTAATAAGAACAAAATGTTAGACGTTATTTCCTTTAATTTCTAATTTAATAAAACTAAAATTTGTATAAGCCCAAATGCTCATTAATTACTTAACTTTATGAATATTATGGTATGACAGGTATGATCTGATAAGAAAAAGATAACACTTGAGGCTGGTTTTTTTATGAATGAATTTTAGATTTTTTGGTTACTGTATGCCTGTTCATGTGCTTCTGCAGATTCCCCTGCGAGGAAAAAAACTTTTTGCAAATTGAACACAAGTGTCTTTCATTATTTCGTTTCTTCGCGGCATGATATTTCATATGTTGTGCAAGCGATGCATGATGAATAAAATCGCGAGTACAAATACCACATCTGTATGGTCGGATTTCAGAATGCATTCGCAAATGCAATTGAAGCTCTCCATTCTGGGTGAAACGGGTTGAACAAATGGTGCATTCATACGGTTCAGCATAGTTTACATTATTTATCTCCTTTATTGTAAAAACATTAACGATTTCTTCCCCCACTTTTTCGTGAGTTGTTTCGTTCTTAATATCACAGAATTCCACAACTTTAATGTCCAATGACTCTTCTCCAACTGAGCCTTCATTATTGAAAGAATTATTTTGAATATGCTCGGTCTGCTGTTCAGTTTGAATACTAAAATCTTGTTCAACCTTGACTGTGGACAAAAATCGAGATTCTTCCAATGTTTTGATATTTTCTCTTAAATAATTATCTGTAGTCAAGGCTTGTTTACGAAAATCATATGCGGCTTTCAACTGTTCAATGCATTTCCTACACAAAGAATTTGGTAAATCATCATTATCTGAAATCTAGACGAATAATCTCAGGTCTCAATATAAGCACTTTCGATCATTGTAGTTACCTCTAACTGCGTACAACATCGAAATTGCTCTGCTATTTTACCGTTGAGACAGTTGGTCATGCCATCTTCAGTTTTCATACATACTCGGCATATTTGAGAAATATTGCTTGTCAAGCTCATGCTGGGTCCCGTTTCTGGTATTGTTGACAAATTATAATCTATCGAGTCAACTTGACATTGTGTTGACAGCTTGAGTGCGTTCCTATCGACAACATATCTTGCCCACTACACAAAAAAAACGAAGCGAAAACAAGATATTTGTGATCTTTCTTTGGTAAATTTACAACAACAAACCCATATATTTTATTTCAAATGTGAATTTTTTTCATTGTTTTATTAATTCATTCTCGAAAATCAAATTTAAACTAAAATCTGCATGTCGAAATTGCCTTGAATTCATTTTTATTTCAATTTTGTTTGTGTTAGTGCCGCTCCACCGTTTTTTTTGTGCTATAATGGTTAAAATCAATTTTTTAATTGAAAAAATTTTGGTTGAAAAATGATCGCAATAAAAACCGGTTTCATAGATAAACGGGAAAACAGGCGAAGATGAAGCGTTTCACTGTGTGTACATTGGTCCAAAATACATACAAGAATTTTTTGACAGATTCTCTTTTGTACACGCATAATTGTGATCACGGGTCGGAAAAGGGATATACCTTCGCAAGCAAGTGTGATGTATTAAAGCGATGATGATACATGTACATACAATATTTGCCTTAAAGGCATAATAATTCTGCGTTTTGATTGGTTAATTTGCAGTACCTTATAAGGCAGAAAACATGATTCTTTTATTGAGAATACATGTAATATTTTGCCATAAGGCACTTTTTGTGCCGTACACAGATTACTAAAAATTAATAGATAGATAAGATAAAGTTGACTTTGTTATATCTATTATTAATTTCATTATTAATAATTTTATTATTATTAATTTTAATAAAATTTATTTCACGCCGGCCCTTTATCGTTGTAATAATCTGTCTGATTGTTTTGTTTATTGGTAGCAGTCACTTTTTTCAGGTTAAGAAAATTTGCCTTATACAAAATTGAGAAATGTTCAATTTATAATTTTTGCCTATAAAGCCTTTATTCCACAATGAAACATATTTTTTCAGTAAAAAATACTGAGAAACCGAAAAGAGGAGAGTATACATATTAAAATTACGTTAGAGTGACAAAGACAACAAATGTTGCCATAAAAAGTAATGAATTTCATACTAGGCAACATTTTCCCCAGTAAGTTTTACTGAGATTTTTTTTGTTTCGTTTTGGTACGTGGCGAAATTATATTTTTATCTCGCTATTTTTTACTGAAAAAATATGTTTCATTGAGGAATAAAGGCTTAAGGCGATTCAAGATGGCCGAATTTTAACCGATCAGCGCGCATATTTTTTATGCCTTAAAGGCAAAATCTGTACATGTATCACCGCCATTAGTGTTGCACTAATTTCCGCAAGTATAAAAGCACGTCAAAGAAGCACAGTGTGTAACGGCGGTTTATTGTACACAATTTTTACTTATAAAATCGTGTAGCGGGCCGGAAAAGGGATATACATAATATGTATATGTATACGGACCAAAACCAGTTTGTTGGTCAAGGGGAAGATAACGAGGAAAGAATCACGACGAAAGAATCAAAATGTGGAACGACGGATTGTTAAGTATAAAAGTTCAGTGGACAATGTTTTTCAACACTAAATCCGCCATTTTGTTTCGTCGTGATTCTTCCCCTTTACCTCAAACTATAACAAGTTTTGTGACGTTCTTTCCAACAAAAAGATTTGATTTAGATCAAAAAGATTTGATTTAAATCAATTTTTTACGTTCTATCCAACAAAAAGTTGACAAACAGACTTGATCTAAATGGCTGATGGCAAACGTAAAAAAATACCGGATTTTTCCTCGTTTCTTTCCCCGTTTACCTATGATACAAGTTTTAATTGCCACTTAAACAAATTTTCTGTGCAATCACATAACTCAAACATAAATTAAATAAAAAATATTTCAAGTACATTTTTGACTCATTTTAGTATTAATTTTATTTAAGAGAGAGCAGAACAGAACAAAATAAAACTAGTTTGCCTTGAAAAAATACTAAAATACAAAAAACCCTGTGTGGAATGGGAGAATCAAATCTACATTCCTTGATAGGCTGATGGCACACGTAAAAAAATACCGGATTTTTCCTCGTTTCTTTCCCCGTTTACCATACTCAAGGCAGCTTGAAAAAATCACGAAACTAATGAAATGTGTTTTGATGCGCAACGGCCACTTTCTTGATTGAATGAACACACGGTAATAGCTAATAAGCTGGTCGATTAGATCTAGGCCGCCCATGTTTCTGTTGTGTAGCCGAACAATTTCAGGTCAATTATGTGTTGGTGTACTTACAGAAATGCATTTATTTTCAAATTTGTCCCATCTTTGAGCTGTATCAGTGAAGCCAACTCCAACAAAATTCGATTCAAAATTTATTGCTTTACTACCTCGCCATTTAACCAGGGTAGCTGTGCCATCACGACATGTCACCAAATAGAAAAACCTCGTTAGTTCTTCATAATGTCCTTGTAGGACATTATTGGTGGGTTAGCGAATCGGTTAATGCGTACCGTACTAAGTTGCCTTAATTCCTTACCTTCTCAAAATTATTTCAAATAAATTATAAGAGCTGAAAAAATTATCAAAAAATAAGTTGTACCCTTAATTTTGTAGTCTCTCTGCTAGCTTCAATACTACGCTGGCATCGAATCCGAAGCAACATAGACCGTGATGCCACACCGGTTTGGTTTCCCCTTCATATATTATTTTAAAGACAATCGCCGTTTAAAAGGAATTATTTGTTCATTGATGCAGATATTTTCCTCCACATTCATCAACAAACAAAGCGCACGGACTGCATCGATCAAATGTATCTAGTATTGTAAAACTTATCCGAGCAGTTTTTCGCGTGTTCTACATTATCAGCGACATATAAGTTTTGTCGTAGTTGAAAAAACCGCTTGCTCTTTACTGGACATATTTTTAATAAAAATTTTCAAATTCAAAGTTGGTGACCAACTCAACCACAGACGAGGAGGTTATATACTATATTTTTATTTTGTTTGCATTCGGTGGTTTCTATCCAGTTGTATTGGTTAGTGTGAAAAGCATATTTTTCAAATAATTCACTTAAAAAATAATTTATAGGTGTTAAAACATTCTTTCTATCTTAGGAGGCTCGATAAATACTGCCACCGTGGGCTCGTATTCCTTCCACCGCCATTGGATGCTGTGATATTTCTAAAGCAATATTTATGTACAATATATTGTACACATCGTTTGAAACCCCGTGTACAATATATTGTACAGGTATTTTAGCATCGTTTAATAATTTGTTTTAAGATTAAATTTTCACTAAATTTGTTAAATTAATATAATTCCTATATTCTAAATTAAAAATCAGTAACCCAAATGACATTTTAGAATTTATTAACAGAAATAATAGCTAAATACTAATCTCTTAACAACAACAAGAAAATCACACAACCTTACACGATTAGAACTGCCATAAAACTAATTTTCATGATTGTTCTAAAATTCACAACACTGAAACAAATATTAAACAGTATCAATATACGACATTGCCTTGTAAAATCGTGTTCCAAAATTTTTTTCCTATAAGACAAGAGTGAGCTGCTAGCTGTTTTAGTACAAGTTCGAAAAAAACTCGAAAATTAACACAGCTGGTGAAAAAGTAAAACTAAATTTAACTGTTTAGCTTATGCCCGGTTTACATGAGAAAATTGTTTTCTTCTACAAATTTTTGCAGGTAAATAAGAAAGAATCCGCTATATAAAAATATTCAATATGACAGAAAGAAATAAACATATATAGTAATGGCATAATTTTTTTTTATAGGATCATTATTAATTTATTTTTAATGAATTAAAAAACGAAATTTACATTTTTATCTATGGCGTCTGTTTTTATAATGAATCCTCAACATTTATAAATACGAAATATTTTTTTTTCTTGTAAAGTTTTAAAAATGTTGCCATAAAAATACTCGGATCGAATATATTTTATGGCAACGTTTTCATTTTTATTGTGATTTTTGCTCAAAAATTCTTCTGCAAAATTTTGTTGGGATATATTGCTTTTCTTGTCTCTCATGTGCAAAAAGTCAATGTTATATCTTATTCATTTTGCAGAAGAAAAATGTTGGTCGTATGTAAACCGGGCTTTAGTTGCCTAAACAAAAAAGTAAACAAACAACGGCAATTTTTCGAAAAAAGTTCGAAAAAACGACAAAAGCGACACCTGTGCCAGAAAATCTAATTACGGTAGATGCGATAAGCTCGATAAGCTAAGAGAAAACAAGAACACGAACGTCCTACATATAAGTTATTTAATATGTGACTGAAACAATAGAAAGTATATAAAGACCTTAGAGCAAGAACTAACTACAGAGCAGAAACTTTTTATTTTCCCATATAAAATTTGCTATTTCATCTGTCACAAGCCAGTACAGGATGGTTATATACAAAATGCATATAGTTTACTCATATCTTAGAGATAAGAACCCGTCAAACAAGTTTTTGTTGTTGTACGAAGTGACGTCTTAATTTTGCGCAGTAAAATTATAAATAATAAATTTTTAAAATTATTAATTAAAATACATTTAAATAATAGAAACAATTTCAAAAAGTTAGTGGTTTGTGTAGTATATACTGTTAGTGCAATTATTTGATAATAGAAATTACAATTTTAAATATAAAATGAAGTGTATTGTGAAAAAATGCCAAAATACGCCTAAGAAAACACAGAATCTATTCTTAATTTAATTTATAAATCTTAATTTAATTTATAAATCAGAAAAAATTAAGAAAACAATTTTGGTTCTATAATATTCTGTGGCGTGGGGTTCTTATTTCGCTTTTTGTTTTTGTAATCCCATTGTATATTCGCTTTCTCTTTTACCCTCCGAATTTGTGACGCTTGACAGGTGCTTATTTCCATTGTGTACATTTAATTACTTTGATAAAGACAAATGAATTTACACGCATTTCTAAAGCAAAAAGTTTGTATTACGCCTGCTAGGTGCATTCCAAGTCGATGTACAATATATTGTACAAGGCGTTCGAAAAGGTTAAGTATTTTTTTACTGTGTCGAAATGTGTTTTGTGAAAATTAATATATTAATTAAACAAATTAATAACTATATTTAATATTAATTATTATATATAAATTTGTTTATGCCATAATTTTTTTTTCAAGAAACACGTTGCCTGTGTTGCACAAGTGCGTTTAAACAAAATATGCATAATAAACAAACAACAAGACAGTCGCTTACGCGCTATTACCTACGTACACACTGGCAACAAAAACAACAACAAGAAATTGTACGTTCTTTGGCAACTGTCAAAACTTGATCTACTTTTTGGTTGGAAAAACTCGCCATTTGTTTGTAAAGGGGAAGCAAACGAGGAAAGAATCACGACGTAAGAATCAAAGTGTGGAATGACGGTTCTTTACCCTTTAAATGGAGGATAAAAAAACGTGCGAATTCTTCAATTCAAAAATCGAGAAATGCCCCTTCTGTTTGTATTGTGTGATCTAGTCCTTAAACCTTAAGAAGTTTTATTCTTTCGATACATGAAAACGCAAATCAAGCACTATTCTAAATACCAGATTTTATTTACAAATAAACATATATGTACTCTAAAACAATCTTGTGAATTTATGCAATTTCACTCAGCTCATGTTCCAACATATGACTCGTTAATAGCTTGTGCGAGAAGAATTGCTGATCACACATCTCGCAATTCATATCAATATCATCGTGTATCAATTCGATGTGCTGATTTAAATCGGTGGCCATCGCAAACTGGGCATTACATACTTCGCACATGTGATCGTCTTTGTGTTGATTGCCACGATGTAATTTGAGACCACGCCTCGAGTTAAATCCAATATTGCAATCATCGCATTTAAACTCCTCGCAATCGTCACGTTCGTGATTTTTAAGATGCTGGATTAGATTTCGCCTGTAATGAAATTGAATTGTGTTTGGAGCTTCATTGCTAAAAATTGGACAAAACTTACTTGATTGCAAAGCTTTTATGACACTTTGAACATTTGAACTTTTTTAAATTCTGATTCTGATGCATATTTAGATGTGCCACAATTTGGTGCTTTTGGGTAAATCCTTTGCCGCACGTTTCGCATTTATAGGGCTTAATGTCTAGATGCTGCTTTAAGTGGGACACCAATGATCCTTTCTGAGAAAACTGTTTATTGCATGTTTCACATTTAAACGGTTTTTCTCCGGTGTGCCACCGTACGTGATTTATTAGTGATGCCTTAGACGAAAATGCTCGATCACATTTTTCACACTTGTGTGTGTCTTCTGGTTGAGTGCCCAAATGTTTTTTCATGTGCATTTGGAGGGTGTACTTCGAAAAGAGAACTTTGCTACATGTCGGGCATGGTTGGCCTTCCACCTCAATATCGCTATGCTTAATCATAACGTGCCGTTTTAGACCGTCCTTTTGCCGAAATGATAGTCCGCACGTTTCGCAAGTGTACGGTTTTTCACCAGTGTGCCTTCTCATATGGAATGACAACGATTTCCCTTGGGTAAAACCTCGGCCACAAACATTACACTTGTAAGGTCGCTCACCCGAATGTATTCGCAAATGTTGTTTAAGTGAACCGTTCTGAGTGAAACGGGTTCCACATATGGTGCACTCATATGGTTTAACACCATCATGAGTTTGCAAATGGCGTATCAAATTGGTTTTGGTACTAAAATCTTTATTACATTTACTGCAGTTATGAGTTTTTCCTGAAAACATAAGGAATGATTCAACTTCCTTTTTTGAATCACTTTCGTTTCCAGTGCCCGGATCGGTTTGTTCACCTTCACCCTCATTTTCAGTCATATAATTAACTTCAGTTATTGTGAATAAATTTACTGGTTTTGTCTCTTCCATTTCCAAATCATCCACACCTTCTCCTTCTTCAATCTCTTCCACTTCTTCAAGGTGAGCTTCGCTCGTAATATCACCGCATTCCTCTACTTCGATGTACACGGGAGCACCTTCACATTCTCTTTCTATTTCTTCATATACTATATTTTCTGCTTCTATCGATATTTCATTCTGAGTATGAGAAATATTCATCATTGGGATCTGTTCCGATTCATCGTGATCTTCATGATGGTCATGATCGATGAGCTGCTCAATGTGATCATCTTGATTGACCTTAATTTTTGTGGGAGACAGTTCTTCCTCATCAACATAATTATGTGAATCCACCAGCATATCATCAATTTCGGCATCCAATTCATCGTCTAGACACTGTTTTACCTGCACAGACTGGTTAAGTTGCTCGGTGAAATGTGAAATGACCTGCTTTAGATGCTTATCTGTTGCCTCAGCTTGTTTACGGAAATCATGTGCAATTTTCAACCGCCCAACACATTTATTGCATAACGTTTTTGGTAAATCATCATTTTCTGAAATCTAGAAAGGAACATTTGGTTATACTGTAAACACTATTATCTTTATTGCATCGTGGATCAAGTACAACTCGAAAAATAAATTTTTAATGACATCTACATGACATTTCTTAAGTATCGCCAGCGCGAGTGATACTAGAACAGTTTGGTAATAGATTTTTGTTTGTTTATATTTACCTCTAATTGTGTACAAAATTGAAATTTTTTTGCTGTTTCGCTATCCGCATAGATTGGTTGTCCGTCTCCCGTTTTCATACATACTCGGCACACATTTATATCGATTCGAATGCTCATGTTTGTTTTAGAAAAAACTCGTTATGTATTTGCAAAATAATTTTATCGAATATTTACTTAAACGTCAGTATTGACAGCTGGCAAAATAAAAAAAGCGTCATCACAGTTTGAAGGTGCACTTGTAGGTGAATACTGAATGCAACCAAAATTTGAACTGTTTTCGATGATATGATTATTCGACCAAATTTGTGTTACACGCTACACCGTTGAACAAAAACTTTATAATTGTTTAATTGGTAACGTACATATATTATGCACTTATTTGCTTGAAATTCAAATCAATTGCAGTTACGGCGAAAGATACAATAATTTAGTTCGAATATCATGTTTTACTTAGAACTACAATACATAAATAAATTTCTTAATCTAGTTTTCTTAAATTTAAACATTTCCTTTTCGAGGTGATTTAATCGTTGGTTTTTTGAGGCGAAAATGATTCCGACTGCAATGTTAAAGATATGTGTAAAACTAATAATTAAAATTTAGCTTGTATAACACTTACTACTGCATATGTATCTGAGCTCGGGCCCTGGTTGGGAATGCCTGATTGCATTGTTGACATTTGTGCTTACCTTCTGTAGGTAGAAGCATTTTGTTTTGCAATTGCTGCTCCTTGGAATTTGTACCACATTTTTGTTCATGCTGTTTTAAATAATTGTTTCGAACCTGAACTCCACATGTGTTGCATTTAACACAATTGTATGGGAACATTAAATGCTTCTTATATCCGCGTTTAGTGGGAAATGTTTTGGAACAATTTTTACACCGGTATATATTTGGCGCCGTTTTTTGACTTAAGTAAACAAGCCCACTCCTAGTTGCCGGAGCGAACCGATCAGTATCATCTATAATCTCTTCACGATTTGTATCATTATTATCGATCTCCTCTATCGTGTACACAATGACTAGTTTATTATCTTCCATCTCTTCGTTTTCCTCGATTTCTTTTTTCACTTGCACGAGTTCCAACTCAGTTGGAATACCCTCAATCTCCTCGACCTTTATGTCCAATGAATCTTTTTCGATTGTATTCGAAAAATTAAAATCGCTTAGGCCCATAATATTTTGTTGTGGGAGCTCGATCAGCGTATTTGTATGCAAAGAAGAATTTGTACCCGTATATTCATGTAGTTCAAGTGGCAAACTAGAAATATTATTATACAATTGATTCATTAACTGTTTTTTATCAACTTGTTCACTCAGTTGCTCTTGTTTTATAATCGCTTGTGGCAAAAAATCCTCCACATCTATGTTGTTCTGTGAGAAATCCACGTTTTGTTCTTGAAATGAAATTGTATTCTGTGTCAGCAAATTATCAAATGCGGTAACGCGAATTCTTTGCGGGTAATTCGAATTCATAGATTTTATGAAATTTGAACTATCAATTTTTATTTCATTGTCATGGACTTCCGCGGTTTTTGTATCGTGCGATTCCAATGATCTATATACAGATCTATTTGTATATAGATCAGTGTGCGATTCATAATCTTGATTACGCCCATTAGCTTTGATCGGTGCTCGAAAGGGTTGCTCCGCTAGGAGAAAGTTTCTCTGTGATAACGTTACGGGTTCTGTAAATGCAATTGTATCCTGTGGAAGTAGATTATCAATCGCGGTAACGCGAATTTTCTGTGGGTATTGCGAATTCATACAATTCGAACTACTCAAGTTCATTTCATTGCCAAGGACTTCTAAAGTTCTTGTTTCATGTGACTTATTAATTTGATTATCATTAGATTCCTCCGTGAGGAGTATGTCGCTCTGTGATAACCTCACGTCTAGTTCTTTAAATGCAATTATATCCTGTGGAGGTAAATTATCAATCGCGGTAACGTGTGGGTAATCCGAATCGAAGGAATTTACGGAGTTTGAACTATCCGTGTTTACTTCATTACCAACGGCTTCTAAGCTTTGCGCATTCTTTGGCTCTTTAAGTTTATTGTGGCTTCTAGTTTTGATCAATGGCCTAACGGGCTCCTCCACAAAAGATTGTGCCAGTGTTTTCACCAGCCTATCGTTTACTGTTGTATATAATGCATTCTCTTGATGCTTTTTTCTTTGCACTGATTGACGTTCATCCTCGTTCAAACCCAAACGTCTAAAATTTTTATCAGTTGTCTCGGCTTCTTTACGAAAATCATAGGCATCGTCCAACCGTTTGACACATTTATTACATAGAGCTTTTGGTAAATTATCATTATCTGCAATCTAAAAATGAATTTTAATGTATAGACGCCAAAATAAAATACTGTAGTGCAGCTGCGGCAATTGATTTTTGTTTACCTGTAATTTTGTACACAATTGGAATTTTTTTGCTACTTCACTTTCTGGATAGAGTGGTATTCCACGTCCCGTATTCATACACACACGGCATAATATAATTATACACATTTTCGTAATATCATTGCAAATTTTTTATCATGATAAATGTTTGGTATGTACTTATTTGACAGATAAAGATATTCGCTTCCCGGGAAACGTACTTTTGTGAGAAGTAGAAAACAAAATATGTATGCAACCAACCAATGCCTCTTTATGAGCCTCGGCATACTTTAATTCTTTCGTCGTGATTCAATGATTTCAAAAAATCAATCGTCGTCCACATTTGATTTCTTTGCGCATTTCTTTTTTTATGTATGTGCGTAAAATTATGTTTTTTGATTTATTCGTATTGTAAAAAATGTTTATTATTTGCTGCGAAAACTGCTTCCTTGGTTGAAAAACATATTTTTTGCACTCGAAGTGCAAATTAAACTAAAATTAACACAAGAACGACAAATAAACAAGGTGTCCTTGAAAAATTTATTTTTGTTGTTGTGTGAGAATCAGTTGAATCAAAAAAAAAATTTGCTGAAAAAAGAATCAAGAATTTCCCCGCCAAAAAATTAGTTTGTGGGTGAAGAGGAAGGAAACGAGGAAAGAATCACGACCAAAGAATCAAAGTGTGGAACGACGTAAACATTCCAGCAAACGTGAGTTTAGTAGTTATATTCGAACATTGTATGCAACCAAATTATCTCATATAAGCAGTAGAGCGATATGAATATAAAGGATTTTATTGTTTTGTGTTCCTTTCTTTAGATCCCTTTTGCTGCCCGGTAATACAATTGTGAGGCTACGGCAAAAGTACCATGTCAAAAATTTATTTTTGTATGTGTTTTCAACCAACTAACACATTTGTGCATTCCTTTCACATTTGTGCATTCCAAAAAACCACTATATCTATACACACATTTGTGTTGGTTGTACTTCAAATCAAGCGAAATTTTTTATGAAAAACGCCATTACATCCTATGATTTTTTACTCACACATTTGTCTGGTTTGGATTTTACATTTTTTACATTTTTTATTACATTAATTACATTTTTTTCTTGTCAAACTTTTTACGTCTCAATTTTTTTGTTTGTAATCAAAAGTGTTTTATGTTTAGTCAATTACTTAATCCAATTTTGTAAAGATTTAATAATTATTATTATATTGAAATAACGAATTATTATGAATTTACTATAACCAAATATTAAATAGTATCAATATATTGCATTGCCTTGTAAAATCTTGTTCCAATTTTTTTTTCTATAAGACAAGGGTGAAGTTAGCTGTTTATTACAAGTTTGAAAAAAACGCGAAAATCAACATAGCTGGTGAAAAAGTAAAACGAAATTTAACTGTTTCAGCTGTTTAGCTTAGTTGTTTAAACAAAAAAGTAAACAAACAACGGCAATTTTTCGAAAAAAGTTCGAAAAAACGATAAAAGCGACACCGTGACAAAAAATCTAATTACGGTAAATGCAATAAGCTAAGAGAAAGAAACAACACGAACGTCCTATATATAAGTTATTTAATATATGTTATAGCTTTAAGACTGAAATATGTACAACGGCCGGTTCCACAGTAAAATGACTAACGGCCTGTTAGTTGTGCGCCAGTTAAATGTTTTATATGAAATCTGTTTTTGCAGTCAGAAAAAAATCAACGCAAACTTGGTCAAATATATATTTTTGTGTTGTTCGGAACGGGCTTTGCGGTCTTTTTGTTATATTTTAAAATAAAAGACGTAACATCATCTTTACTACCCAGACATGTTTCGGCATTAATGCGCCATTTTCAAGAAGTGGTGTAATTTATTTCTACAAAAAATATAATATTTATTTTATTAACGTTGGCACTCACACATAAGTAAAAATATAAATAAATAATCACAAAACTTCGTACATATGCAGTTGTAAAAAACATAAATATTGAAGAAAAAGTATAAAAAGTAAAAATGCGAAAAAAAACTCACAAATTATTCACATACTTCGCCATTATCACAAGAAGAAAATAAACTTCAAGTAATATAAAATTAAAAACAAATATGAAAATGTGAAAATCGTTTCACCAATTCGTCTATATAATCATGCATGGGCGGTATGTTGTACCATCACTTCGAATCGAATTCGAAAAAAGTCGAATCGAAAAAGTGAAAGTTTTGCTTTTCGAAAATGATACAACATACCGCCATTCGACTTTTTTTCGAATTTCGATTCGAAGTAATGGTACAACATACTGCCCCATATTTCTTTCGTCTTTCGTTTCGTTTCATTTCAGTCCGTTTCGTTTTCGTCTATATAACTAGCCCATAAATATTTCCTCGAAATAAATTCCACCAAGTTTGCGTAGATTTCTGACTGCAAAAACAGGGGGCCTACTATTGAAATCAAACGCCGTCGATTTTTGCTCGTTGTTTATATTCAGCAATACTAATTACTATTGCTGAATATAAACAACGAACAAAAATCGACGGAGGTCGATTTCCATAGTAGGCCCCCAGAACTAACCGGCCATTAGTGATTATTTTTCTGTGCAACCGGCCATAAGTAAAATATATATGCA
Organism: Nephrotoma flavescens; assembly: GCA_932526605.1. NCBI lineage: Eukaryota > Metazoa > Arthropoda > Insecta > Diptera > Tipulidae > Nephrotoma > Nephrotoma flavescens. Next base: position 63,427,983 of record OW052222.1, on the reverse strand, counting down.
GATAAAAGTGAAATGAATAATTGCTCGCTGCTGCTGCCTGGTGTGTTTCATCCTTTATGGTGTTTACCACAAAGCGGTTATTTTTACTATTTTTTTTTTGTTGTCTTGTTGTAAAAAAAGTAATTTTGCGTTTGTTTTGATAGAAAAATACAGAACTTAATTTGTTCTATTTCGTAAAATAAACAAAAATAAAATAAATATTATTGAAATGAGCCAACCCGAAGAATCAAAAATACATAAAAAGATTAAAGCCAAAAGTTGTTGCTTTCAGATTCGAAAGCTACACAGCTAATATTTATGCCAGTTGTTGTGTACGAAACAGGATGTGCATAGTCATGATACTAGGCATAAGGATAAGTTTTATTTAGAGTTTAAAAGTCAATCTAGAAGTAAAAAATCGATATTTGACAAAGGTATATCGATGTTACCGGACAGTATAAGAAATTGTAGAAGCATAAAGGATTTTAGTGCTTACACCCATACCCATTCTATAGTCAATACCACTATATACAGGCCGATTTTTATGAATAAAAAAAATTCTGAGTTAATATGAGTAGTATTGAGAAATTAACTTGGCGGCATACACATGAAAATAGTTATTATGAAAAAACTTTAAAAATCGTTGTTTACGTCCACTAAATCATTTATATCTTTTAAATGAGCTAGAAATGTGAAATATTGCCCCTTTCTCTCTAATCTTAACTCCTTTAGTAATATTTATAAACAAAAACAAAATCTTGTTAAGAAACTTTTCGTTCATTAATTTTCCAATTAGAACAACAACTCATTTTTCCATAAACCATACTCTTTACGAAAACAAAATTTTTTGTTTAGTTTTGTGGTTTATGTTACTATTTTCTTCTTTGTTGTTTTTGGTTTTATACGTTGAGCTACAGTGTGGAGAAAGACAACCGTAACAGATTGATGTAAAGTAATATTTATTTGAATTTTGTAATTATGTAGTTTACGTTATATATTAATTATTAATATATAATATATTTTGTTATGTAATTAATATATTAATTTAAATATGTAATTGTAATGGAAAGTGATATTTTAACATAATTTAGTATATTCTATCTAAGAAAATTATGTATACAAGATTTGTTTAGGGAATAAAAATCACACCGTTACCACTAAGTACGTACAAATGTTTCGATAGTTTGTACAAAATATTCCATTTACATAGGTATAGTATACACATAAAAACAAATTGAGAAAAAAAACGGAACTGATTGAATGTTTATCTTCAATCAGTATAGGAACCAAGCGCACATTTTAGTGGAAAAAAATATTCGATATAATTTCTTGTAAATGCTAGAAAAACGTACGTTCAACTTTTAATATTTTTTTTAATCATAGCAAACGTATGTGCAACTTTGATTTATTTTTTTATGTTTACAAATACAACCTGACATTTCGCATTGATATTTGACGTTTCGGTTTGTGTTAATTTGTGCCGTTTATGTTTCAAATTTAAATGAAATTTAAATTGAGTTTAATAAACAAAACTTTTTATTTAAAGATGATCAAAAATCTATATATGGTCATAATGTAGCAGACTCTGAATACTGACTAATTTAATTCCAAATAAAAATACCTAAATAATTGGATCATGTATACATATACATATTATAATATAAATATAGTCAAATTATATAGGTCAAAGCATCCATCCATTTTTTCAACAAAAACATAAATATGTTTAAAATAATTTGATTGTATCTTTCTAAATAAAAAAAAAATTGCTTTGAAAATAATAAAATATTTTTTATCTGTACCTCCATATGTACTGATAAAATTTTGTCTAAATTTAGTTAGTTTTTATGTGGGTTGCATGCGCAAAATTTGTATAGCAGTTTGGCTGCATACATGCATTTTGATTTAAACGGAAAAAATTATATCGAATATTTTTTTCCACTAAAATGTGCGCTTGGTTCCTATACAGTTCCGTTTTTTTTCTCCCCACTGTACTCATTTAACTACGTAAGAATTTTTTCCAATTTATATAAAAGAATACGTATCTTTTAGTTCACAAACAATTGAAATAATGTATTCAATTTGTTAAAATCATTTTCGTAAATTTAATAAATTTAATTAGTGAAATTTTAATAAAATTTGATATTTAATTTTTTTTTTAAATATTCGACATAACATACACCCTTCCGTCGCAACATACATTTTTTTACTAAATAAATAAACTTCAGCAAAACAAATCAAAGTAAAAGTTACAAAACAAAACAAGAAATTATTATTTTTTGTATTTTCGTGTTTTCTCGTGTGGAAAAATCATGTGCCGATTATGACGTGTAAGCAAAGTGGAGTTGTTGTTTAAAAATGGAAAATACTAAATGAAAATTTTGAAATACTAAATTTATTTTTCGGGAAAATTGTCACCAAAAGTTGATTATTTATAGTGATCACTAACAAAATAATTTTTTTTTATTTTATTTATGAAATACAAGCGATTTACTGGCAAAATCAGCGAACCATACCATTATTACTATGCAACCGATTTTTTTTGTATGGTTTTGTCAGTTTTTGTTAAATAATAATCATACTAACGTCGGATTTTTAAAAATCGGCCTGTAATTGTAGTGGTATTGCTATAGTATATAATTCTATGTAAACGCGCATCCCCAATAGAATTCCTTATGACTTTATCCTTACAGAAAAGTATGAAAAAATAGCTTTGAGAAAAAAAAATTTTGTTTTGTCTAGTTTTTTTCATACTTTTCTGTAAGGAAAAAGTCATAAGAAATTCTATTGGGGATGCGTTGTAAAATACCATTTACTCGTGGGTTGTGACTCAGTTCACTTGCTTGGTCTTCAAATTGGACTTTGCACAAATTTAAGATAGCTATCAATTTTTACTTCATGGTTCGGCCATTGGGTGCCGGTGTTTTGATAGTTAAAAGGAACTAGGACAGTCTAAAAGTCCGCCCTGCACCCGATTAAAGTTAAACGTACAAAAAGTAACATAATGGCAAGATCCAGAACTTCGTAAAAACTTGATGTTAGAATCATAAAACAAACTATACCGACCAAATTTGAATATAATTATTTACGAAATGGCCTTGTTCTATTGATCATGGCTGAATTTCAGAACTTTGTCCAAAAATCATCTCAGAATTCCAATCATTTGTTAGCATCATACGTCATTCGTTCAGAATACCACCTACCTTTTCGTAATATGTACAGATGAAATTCGTTAAAAAACTAAATAAAAATAAAATGAAAGCTTGAATCACAAAAAAATCAAGTTAAATTTTAGAGGACGTCAAAATACCTAACAGGTAAAATTTTGGTATATCTAAATTTTTTCGATTATACTATGCCATTCTGGGGCGGTATGTTGTACCATCACTTCGAATCGAAATTCGAAAAAAGTCGAATGGCGGTATGTTGTATCATTTTCGAAAAGCAAAAATGATACAACTTTCACTTTTTCGATTCAACTTTTTCGAATTTCGACTTTTTTCGATTCGAAGTGATGATCGTCCCCTGGGGCGGTATGTTGTACCACCACTTCGGTCGAAAAGTCGAAATTCGAAAAAAGTCGAATCTAAAAAGTGAAAGTTGTATCATTTTTGCCTTTCGAAAATGATACAACATACCGCCATTCGATTTTTTTCGAATTTCTATTCGAAGTGATGGTACAAAATACCGCCCCTGGTGCGGTATGTTGTACCATCACTTTGATTCGAAATCGAAAAAAGTCGAATCGAAAAAGTGAAAGTTGTATCATTTTTGCTTATCGAAAATGATACAACATACCGCCATTCGACTTTTTTCGAATTTCGATTCGAAGTGGTGGTACAACATACCGCCCCTGACTTGACTCTTTTATTCACTTATTGAAATTAAGGCATTTGTAATGTTTTATGTATATATTTTTCGACCACATAAATTTTCGATCAGCACATTCAATTTTTACGTCATCATAAGTTTTTTGACTTTTCTACGTATAGATTTTGGCAGCCATTATCAGTGTTGCAAATTGCACATAGTTCATCTCCAGAATCTTTCGCACGGAATAATTATATTTTTAAATATAAGGAATTTTAATTAATATTTGTGTGTTTTTGTAAAATGGCTGATGAAAATAAATTACCTCACAGGTCACGGAAACGTATACGAGAAGTGAAAAGAAAGGCACGTCCGGGTGAGTAAAATTTGTCCGATTCCAAATGATGGTGGAATTCAGAGGTTCTTACTGATGCAAAATAAAACAATTTTCTAACCTCTATTTTTTTTTTTTGTTTATATCTTGTCTTTTTAACAGAACTGAATGATAAGGGCGATTGGTTAGCGGAAAAATATGCTGATCGCTTTGACGATTTTAAAAATTTTACGGATAATGTGGAACGAATTAATTGCGATGAAATTGATTGTGAAGCGTTTATTGAACAGTACGAGAAGCCATATAAGCCAGTTGTTATATTAGGATTACAAGTGAGTATTGCTAGAAACAGCCTGTCTGAACTCATATGTGGGTAGTATTGCCAATTTCTGTTGTCAATGTTTAGATGATTTTAGCTGTAGGAAGACCCTAGATAGTTTTATGGGTATAGTGTCGCCTTGCGGTAGGGCAGCAAAATAGCTCTTAAAGTGTAGATGATTGCAATGGCATGAGAAACAAAATGCTATTTTAACAAAGCGGATCTTCAGGTGAAACCGCGTGAATCAAAGGAGAAGCCGATCGTGAAAGTACGTCTCACTAATGAGCTAAAATCATTTGAAGGAATTAACGGATTGCAACCTAATATTAGGCATAGTTCAACTGCCTCTGGAATGAAACCGTTCACCTGGATTAGACTGGTTTAGTCCGGCTATTATGATATTAGAGAGAGATTGTGGCATTTATTTTTCGGCTTTGTTGGCCGCGATTTTCAGAGCATGGTGGTTATATTGTCTGAATCAGGTCATTGCTGATCACGTTTTCTTGCGATGATCTATTCAAAGCAATTATATGTTATGAAAAATCACTTGGGGTACACCGTATTTCTAAAAGCGGTTTTGGTTTTGACCTAGATAATCTATAACGTTTAAAATAAATTGGTATTTGTGCTATCAAGAATTTTTACAGACAATTCCACAATCAATACATCATTTTTCTACCAATCTCATGCTGGAACAAATTTTATAGTTTACAGCTTCTGTCTAACTGAATATTTTCTCTGGTGAAGATCGGAATACTGGATAAGTAGTGGTTACTATACATTTGAATGAAAGAAATATTCAATTCTTATCAATTATGATAGCAGCTGGGATAGGGATATCAAAAATTGATTAGAACCAAGATACCTAATATCTGATAATAATATTTCAGAATGACTGGAAGGCTCTTCAAAAATGGACACTTGATCGACTGTCGAAGAAATACCGCAATCAAAAATTTAAATGTGGTGAAGATAATGAAGGCTATAGCGTAAAAATGAAAATGAAATATTACGTTCAATACATGAAAGCTTCAAAAGATGATAGTCCACTGTACATTTTCGATAGTAGTTTTGGTGAGGTAAACATTTCAAAATAAATCTTCTCTTTTAGTAGGTTATTAATAAATTCTTTAACTGTAGCATCATCGACGGAAAAAATTATTAGACGATTATGCGATACCAAAATATTTCCAGGACGACCTATTTAAATATGCGGGAGAAGAGCGTCGTCCTCCGTATCGATGGTTTGTTATGGGGCCTGAACGTTCTGGGACTGGTATACATATTGATCCACTTGGAACGAGTGCCTGGAATTCACTTGTTTTTGGACATAAGCGGTGGTGTTTATTTCCCACTCATACGCCCAAAGATCTGTTAAAAGTTACTAGCACTATGGGGGGAAAACAACGGGACGAAGCCATTACTTGGTTTAAAACGGTTTATCCTAAAGTGAAGATGATCGGTTGGCCTTCCGACTGCCAACCAATCGAAATTCTCCAAGGACCAGGTGAGACAGTATTTGTGCCAGGAGGTTGGTGGCACGTTGTTTTAAACATGGACGACACAGTGGCGATAACACAAAATTTTTGTAGTAAAACAAATTTCCCAGTGGTATGGCACAAAACAGTACGTGGACGTCCCAAATTAACGAAGAAATGGCTCAAAGCTTTACAGGTAAATTGTAAAATATGTAAAGTACGATTTATCATTTAATCCGTTACCAACAATTATTATTTCAAGCAAAACGAACCGGACCTCGCCAAATTAGCAAAAGAAGTAAATCTAGAACAAAGCACCGGTATCGCATCAGACAGTTCAAGCAATTCCAGTTCATCATCAAGTTCTAGTGACAGTGACAGCGATACTGAATCAAACACAGACAGTGGTCAAGAGAGTTTAACATCGAAGAAAAAAAGGCGAAAGATGGAATCGTCTAGCATGACAAAGTCATCTTCCTAGCAGCACACCCAACGAATAAATTATAAATATTATGTTTTAAATATTTATAACATGATAAGCCAAACTGTATTATATAGAGTTACTTAGATATGAATTACGAATTGTAAAGAATTTTTTTTTATTGTGTATATTGTTTAACCATGGTGCCGAGGGGCACCGATCCCTTATTCTACAGTCAAAATTTTTAATTTGTGTTTTTAAATTAGAGTACAGATCAAGCTTTATTTATTAATTTTAATATGGCGAAAGAGATCGGAAAACAGATTTTCATTCCCATTTATTCAATATGTAGAGATTCATTGACGATTAATTTTAATTTTATCATATTGTGCCTTACAAATAAAATGTAAAATAAATTTTATATACATATTTATTATGATAAATGAAAAATATAATGGTTTTAAATGAGTAAGACACGTCATTTTATTTGGTGTTTACCGTCCCATTTCAACTTTGCGTTCAACTGATACAATTTCAAATTTAAAATAAAATGCGAAACCGAATTCAGCAAAAGTACTAAAATATATGTTTTCCACCATCTGCTCAAACCAAAAATGAACTAGATTTTTATGTGTACTAAATAATAGTAGTAGTATGTGCATTGTGCTTTTAATAATTAGAAAACGATAAGTATTTGTATAAATGTGCTCTTTATCATTACCAAATTCAATAAATTGTTAAAATAATTGCAAAATATAACATAATTGTTTATGAATTTATTACATTTGTACTCAACTGACATTTTGCACAACAGCGTATTCAGCACACAAAACAACTAAAGCTTGCATCTGGCACTACAACAGTAAACGGTACAAATGTTTGACAATCGTCAAATTTCGATTGCACACTCCATTTGCTTAGTTCTTTTTTCATTTTCTCATGGCATCTACTTTAAAATAGAACCAAAAACTATTTAAAATATATATAAAATAATAAATAAAAATCTAATTAAAGTTTTTTAAATTAATATTATTGTAGTTTACTGGTAATAAACAGAAATAGCCATTAGGTAAGCGTTTATCGATATAAAAAGGACAAGTCAAAACTTGTTTTATATCGAAAACACAAGTATTTTTTTAATGGAAATTTTATTGTGGTGTAAAAGAGATAAATTCTTGTAGTAAAATTAAAATAACGCATGGATTACTTCGATCTATATATTAAATCATAGGACCGGTACCCGTGAAAATACCGCATAATTTTGGTGTGATAATAAAAAAAAAGTATGAAAATTATTGAGTTTTGCTGTTATATTCAAATTTAACGTTAGAGTAACGCAATTGCAACCAAAAAATACGCGAATGTTTACGATGAACAAGGGTACGTCAGATTAGATGGCGACCTTCCCTAGTTTTTTCTTTTCCAATATACCGTTCAATTTTGTAATCGGTGTAATAATAATTTGGGCTTAATAATTTCTTCAGATTTCATTTTTTAAATAAAGAAAAGAATATCTTCTATTAAATACCAATCTTTAATTTCATGTCTTAACATGTTCCAAAGTTGTAGTCACGCAGCACACCCCGATGAATTGACAAACAAAAAACAATGAAAACAAAACTCAATAATTTGCATAAATAATTTTCGAGTGAATACTTTTAAAAAAAATAAATAAAAAATAGAGAAATAGACAAGAAAAAGTTTATTTTATACTCTTGCAATTTTATTTTACTAATTTATATATTTTTTGTGGTTTTTAAAATTAAGTTACATACAGCGATATAATATCACATGTGTTTCATTTAATCTCAATTAATTTTCAGTGGAAATTTGAAAATTATAATATCCTGTATAAAATTATTAAAAAAAACACGAAAAATTCGGAAACAATGGATTTAATTGCGGTTGGGCAAAATGTAAACATAAAAAGAACTGACGGTAAGTCGAATTCTTTTTTATAACTGTTAAATTATATATTTTATAAAAGAACTATAAATGGAATCGTGTAGCCCCATAAAATGAAATGCGTGGGAGACTGGAAATTTTCTTCGAGGTGAAAAATCATAATAAATTGTTGTTTCTCTTCATTTAAGCCGTCCGTGTATGAAAATTATCATTGTGTACGTGTTACAGTAACTTTTATACAAACAAGAATAAAAAAATGTATTGGTATCAGGGCTTGTTAACTTTTTTGTCAATAAGTCATTTTAAACACTTTAAAATTTCTAACTAAAAATTTTTTTATCAAAATTTTTATATCGAACACACAAGGAAAATCTGTACTACAAAGATACTTTTGAAAAATTCATTCAAAAATGTTATCAGATTCCGGTTTAAAATAACGTTTGGGGTGGTTTGCGGTTATTTCAGGTGGTTTCAAGAAATACGGATATTATACATCTCATAAAAGATGGAACTTTTTCATACCATAAATTCATGTTATGGCTAGTTATTTAACTCGGAATCCAGAATTCATATTGTCTTAGTGTATCAATTTATGCACAATGTTGAAGTATTTTGAGAATAGCTAAGTATACCAATCTTATCAATTTTGAATCAATTTTCAGCAATAACCTTTCCCATACACCACCTACCTTCCATGCTTGAATGTAATTTGAAATTGGCTACAATTTAAGGCGGCCGCATGAACTTGCTCGACTCGAGCCGAGCCAACAAAATAAAAAATGTGTGATATATAATGCAAATTGTTGTTGTAATGCAATTGTTGTTGTACCGTTTTGAGATCACACATTTTTAACTTGGCTCGGCTCGATAGTCGACCAAATTTCATGCGGTCGCCTTTTAGCAAGTTCAATCAATATCAACTTAAACAAATTTTGTATTATGCATTTTGTAATGTGGTTTTTAGTCAAAGTTTTTTTACGTTTCAGAAATTATAGTTCAGACCACATGGCATTTTATGTGTGATGCAAAACCTAGGAAAACCTGTGAATAAGGAATAGGTATTACAGAACGATTGCAGAGAATTTACATGTTGTGTGATACCATGGTTTTTTTCACGATGTCATTAACAATAATTAATAAAGACATTTTGTAAAGACTAAGTGTGCCGCACTACTTTTACCAAACAACCTGCAATTATTCCGGGTTTGGGAACTTTAGCTCTCCTCAAGTGCTCTTAAAATATTTGTAGAAACCGGCAGAACAATTCAAAATTGTCAGTCGTAACAACTCTTTTGAGCTTTTGTTTACTACTAGAAACAGTTCATTAATTTCACTGCAGTAGAGAACATTTTTAGATCTTGAGTTATTATCCATGGCGTTTTAAAAGAAACAAGACAAAATTCCAAGGTCGACGTGCAAACAATGACTGAATCCCACTTTATCTATGTTCTATCATATATTTTATGTGGGCACCACTAATATAAATCAAAGAACGAAATCTAAGGAAAGGACTGGCTTTCATTTGCTTTAATGAGAGAGTCTGTATTTTTGAGTAAAATAGCCAGAATATGAATAATTATGTTGTTATTTTTATAGCATATTTGAATCTACTTTTGGTAGAAGGGGAGTCCCTTTCCTCCAACCTGGCCATGTGTTAGTTTATTACTAGTTACAACATCTGAGTTAGATTAAATTAATAGCGTTTTTCATGGATGGGTCCCTACACTGATATCTACCATTATTATACTTGTTTTAAGAAGTATTTTTCATAATAATCTAGAACAGCGTTTATACGTCATTGTTTAAAATTCAACTCGACCAGTCACATCAATAGAAAAATTTATTAATTTTGGTAAGTACATATTTTCGATGGCATTATTAGTTTTAAATGATCCGCCCCATTACGCGGTATCACCACAGTTAGTCAGAATTCTGTGCAATATCAGATTAATGCCCAATAAAAAATTATTAAAGAACTAAATAGCATAGAGCACCATACGGTTTATAAAAAATCATTTTCCTGTCTTTCTATCTGTGTTGGTCCTAGTCCATAAACTTATTGTAATAATATTTCCCTCTCGTTCGATAGTTGCATCAATCGAAAAGTAAAAGTCCATAATATTGAGCTTGTGTTACCTATATATATTCTTAAAACAACAAGACAAGTTATTATACCTCTGAATTTTGGCTAAAATCTGAAATTTATTAACATTTCACATAACGAGGAAAAATCGCACTTAATTAGAAAGTTATACTCGGGACTCTGATGTGTTTAAAAGTTTCATTATAATTTAGGTACATGGGATCGAGTAATGAGATTAGGATTGTTCACAAAATGTTTCTATCGAACTTCTTTCCTCTTATCTTTGAATCTAAACGTAAAAAAATAAAGTTTTACGCGATTCCGCGGATCTTCATTTCAATAACATTTGCATTTATGCAATAAAAATAAAGATAAACAGATATATTATTATTAATTAAATTGACGTTATACTTTTTTTTTATTAATTTTGATTTAAGGTATGTTTTTTTAATAAGCTGTTAGCTGTTAAACACGATCAGTGCAAACCCGATAAAATCATTAAATTCATTTGATTTTAATCATAAAGTCAACGACGTCACATTTTTATGTTTTGTCATCAGCTGTTTCAAATTTATATTACAACTAATTCTCTTGGGGCTTGGTAATTTTTCGCGTTTAATCTTACTTAATTTTTACGATTTTGAAAATGATAAGAATTTAAAAAGAAATTGTGTATAAGTTCAATTTTGTGTGATATTTACATGGGTTTGTCTCTTGACGTACCGAAATTTTGATGTGGTAAATATGAAAATATTTAATATACAACATACTAGAAAAATCGATAATAAATTAATGCTAGGGAAAGACTAGTTTCTAATAACGAGGTAATTATATAATATATAGGTTTGTAATACAAGGATGAGATATAAGGCAATGTATTAGATTGATTACGTTAATAGTGATGCTACACAGCTATTAAGTATTTTGGTATCTCACTAATTATAATTTGAGTGAAACTATTCTATCGTTGATTTTAATTTACGTTAGATGCATTTTAAAGCCACCATGGCCTGTTAGAATAGCCACGATCACGATGACCCTTAGATAGTTCTTCGGTTATAATGATGGTACATCAGGTTTAGGGCCAATTAGTTGTGAATCAGATTTGGCCAGTAGATCTTCAATCACATTGCCTTCAATTTCAACCGTGATCCTCTTCTTCAGAGAACATTTATAATATATTTATACTACTTGTTAAGTGTTGATCAACTAAGCGGTTATAGTGCACATGACAATATTGAGCTCTGTGATGTGCAATTTCAAAGACTCGTAACACAGCGCAGTAAACCCCTTGATCTCAGTTTGAAACTGAATGATGTTTGGAGAAGCTGTATTCTTGAAGTAATCTATCATAAACCATAAGTCAAGGACAAAACTCTAATAATTGAACCGAAATCGATAAAATACAACATTTTTGGGCGACTAAAAAGATTGGGAACGATGAGATAAGTAGCCTAAATTTCTACAATTAGTAAGAACTACTAAATCAGATTTCGATAGGTCATTGCAATTACACGCAATTACACGTAAAATATAACTTGCCTTTATACAACTTGCCTTTAATTGCCTTTACTAAGAATGTAATTTGAGGAATTAACCAAGCATCCCTTAGCGAAAAGGAAATACAATTGCAATGTCTTGTCCCTAAAACGGACTGAACCCGTAAACTTTTCCTATTTAACTGAAATGAATCAGTTAGGTAAACCCATTATTTATGTGAAATCATTTACTCCTTCCTACACATGAAAAATATCAAAACTGCACTTCACTACGTAATGTTTGACGTACGTCGTATTTGTTGGCGTATAATTTGGGGTACAACTATAAAGCTTCAATAAACTATCATTGTAACAAGGCTGTGTACTTTTTGTCGTTATAAATTCTTGTCAACATTGTTACATTATAAGTACCTTTTTATACTCTACTCGAGACTGCCTCTACCCGACTTGTCTAAAAAACTAAATATGCTTTATTCAACCGAAAAATATTCTTTAATTTCAAACCAGAAGCAAAATAATATTGTAATAATCATCATCATCAGCGCTTTCTTGATTTCAAATCATAATTTATGATCCAAAACAAAATTTTGATCAAGTTTACCAATTTTCTTCACCTACATTCCCTACGAGCAGACTAAATCCAAGAAAAGTTTTAACCGTCTTATCTCTGGTTTATCGTTATAAAATAATAAATAATAAGAACAGAGCAATTTTAGTTCAAAGAAGAATATCTAGTATAATTTTGAAAAGCAAGCTCTGCATTGATTTTCAACATTTTAAGGGTGCGTATACAGCGGCCGCGAAAAGTAGAGCGAAGCGAAAAGCAGGAATCACTAGGGACTAAACAATAAATTTAATCGATCACACACAAACAAAAATTATCTTTCGTAAAAAGAGAACTGAAGCTGTAACATCAGAAAGAAGCGCATGCGCGAGAAAACTTAAATATCTTTGCCGTGCGCTTTTTTTCGGCTTCTACTATTTTCGTCAGCTATCCATTTTATCAGCTTTAAATTCTGCTCTGCTTATCGCGACAAGTTTTATTTTAATTTTTATAACAATTTTTATTTTATATAAATATAGTTTCTTATTCCAGCTCCAGCGACCGGAGGTCCAATGAATTAATCACTCATTATCCGAAATGAAAATATGATTATGAAACTTCATTTGAGGCGGCCAAATCCCTTGATGGGGTATAGTGCCAGAGAGAGAGAGAGAGAGAGAGAGAGTTTCTTATTTGCATCAAATGATTTTTAACCTTATCTTAAAAATGCATCTTCAAATGAATTCTAATTGGCTTCGAGAATACGCAAAAATAAGTTATCACATTGTTTCGTTGTTTATCTATATTTTAAGTTCTACTTTAAGCTGTGCTCTTTCTGTTGCGGCACTGTAGACGCACCCTTAGACAGAAAACCCTCTTCTGGATTTTGTTTGTCTGGGTTAGTCTAGTTCAAATTCTGTCTTTGTCTGAAGTTTGTTTTGTCGATATTTTACGTGTCTGGGATTATGTCTTTCATGATTTTGTGGTTCATCAAAATATTTAAATGTTTTATTTTCGCTTTTTTTTAAATAAAGCATTTAAATAAATCAGGGCATAACGGTGTCACTTATTTCAGTTTTGCAAAGTAAATGAGAAATTGTGATCTCTAACGATTGTCCACATCGCTCTTCAGACATAGCTCACGTGTGCAATGTGTGCAAACGTGTGCACTGTAGAAAATGTGGAGTTACTGAATTATTATGAATCCTTCGAAGCACTTTCTAAATAATTTGGGAACTTGGTTTTTTGTATAATGTACTGAAATGCTTGTTCACCATATACAATTTTTTCTTATTAATTAAAAAAGAAATAAAAATTAGGTGTGTTTTGGAGAATGCATCTGAATATAACGTAAACTTTAGCTAGTAAAAACATCGATAAAATGTTTAATAAAATTATAGAAGGCCATAGATTCCACTGGATGATTGAACAAAACATTTTTAAAAATATTTTTTCGTTAAAATTGTTTTCTTTTGTATACAATTTTATCTGGCAGCTGAGTTTTCCGACTAAAATATATTTTTATGTTAAATATTTTTGTTTTTGTAAAAATTTGCTTTATTATGTTTTATATTATGTATAATGTAAATCCCTTTTCAGGCCAGAAATTCCTTTTTTCTTCAATATAAGTCCATCACGCACAAATGTGTATGTCAAAAATAACAGCGTGTAATGTAATGTCTTCCGCATTTTAACGGATCTTAGTTAAATCGGAATTCTTTTTGAAAAAAGCATTATAAATTGATAACATATAAATTAAATAACATATTAATTATTTGTTTTTGATAACATATTAATTATTTTATTATTATATTAGTATTATTTTTCGAACGAAAATGATTTAAGTGGAATGCACAAATGTGTATGTCGAAAATACAAATACATACAAAAATAAACTTTTGACATTTGATTCTCTTACTTCACCCACACAATTGTGATGGCAGGCCGGAAAACGGATATATAAATTTTTCCTTCAATATTTCCCTGCAATGCTGGAGCCAAAATTCCGGAGAAGATAATTGAATTATTTTAACTCCTTAAAAAAGTTTTAAAAAACGTGAGAAATACTATTCACTACTAATAGTCTCCAAACTAATCGCAGTTTTTAAAAAGTATAAATACTTTATTTAAAGAAAGCCTGGTTTAAATTATCGTATTATCCGAAAAGCCAAATTAAGTGATGAACTGCTGCTTCTTTCTCCAAAAATAACCTTAAACTATTTTATTAAATTTGGTTTCTCTGTAACTAAAATTTGAAATTCCCCGTGTTCTGTTTGAACGGGAACTGTACCATGGCTTAAATTTATGAAATTTGATTAGGGTTATGATTAGCTATGAGCAGTTTCGTTATTACACTTCTCGAACCTCATCCAGGTTATGATTGGATTTCACACTTTCAAGAAGGAAGTTTAAACTAGGACTTTTATTCATATATTGATGGGCTGAAATTTATCACGACACAAGATCCCAGCTACGTGGTAGGTATCCTTAAAGTTTTAAGAATTTTATTCGGATTTGATATGAAAATGCTAGGCACAATGGCAATTGTTATTCCCCTTGTGAACGTAGAAAATATACACCAACGCTATCTATATTCGATGGAAATCGCCAACACAGCAAATAATCAAATGAAGCTCCCTGCTTTTTATATGAAAGTATTAATTATTTTTGAACGTACACAACCGAGACACAAATTTTTGACATTTTATATCAAAGTTCTGTTTACTTTAAAGAGCCTTAGACTATTCCCTGGAAGTATTCGTGCCGCAGTCCAAAGACATATCTCTAACAGAATAACTATTACTGTTTTGGGTATGTACTAAAAGCAATAGTATATACCAAAAGGGAGGTCTGAAGTGTTTCCTGCCAATTTATATTTCTTTGCCATCCAAACTAAGACGCCAAGTCGCCTAGTAAATGAATATGTAACAATAACCGGGATCATACGATTTAGCTTCATGTATTACTTTATCTTAGCAATACGTCTTCAAATTAATGAAGCCCATGAAGAAGGAAGTAAATCAAATCTTCTCAATAAACGAATTACATTTAAGTTTACAGTATACAGTTCAAAAATGTATTGTTGCTCAAAATAACAACTCTCGCTTCATTAATTCTCTCATTTAATGTTAATGTTTTTGAAGATAATTCATTCGCAAGAAATAAATAAAATTTAAGATTTTATTGTGCACGAAAATTCATTTACTCGCCATAAGTAAATACAAATTAAATTAAAATGTGCCCAACAATCGCGATTTAATAGCAAAACCGATTTAACTAAATTAGTTCAAAATAAATTTTAATAATTTATTTATTCCATGTAAAGAATAATGTTAGAATTAGTTTTAATAAATTTTTGGTTTATTAAAGTTGTTGGTAATCTTGGTAAGTTTATATAGTTTTGAATTGTGATAGTGTTTGTGGAATAGAGAGAACTTGAGGTATGTTTGTAAATTATTTCGTGTAATACTATGTAGAAGTGAGTAGGTTTTGTAGAATGAAACTATAATTCAAAGACTTACATATAACAGTTTTGTTTTGAATAGTAAGTAATGTTATATGATTTTTGTGTTTGTTGATCATAAGTAAATTTTGCATTACTCATAAATATAACTATACAAGATTTTATTTGTGTATATAGTCTCGTATGTACACTAATTATTATAAATAAAATATATGGATGTACCTGCGAATTAATGGGGCTCGAAATGTTTATTGCTTATATACGTAAGCTAGTTGTGTAAAGTATAGTGTAGATAGATAGCATTGTGTAGATTATTTATGAATGTTAAACTATTAGGTTTCCTTTTTAGAAATACGTTTGTGATTCATTGGTGCACTGTGTATATAAATTCGATTTTATTTATAAGCGCGCACTGTAATTCCATATATTATTAGCTAAAAATAGAAATTATTAGGATTGTTAGAGGTCTGGTAATATTGGTTGAAGTTTATGTAGATGTTTCTGTGCAAGTTATTATGTTGTTGCATTTTATGGTGAACTCATTTTTCGGGAAATTCAAATCTAAATATTTAGGCTAATTTTTGCGGATCTGTTTACACAATAATACATCGCTCTAATTTTTTATTAGAAATTTTTTTTGTTATCACTTGTAACAGAAATCGATTATTTGTTGCTAATAATAAATTAAAAAGTAGATTATATTTTCAAGCACCGAGGAAGCGCCAGCATTTTAATATTATAAGTCATTGAAGCTAACAATACATTTTCCTTAACTATACTTAACGGGTTCTAAATTGCGTTAGTAATGAGACGTTGAAAACTTATTCGGCCGAACTGCAGAAAACAGCATTTCTCAAGATGCGCGCGCTCAATAAACCAATTCTTTCGGTTTAGAAGAAGAATACCCTATTTCGTAAATAATTTAATCTTAATACTCATTTCCTTATTGCATCCCTAGTAGTAAAATTTCAGTTATATAGGGGAAAAATCTTGATATTAATAATAGTAAATAAATTGTCGATGGGATCGAAGGGATATAGTGCCAGAGAAAGAGAGAGAGAGAAATGAATTTTAACTGTTAATGTGTATTGAAATAAATAAAAAGGGATTATCCACCAAATATCTATCAATGTGATAAAACAACTTTAACCGAAAGATTAAGAGGTCTCTCGGATAAAAAGGCTAGGGCACGTTCAAAGAGGCTGGGAAGAGCAACAACAAATAGGATCTAACAAAAACAACCAGCTTTTGTACGTATCAGAAGAAGAACGAGTCTACGCTGATTCGACAATATTGGTTTTTGTTTGGTAATGAATCGCGCCATATAATTGTACGAATGATCAGTCGATGTTATATTTTTCACTTTATCCGACATTTTCATGATAATATTTTATATTTAATTCAAAATCTTCAAGTTACTTGGAGGTTGCTTTTATTTGGACTATACCCCGTTGGAAAAGATTAAAAACTATGATTTACCCTCTATCTCTCTAGCTATCAACTCATGAAGGGATTTTGTAGCTTGTACGATGGTACTCTATTCGTCTCGATCCATCGCTCGCCCCTACAATTTTGACATCCTATTTAATATCGGTTTTACCGCCTAAACTACTTTTGGAATGATTTAACTACTAACATTTTTATCTGAAATTTTCCCTCTTTGTTCTTCGCATCCCATAAAACGGATTTAATTACCCGCACTATTGATCCCCTTAATTCAATTTTCATTATTTGCAACATCTCACAAGTCTAATATCGGAGAGGTTTATTGTCAAGAGGCTTCGGAAGGCTGCTTTTTCCGAAAATATCTCTTATTTCTAGATCGCACGGATAAATCACATACATATGTATGACATAGATTTGAATTAAGAGCTCTATATTCGTATTTTAACGTGCATTTAATTTTCGTGTTTTACTGGTATTACAATCCAATCATTAAATAAATAAATTAAGTGTTTGTAATTAAATCCATAATTTATTTAAATTATATTGCACTTAACCCTGAAATTGAAATGACCAGAAACTATATCATATTAAACTTCTACTAGACCACACCTATTTCAGAATCCCTTACATATCATAACTTTTACCACACTTCATTTATACAAATGTCCATATAGTGCGGAAGTACGTGACTTGTTTCTTAACGAATTAATACCACTCTAGCAGTGTAATATGAGTTAGACTAAAATTCTCGACATTCTGAAAAATAAAGTATGTTTACATCATATCATAATACTTTTACTACTTCCGCAATTTTATTAACTACATTACAATTCAAATATTATTTTTGGCACAATTATTTGGTTACCACAATTAATACACCACAAAATATTATTGTTACATCTTTGGTCATTCGCTTCGATTGTTTGTACGCACACAAATACTACTAAAATTAAGAAATTGATGAAAGAAAGTCAATACACTTAGATTTTTTAATGACAGTGAATATAAATCAAATAATGATCATAAGTAGTAAAAAAAATATATTACTCTTAAAAAAACTAATCATTTTGGAGCATCTGTTTTGTAACAAAATTTCTTGGTTTATTGTTATTCCTATTACAGTTCATCCCAAAATGTCATTTTCTACGTGGGTAAACATACTGCATTTATAAAAAATCGAAAGTAAATAAAATTATATATTTTTTGGTTATTTCGATTCCGGTCATATAACCAGCCGCCACTCGTTTTGGTTCATGCATTCAATGTCGGCGCGATTCATTGAGCATTGCAGTTAAATTTTGTTTAAATAGTTACTCCAACCTGTCTGTCTAATTATATAAAAATATTAGATGTAACCAAGTTTAGATTTTATATCTATTCGAAATGGTACAAATATTATAATATCTACTGACGCCTAACATTACTAGGTGTGTTTAGTCATCAACGTAAGTATAAAATTGAATAATATATATTCCATATTTCGATCTTGTGAGGCGTACTCTCTTTGTATATCATTGTATGTACACAAATCTTAAAATAATACCACAGTAAAAAGGGAATCAACATTTCACTTTACTTTCTTTAATCTATATAAGAAACAAAACAAAAAAAATATATATTTTAAAATTATATTAGAATATGTTATGTTTATAAATAGAAATAATAATTAGCTAAGAAAACGTAACAAACATGTAGTAAACGTTAATAGTTTATGATTGTGCCTTCTATCTGCGTATTCATTTCACTTTAATCCAAAACAAAATTAATTTGTAGTTTTTGTGAATTTGCAACCTCGGCTCTACATACATGAATGATGTAAGATAGTTAAAACAACAATTTTAGCATTGAATCATTCTTTCACACAAACACAGACTAAAATTTTATAAGCGGTTCTTATATGGGCGTCTCATTACCTTTTAGGGAAATGCTTATAGTTTTCGACCAAAATAAAAAATTCGACTATTCCTCTCTTTTTCATTCAGCTGGTTCAGTTAGGTACAAATTATTAAGTTTAATATGATTTTCAGTAAGGTTACACACAGGTATGAGCAACATAATATTCTTCAAGATTTATTTATATTTGCAAAAATTAAAATTGGCTAAAGGTTGTATGAAACAATTACATACAATATTGAATTAATTTCTTCCATTCAACCCACCTATTAATAGTGGTTTATTCAAATTGAAATAAGAATAATTAATTGTTCTTGTGTGCACGATATTTGCTATATATTGATCTATCTATAAGTCGATGTTTGATTTCCAAGTTATGCAATTCTCTGCAGTAAAGATCCCGCCAAAGTTTAAAATACGAATTAACTCATTTTATACAATAAAAACAATAAAGTAAGATGAATCGAATTGTATAGCGAGATAGCATTTTTATGTATCTTTCGAATAAGTTTCTTATGTTCTCAAGAAGATAAAATAAATCAAAAAACTACTGTTAATCTAAGAGGTATTGTAAAAATACAACTGGGTTTCATCTACTTAAAAAATGTATTAGTTTCGAAAAGTTCATCAGAAATTTAATCATAAAGTTGTATGGATTTACTCTGCTAAACTTTTAAAATTTATGATTTAATATTATTTTTTAATATTATTTTTTATATTATTTTTTAGATGAGCTATTCGGAACATTAAGTCCTCATATTATTTGTATTATGTGCTTATTTCCAATTTAACTCATTTTTTTCAATTCGTTTTATAACATATGTATAAAATAAATACTGACGCATATCCTGATATTAGTTATTTTTCAATTTATGGTGTGAAAATGGAATTGGCAATGAAATTAAAGCCTTACATCTTACAAGGTTTTTTAAGCTAGAAATTTCTAAATACAACAAGATTTAATTTAAAAATAGTTTAATCGACGAAATTATTTATGTGAGAATTGTTCCATTTTGTTAATATAATTTACATTGTGATATCATACAAACAAAATGTGTATATCAGCTATGCCAATTTATAATCCCATACTGCCTCTAAGATGCACAACGACTGCAATTTTTTTTAGCCTTATGAGGCCGGATTTTATAAAATTCAGCCGAAGCTACATTCGATCTGCCATGCTTATACAGTCGTGTGCAATATAATAGATAATTCTATGAAATTTTTAAATAACACATTTTTTTAACAAATTCTTCAATATCAAAAATTGAAACATGGTTTTTTTAATTGTCAGTCTCTTCTAGGAAACAAAGCATTTATTACATTATCGCGTCATTGTGATCATAGATCGAACTATCGTATTCAATTTTAATTCATTTACACCATCTGTGTAAATTAATAGGGAAATTTAAGCAATCTTGTTAAAAAATAGTTATTTGTTGGAATTAATTGATTTTTACATAAAGTATTAATATTTGGCGATGTACCCGTTATTTTTAAGCACCACAATACATCACCTCCCCATAGAATGTATCGGTGATTGACATTTTTCAACTGGGATGCTGCATCAATTTGAATGTTTCTAAAAGCTCATTTACATTTTTTGGCCCCATAAGTTTACTTAAACCACATGTTAACTCACCCCACAGGTTTTCTATTGGGTTTAGATCGGAAGACTGAGCTGACTTTCATTACATTAATTTTATTTGCAGTAAATCAGTCTTTTACCACCTTCACCATGTGCTTCGGATCATTGTCCTGCGGAAACACCCAGCGAAGGGGCATGTTTTCATCAGCATACGGAAGCATGGTATCTCTTAAATATCCTCCATATAAATTTTTTATCAAGATTTTCGTGGACCCAGAATATAGGCCCTACACCACTATACGAGAAACATCCCCATAGCATAATGTTTCCTTCGCCATGTTTGACAGTTTTTACTGTACAGTGCTGGTCGAACTTTTTTAGTTTTGGGTCGTCGGACATATTGTTTTGTGAAATCCGATCCGAAAAAATTAATTTTTGTTTCATCGGACCATAACACGTTCCGCCATTTTGTTATGGGTCATTTCAAATGACGTTGTATGGTGTTGTTGGGTCTATATGCCGGGTCTACGGAAACCTTGGTAAAAAAATTTATATGGAGGACATTTAAAAGATACCATGCTTCCGTATGCTGATGAAAACTAGCCCTTGCGCTGGGTGTTTCAGCAGCACAATGATCCGAAGCACACGGCGAATGTGGTAAAAGACTAGTTTGCTGCAAATAAAATTAATGTAATGAAATGGCCAACTCAGTCGTCCGATCTAAACCCAATAGAAAACCTGTGGAGTGAGTTAAAACGTGGTTTAAGTAAACTTCCGAGGCCAATAAATGTAAATGAGCTTTTAGAAAACGTTCAAAATGGTTGATGGAGCATCCCAGTTGAAAGATGTCAATCGCTGATAGATTCTATGGGGAGGTGATGTATTGTGGTGCTTAAAAATAACGGGTACATCACCAAATATACTTGATGTAAAAATCAATTAATTCCAACGAATAACTATTTTTTTTAACAAGATTACTTAAATTTCCCTATTAATTTGCACAGATGGTGTAAATGAATTAAAATTGAATACGATAGTTCGCTCTATGACCACAATGACGCGATAATGTAATAAATGTTTTGTTTCCTAGAAGAGACTGACAATTAAAAAAACTATGTTTCAATTTTTGATATTGATGATTTTGTTAAAAAAAATGTATTATTTAAAAATTTCATAGAATTACCTATTATATTGCACACAACTGTACGTTGATCAGTGTATGGTCTCAGGGTTCGCACGAACAATGAACTATAATGAATCGTCAGAGATTGTGGTCTCAAAAATAGAGGAAATAATAACTGCTTTTTATAATAACGCAATAAACAAGAGAACTGCAAAATCATCTGTCTTATCCAAGCCAGTGGGTATTTCAAACTGATTAGAGGCGGCGCCTTCAATCCACAATTCTCTAGAGTGTGGAACTTGTTAACTAAGGCTCAAATATTTGTCCATGTTCTGTATATTATTTGGAAATTAGGACAAACTGCTAGGCCATATGTAAAGAGTTTGTAGTTGATCAGAAAATAATTGGTCACAACGGCTGAAAAAATTAAAAAAATAATTATACTTAACTGGCCGGGTCTGTTTCTATTTGTCAGATACTGACTATGAGTTGAATACTTGGTGATTTTTTAAGCTGAGACTTTCAAATATCTCGGGAAATAAGCATTGTACGAAAAAAATGTCTACCATCAAATTTTAATCATTCCGGGGGAGCGGGGAGGGGACATACATTAGTGCTAAAATTAGTACCCCACCTCCCCTATTTTTTAGTGCAGATCCGGATTTGTCTGCTTAAAGTACGTAGGATTTTTTTGAAACATTTCTTTCGATTCATGATAGGTGGCGCTGTAATAACGATATTAAAATGCATACGATTCTGCAATACGTTTGAATTAAAATTAACACATTTTCAATGCAAATACTTGAAATTAGTCTTAAACAAATTGTATTTCTTAAATTAAGAAAAAAAAAGTAAAAAATAAAAAAAAATAAAAAATAAAATATTTTTTTAAATGTTTCAAAGAATAATTTAATTTTTTTCTTAATTTTTTTTCGTAGAGTGCTTATTTTCTGAGATATTTGAAAGTTTCAGCTTAAAAAAAAATCACCCGGTATATTATTGAGATTTATGCTGGGGTTATTATCAGTCCACAATAATACATTTTGACATTTTCGATTGGCGGGAATCGTGCCGGCGAAGCGGCTGTACAATTTCGACACTTTAATCAACTTGTTGACAACCCCATCCGATATCCTGATTCATCGGGGAAGACTGTGCATCTTTTGACAAATACTCTGGGTGAATGCTCCTTTGGGTCTTTCTAAACATGCGACATCATTTGATTGGTCGACATGCTTTTTAAACAAAGATGTAGATTGAGCCTCAATTTATCATTTCAACAATTTGATTAGGTATAAATAATGACCAGGTGCAGAGCAAATGCCACCACATCTAAGGCAAGGCCTTACTAGAATATAAGAACAGCTCAATCTAATCAAAGCAATTGAATCTGAAAAAATAAAAAAATGGCTAAATTAAAGTCCAAACCACACAAATGTGTGAGTAAAAAATCATAGTATGTAATGGCGTTTTTGATAAAAGATTTCGCTTGATTTGAAGTACAACCAACACAATTGTATGTATAGTTATAGTGATTTTTTCGGACGAAATAAGTTTTAAAGGAATGCGCAAATGTGTAAGTTGGTTCAAAACACATACAAAAATAAATTTTTGACGTGGTACTTTTGCCGTACTCGCACAATTGTGTTAGTTAACCACAAAAGGAATATTCAGTCAATTATAGAAAACTTTAACTCAAGCAAATTCCAATCGTGTGTTTTCCCCATAAAAATAGCTCAAGACTATGACGTTGCACCTAAAATAAATGGAGTTCAAATTGCAATATCCTTCACTTGAGACGTTGGGTTTGTAAATATTCAGCGATCTGTTAGGCTTACATTAGACATATTATGGAGTTTAACTTTTTTGTTTGGTTGGGGCTCTTAAATCCCATTTTGGAAGGTCATTATAGAATCGAAAAAAAGTCATTCGTATGACCAAATAAAATTCTCACATACTTTTTCCGGTTTTGTTTTTAATATTTAAATTTTTAAATATTTTATGGAAGTCTACAACTATGGTACTATGTGTGCCACACATTAAAAACAACCCTTCTGCAACCCCCTGCAGCCCTTGTGGGTCACTCGAATAACATGGCAAGCGCTCTAGTTACCCTGCTTTCGACAGCGGCAAAGGGCTGATCCGATCATTAATCGTACCAATTAAAATGTTTTTCTTAAAATGTTTTGATGACAACGTCGACCATAGATTTTACTCAAACTGGTTAAGGAAAATTAAATATCATGGAGAAAAGTTAATTTAAAAATAATTTTTCAAAAATTTATATATATTTTAAAGAGGCTCGTTTAAATTTTTGTATGTTATAGATTTACGATAAACCCGTTTAACCAAATCAAACGAAATTATTCCTAAGATATCCATCTCTTGAGTGACTTAGGTCGTGTTTTTCTTGATTTATTTATACGGTAGCTGTTATTGTGAGCAACTGGATCCCAAACCATTTTCCGGTACCTTCGAATCCATGCTATCCACTCCCAAGTAATAATTGTTTATTATTGAATTTTGTTTAAACTGCTCAAACAGCAAAACACAATGTTCAATTTTTCACAAATGTTTGGGTCATCTCTGTATATCTATATATACTATATCTGTACCTCGGAGGCATACGACTCTTCAGGCATGTGAAAATAAAATTTTCAGAGGTATATGAATTTATGTCCAGATAGTGTCTTTTGTCTGTATCGGAAACTACACATGATGTTATTTCAAACATGTGAACTTCCGTAAGTACTTAAAGGAATACATAATTATATTCCATTAGAAAGAGAATTAAACCTAATCACATACTATGTGGACAGAATTTTATGTTGGAATATCAAAATTGAACTCCTGAGTGACAAATTCCATAATATTGCGATCAATTGACTTTTAAAACTTTCCCCGTTGGCTATATTAAATTAACCTCCTAGTAAAAAATATTTATTATTGTTGTTATAATGGTTTACTCCACAAAATGTTTTCTGATGATACAAATATAGGTTTTCCTTATAATTTTAACATAAATATTTATCTACAAACTCGATTGCTTAATCGAAGTGCTGAGGAGACGGTTGTGCGCGCAGCTCAAATAAAAACCTAGAAAAAATGGATTGCTAATATAAACATAAAACTATAAAAAATACATTTCAATAAATATATCACACATTTTAATAATTATAGAAACAATACAAATATTCGTCACTAATCTAAAATTTCATAATAAGCACCCAGATTAAGCATTTTGGAACATTCTATTTAGTCGTAATTTACTTTTCCGTTGAAAATTTTACGGCAATGTCAGTAGAAATCCATTTTAAGGTTCCGTGTAAAAAGTGAAACACGTCCTTATGGTGTGAAATTGTTACCTCCTGCCTCGTCGTTACAATTGATTTTCTCAGAAATTAAGCTACCGATATTCGAACGTTGAGATTCATTGTCTCGCCAACCGACAAAAATAATTATAAATAATGATTTACCATCCAGTATTAGCGAGAATGGTCACAAGCAAGTATATCTTCCCTCTCTAAGTCGAAACCCTTCAAAAAAGATTACTCGTATTCTCTTACAAAGTATAACAAGTATTATAATAGTGGTATTAATTATTTTTGATGATTTTATTGTTAGCCTCAAAAAGTGAAGCCTCTGAGCAATAAATTCTTTCTAGCTTGCAGTCAGAGTGTCCGAATTTCATCTATAGACTAATACACTATGTTTATTGCACCGCTGAAAGATGCGCTGTCAATTTTTAATTTTTAGATTTTGGTGTGACAAGGTAGAATAAAGATTTATACATAATTTTTAGCAAAGAATACATACACAAAATGATTTACGGTTTCTAACCCCATTTATATATGCATTTTTTAGTTGTGCGGAACTCCTGGGGAGCGTCAATGTGTCAAAAAGGGATATCTCAGAAAATTGGTACAAACGCCAAATTTAGTCGTTTAGGCTTAGTGGTATTATTCCAATCCTTCTGCTTGGTTGCAAAATACAACGACTAATGACAAAGATTACGATAATAAATCATGTTGTTATGATTACACCAAACCAAATTTAGTCTGTATAATTACGAACACAAAAATTAAACAAAGGCATAAGTTTGAGTCGCTGATTCACTAGGGTTCGGTTTAGAAATAGAACGAACGTTAAAATACTACAAAATTTGTTCTTGAGATGACACAAATTTTCAAAGCTATGATACTCAATTGGTCTGCTTTAAAATGAAGAGCCACTAATGTCGAGGGAGGACGGTACAATATTTATTTCTATAACTGGTTTTGTTGATTTTCCCAACTTCTTTTCTCGGAAAAGAATTTAAAATAAACCTGAAAGTAATTTCCAATAACTAGTAAAATTGATACATTCATTTTTGAGTATCACTCTGATTGAACCATCATTATGTATATATTATATCTAATCTATGTTTAAAACGAAACCGCACACTTAAGAAGAGCGACAGGCAAATAAAATGTCGAGAAGATAAGACTAGCAGAAAGAAGCAAGGGCTAGAACTGGTGCGTTATCGTTTACTTTCCTTTGTTGTTTACTTCAAGGACACCATTCTTTCTTCCTTTAGACTCAGACGTTTATTTTAGTCCTATCTTGTTTTACTGCATTTCGAGTGAAACGCAATAGGGCGCGTGATGTATTCGAAGCAATCACATGACACCGAAAAATTCTTTACATATGTTCATACCAGAAATTAATATGGTCAGTTACAGATCAATGAGTGAGTTCAATTTCCTTACATCATTCTCTATTGGTGTTCATCAGATATTTATAAATTTTTCGAAGGATAGCTTCTAAAGATTTATAGATGTCTTTGGAATTTAGACCCAAAATGAGTTATTTTACTAGTTATCTACTCAGAAGGTTCACACTCGGTACTTTGCGCTTGGTTCGACATGATGCCTAAAGCTTGTATTTAAGACGTCAGGCATTTCGAAGGTAAAAAACTTCAACAACTTATGTACTTGATGACAAGGCACTGCCTACTTAATACGTTGGTTCATATCTTGATATATTCTTAGCTCAACGGGCAGTGTAAACGTCTCACAAATCTTCTTTGTAGTTATAAGAAAGTTGTCATGCGGATACCAATCAACGGCGTCGAAGCAAACGATTTTAATCTCGCTTTTAATAAACTCGCATATTCCGGTCTAATCTTATTTATTTTGCCAAGAATGGCGCACAGCACATTAGCAGTTTATTCGATAACCTGCGATTTATGACATTGAGGATGGAACCTTGTTTGGATTCCAGCCATTTTAATAAAAAATAAATATGAAATCTATAGGAGAAAACCTATAGAACTTTTGTTTTGAAAGTGGGTCTATCTAGATACTTCTTCTAATCAGGGAAGGATGCCTATAGAAACGAAATAAATTTGATTCAAAAGACGACACAAATCAAAGAAAAAGTGGAATTACTGAATACATCGATACGGAGGTGCTATCCTTTTTATGAATATAGAAGTTTCCTTTTGTTTTAAAATAATTATGACGAAATTTAGTCTATAAATTGTAATACGTAGTTAAAAATTTAACCAAATCAAACCCGGTCGCCAGGTATTTTTGAATTAGCACTAGGTCGGTCACTGATGCTTAAATATTTCGTATTCTAAAATGAATTTTTATTGAATTTGAAATTCAAATCACAAAATATGCCAATCGTATAGTTTATTTGAAATATCGAATGCTACTTTAGTTACTTTTTCGATCTTCGGCATTCGAACTCAATCTTACGATTATAAAATCATTGTAAATAAGATTGTTTTTAAAATCGAAGAATTTTTTCGTAAATAAAAATGTTAGATTGTCAAGGCTAATCTTTTGGCAATGTAATATTTGGGTTCATTATTTTTATTCTTTTAATCCCGTCCCCACCATCAACTCACTAATAAAACGTTCGACTAAAATTGTACAATTTATTATGATTATTATTTTATTGATTTATTTATTTGGCCTTTAGTCTACCGTTGGCATACTGCCTTTTTGGGGAACATGCGAGAAGGCTGGTTCTACAGACAAATGACTTTTGCAGAAGTTGTTTGGACGAAGAGGAGGAAGAGACGTTAGATCGATGCTCGTGTCCGGCACTTTCACGCAGAAGGCATAAGTATTTAGGTGTGTACGGTATGGACAACCTTTCGGAACTCGCGGGGTGTTGAGTGCGAGATATTTTACGCTACATAAGTAGCTCTGGATGGTTTCAGCGGGAGTAAAGGGGAGATAGGATCCTGTGGTATCACAATGGGCCACTATTGGCCTAAGTGTGCGATAGCAGCCACTCTAACCTAACCTAACCTAACCTACCGTTGGCATAAAATGTTCGGCGGACTTCTTTGAATATCGCATTCTTTAAGCAATACTCACTTCGTTAGCTATAATTGCACTAAGAAATTTAAACAGTCTCTAAATGTTCAAAAACTAAACAGATGTTATTGCAGTTGCAGGTAGTTATTCCACATATCAATATATCAACAAATTTGAAACTGTTTTGCTTATATTCGCTAATTATTCCATCATATAAAAATAAATATTAACTCAAATTTATAACCCAATTTCCAAGAAACAAATTTATCACACCACACAATAAATAAAATTAAGATGTCTTGTTAAGCAAAAATCACAACAAAATAATTTTAACTGAAATACATACATTACATAATAAAGCAGCATAATGATAATTTCAATTATGAAACAAGACGACATATGCAATTAAAAAATTATGGAATAGGTCAAGGCCATAATTACGCAAGTAGGCATAATTACAATTTCTTTATGTGTAGCAGCAGCGAAAGTATATAACACTGAATATGTATTTCCTAATTTCCTA
This sequence comes from Nephrotoma flavescens, assembly GCA_932526605.1. Classification (NCBI taxonomy): domain Eukaryota; kingdom Metazoa; phylum Arthropoda; class Insecta; order Diptera; family Tipulidae; genus Nephrotoma; species Nephrotoma flavescens. The sequence continues at coordinate 63,399,261 of OW052222.1, read as the reverse complement.
AAATGAAATAATAACAAGTTACTTGCAAAATAACCATTTGTAATTGTAAATGTTTCCGATTGAGTTAATGTATACACTGTAATGTACTCTGTACATTGTATGTAGTATCGCATTTCTAATAATTATTATTGAATGAAATTTAAAAGAAAAGAAAAATAATATTTACGATGAAATTTCATATACAATAGAAAAATCGTGATTTTTACACGACATTCTTTCATTTACGGTTTCTTTCCTTAATTAAAAAACGATTTTTTTTATCTAATATGTACTGTACAAACAAAAGATTTCAACCAAGACTAGATAAAAAATGTTTTGTTTCGCACTTGAAAATGAAATCTATGAATCGCATCTATTTTATCAACCTTGTGAAGGTTATCTTGTATTTTTATATGGAGTTCCAATCCATATGATCAATTTCAGTTCAATAAATGTATTTATGACTCAGCAAACTGAGTTTTTGTTGTGTGTTAATTTTTTTTTGTATATACTTACTCGTATTTATACTTTAAGACTACCTTGACAACTAAATTTGTCGCACACAATTATATAAATTTAACAAGCAACCTCATATATACTCTCATTTTACTGTGTACAAGCTTCTGTAGTGGTTTAATACTGACAAATATTTCTTTACCACTTCGTTAAAAAAATTATTTGAGAGCTAATACATTGGAGTGGATTACGAGTCATCGTACACAAAGTAAACAGTAATACTATTTTTTGTCTTTATATCATAAGTGGTTCGGTTTGGTCACTATTTTAATAGTCAAAAATACATACGTTGATAATGAGATTTCGTGAAACTGCAAGCTTTTGAAAATTTACTGGCGAATATGTATACCCTATAAGGATATATTTGGTAATCGAGCGCCAATCAAATGGATAATTAGGTCAAGAGAACAAGGACTATCATGTTTTTATTATTATCGGATTATTGATTAATCGATTTGTATTTATTGTATTATTGAAATTGATGTACGAACGTCAATTCACGCATCAGTAAAGTATGAATGTAATAAAACATAATGCAAGCTCAATCTAATATTAGTTTAAATAATAAACCGTCGAGTTAAACTAAAAATTTTGGGTTGCTTCAGAAGTTTAGTATTTATATTCGTTGATGTGTTCACTTAAGGTGTACCTCCAATGAAAGGAAAGACGACGATTACTCTAAAGAAGCGTCGGCGATATGTAACCAAGCTTTTTTCATTTTTGCCCAATCCACGAAATTTCGACAAAACCTTTAAAGAAGGAAAAATTATAACATGTATATTCACTTTACAGTTGCGTGTACGAATATTGTGATTTTTTTCCCGTCCTCGTGTAAAAAGGGGCCCTATTTCTGAATATGATACGAACATGAATATGACTCCGCCCTTTTTTATTAAAATAAAACACATTTGCTTGTTTAGAAAATGAATGAATTATTTAATGAAAGTATGCTCGATCTGCATCTACAAGTTTCCCTCATCTTTCAGGAAATTTACGGATCCAATCAATAAACCAATTTTCGATCACTGCGCGAGAACTGAATCGCTGTTCAGAAAGGAACCGCTACATCTACCGGAATAATTAGTAATCTGAAGGAGCTATGTCGGGTGAATACGGTGGGTGGTGTAGAACTTCCCAGTCCTGTTATTTTAAATAATTTTTCATAACGTTTGCAACATGTGGTTTTGGATTGTCGTGCTGACAAATTAATTTGTTGAGCCTATTCACCCATTCTGGTCGTTTTTCCTCTATAGCTCACCATTGCCAATGATAGTTTCACCTAATTCCAGCAGTCCATCTGATTCCACCAGATACAGAGCATAACTTTATTGCAATGAATATCTCGCCTTGGTTGCGATGGAACAGCTTCATCAGGCTTCACCCAAGATTGCATTTGGGTTTCTCATAATAAATCCATTTTTCATCTCCAGTAAGTATTCGATGCAAAAACCCTTTTTTTTGTTGTCTTTAGAACAGTATTCCACAAATGGTTTTACGACGTTCGAGGTTTGTTTCTTTTAATTCATGTGGAACCCAGTTGCTAGCTTTTTGAACCATTCCGATTGTTTGTAAAAGTTTTGCAACAGTTGTACAACATTTAATGCTACAGCAACTCTGATTGTGTTTGAGAAGAGCCTTCATCCAATAGCGTTTTCAATTCCGCATCTTCAAATTTTTTGGGTTGTTTTCCATGCTCTTTAACTGCTATGCCAACATCCTCATTTTAACTCGTCGACGAGATCATGGATTACGACCGAAAAAAATTGTCCCAAAATATTTCAAAGGACACAGAAAAGTTTGAAAAATGGTCAATGTTGGCCTTAATATTTTATATGAATTTATGTAGAAATAAACGATAGGTTAACGCCAAAATTGCATTCGACAACTATATCATTATCGAACAATTTTAAACCGAAATTTCTACAGGTAGAATTTGAATTTCGAAAATCGTTTAGCTGATCAGTCATTACTCTTAAAATGTTAAAGAGATTGCATTTATGCTTCACCCCTTCTATCAGCTCGATACATACGTTCAGCGATATTCTAACTTTTTAAGCCACCGAAAAAATATTATTTGTCGAACTTTGAACAATACATCTCTGTTTCGTCAATAACCCGCTCGTTTGACGTGAATTGCTTTCCACCGAGCCATTTTATCATGTAAAAGGAATCACCAAATCTGTAGAATGAGAGGATGACGCAGCAGTTCGTAGCGTTCGACCAGTTTTTCCGTACCAAAAGTGGACGAGAGGATGCGTTTTCATAATAAAAGTTTATTCTTTTTCGTCAAATGTTCCGTGTAGGTTCTTCACTTCACCTCGTTGGTGAAGATGATGCCTTGCGAATCCCAAAAACATCGGCCATGATCTTTCCTGCCGATGGGATGGTCTTTCTTTGGAGCAGATTTGCCGTGTGAGGTTTATCGTTTTGATTGTTCTTTTCATTTCTGGCGTGCATTACAATGTCAGCAATTCCTCTGATCTTCATCCGGCGGTATGGCTGTTGAAGTCTGTCATTACAACCATGTGTTGCAAAGGAACGGCTTACTATAAGGCGCTTACTAGATTTCAAATCAAAATTTGTGATCTAAAACGGATTTGGATCTGGTTTTCTTTATACAATTTGAATTGATCCGGATCACTCGGTGTCTTGAAACTCGGCAAATATTTTGACAACCCATACTTGTTTTATCTAATACTGACGAATCTAATATTTTTTGCGAATACTTAACTATTTCTTGCCAATAGAGTGCTTAAAATTCAAAATATTATATTCTGACTAATAGTAATCTTTAACTAAAATAATATTGCGAGGGAACCTGCAATCAATCGAGGGTCGTTCCTAATTCGATATAGTTAGTTGGCACATTAATATTCATAAACATTACACAGACTATCACACAGTATTCACATAATGAGAACAAATAAATTGTACGCTATTCTAGATCTTTTCGTCTCTTTGTTCGTTGTAGAATTACTAAGGAAATGAATAGCAATCGCTCGTCTTATAAAATTTTGATTTAGTCATAGCCGGTTTGATTTAGGGGAAGTAGATGCTGGACTACTGGTTCGAAACTGTATGTATATTTTGTGCTGTATAATATTGGATATGCAAATTAAATACCGAAACTGGCATCTGCAATGTTATTATGATGTAATTCCTAAAAAAATCAGTTTTAGAATAATTCTTCAAAAATAAGGTACATAAGCCACTGAGTTACAACAGTTGTCGTTTCGTTTTGAGCTAAATATGGAAAATCGCAAACGTTCGTCGCGTTCTAAAGTTTTATTACATATCAATGGGATCACTTTCAATTAACTTGAGCATTTGAAATTTTACAACTTTGAATTATAAGAATTCTACAATAATTGGTCTAAGCACAGCACCATCATAACCTACAGTCGTGTAATATAATAGGTCATTCTATGAAATTTTTAAATAATACATTTTTTTCTACAAAATCATTAATATCAAAAATTGCAACATGGTTTTTTAATTGTCAGTCTCTTCTAGAAGACAAAACATTTATTACAATATCGTATTCAATTTTAATTCATTTACGCCATCTGTGAAAATTAATAGGGAAATTTAAGCAATCTTGTTAAAAAAATAGTTTTTCGTTGGAATTAATTGATTTTAACATAAAGTATTAATATTTGGTGATGTACCCATTATTTTTAAGCATCACATTACATCGCCTCCCCATATAATCTACCAGTGATTAACATCTTTCAACTAGGATGCTCTATCAACCGTTTTGAACGTTTTCTCAAAGCTCATTTATATTTCTTGGCCTCGGCAATTTACTAAAACCTCGTTTTAACTCACGCCACAATATTTCTATTGGGTTTAGATTGGGAGACTGAGCTGGCTATTTCATTACATTAATTTTATTTGCAGCAAACCAGTCTTTTACCACCTTCATCGTGTGCTTCGGATCATTGTCCTGCTGAAACACCCAGCGAAGGGGCATGTTTTCATCAGCATACGGCGGCATGGTATCCCTTAAATGTCCTCCATATAATTTTTTTTACCAAGATTTCCGTAGACCCAGCATATAGACCCTACAATACCATACAATACGAACGTGTTATGGTCCGATGAAACAAAAATTATTTTTTTCGGATTGGATTGCACTAAACAAAATGTCCGACGACCCAAAACTGAAAAAGTTCGACCCGCGCTGTTTAGTAAAAACTGTTAAACATGGCGGAGGAAACATTATGCTATGGAGGTGTTTCTCGTATAGTGGTGTAGGACCTATATGCTGGGTTCACAAAAATCTTGATAAAAAAATTTATGTATAGGACATTTAAGAGATACCATGCTTCCGTATGCACACCCCTCTTCGCTGGGTATTTTAGCAGGATAATGATCCGAAGCACACGGTGATGGTGGTAAAAGACTGGTTTGCTGCAAATAAAATTAATGTAATGAAATAGCCAGCTCAGTCTCCCAATCTAAACTCAATAGAGAATCTGTGGGGTGAGTTAAAACGTGGTTTTCATAGAATTACCTATTATATTGCACACGACTGTTGATAGTGTTTTCAAATTACTCGAACTTCATACTGCGTATGTCGTATCGATAATGAAATTTTTCATTTACCCGGATATACTTATTTCAAAAAAAAATTTCCACATTGAATTCTTTTCTCAATGTTTTTTTTTGCGGTCGTCTCTTCCAAACATTTCATATTACGAAATTTTTGGTTCGAAGTTGAAACTCTTAGGCATTTTATATTTGCGAGCATCAGCCTCTGTTGTTTCGCTCTTGTGATTTGTAAAAGCTGTAGTTATGTTAATACATACTCAAGTACTTGATACAAATACTACTGACCAAATAGTGGTTAAAGCATTAATTTTTGGATCAAAGGTATCGCATCGGAGATACTGTCGGAGTGCAAATCTACGGGCCGACCCATCTTCCATGTCAGTATTCTAAGGTAAGGCTGGTATTGGAGCAACCTGCAATGTGCAGATGGATCGACGTAAATTGGTCCTTTAGCCATACTTCCTTGTACGATGGCCCAAGATGAATGCCCTGAGGAACTCCTGTTATCACTGTAAATAGCGCAAACTTAGATGTTCTAAACAGCACGTGATACTGAAAGTTTGTAGAAAATGTTGCCAAATACTTTACTGAAATCGTAGATTGAACAATAATAATTTTCACAAATAATTAACAAAATCGTAGGTGCAATTTTACACGAACACACCGCATCATAACACGTTAAAAAGCACCTTTAAACTATTACTGAAATTGTATGAAAATCATAAAGAGCATTAATTTAAATTTGGTTGTGTTGTTGTTGTATATTGGACCGCGTAAATATTCATATTAAAATTTCTTTTAAATCTAATTTTCTGCTAAAATAATTTTTTAAATTACTCCTCCCACATAGAGGGTGCTTTTTGTATCCCAGGTTGTGGTTTTTTTAATTAAATTAAATACAATTTTATAATTAATATTTTATTGATTGATTTTATGGTCTTTAACATTATGCATGGAATATAATATCGGTCAAGTGGCCGCCTCTAGGCGGCCATGGCACAAAGGCAAGCTGATATTAGCACATCTTTCATAGCATTTTCACAGATTTCTGGTGTTATTTCAGCAAATGTTGTCGTTAAGCATCGCGGTTGTGGATGGTTTAATGAGATTTAAGTTTAACCTGTTCTAGAAAAACCTGAGAATATTTGAGGAATTTTAATGAAAAATAAATTTTAAATATTCGCTTTTTACTTTTTTTTCTATTACAGTATTTTTTTTGCGAAAAGTAGATAAAATGTGTAAAAATGTTACCTTTAGTGATAATGTGCACTCGAAACTACATAATGATTCTTTACAACGGAAATAAGCATTATGGAAGGAGTAGATTAGAAGTAGGTTCTGATTTGTTTTAAGAAGCTGGAAAAGTACGTTACATACTTAAACCTCTTGAATTAAAATAATTTGGACCAAATGTCATTAAGTATAGGGGGTTGTTGAAATTTGTATTCGTAAAACTTTAAAGCTAAATTCCTTTGGGTAATTCAATAATAAGACAATTTTAATATACTCAATCAATATTGGAATACCATCAGAAAATTATATTTCCTATTTCGTTGAACCCGTAATTTTTCCGTATTATCGATTTAATTTTATCAATTCATCCGTCATTCCTATTCACCAGACATTTCGTCAGAATAGCAGTACTTGTATATAGAATAATACAGAATATTAAATGAACATCAATATAGGCTTTCGTGCTAATTAAAATTATATATGCCTGTGCATGTATAGCATGTCGTATTTAGGTAGGTATATGTGGGTTTAAAATTTAAAATTAAATATTAAAGTGAAAAGTAAAATAGGATTACATTGAATTGATTAGTAGTAACTATAGTCGGAAAAAAATGCAATTATCTATCTATATGTATCTGTAATTTAAATAGAGAAGCGCATTACAATTAGCAATTAAAAACTCCATTCCACAACGTAATTGTCTTTTTTCTGTGAATTGTTTTACCTTTATTCTCTTACGAATTTTAGTTAATAAATGACATTTTTATTACATTTTTGTCTAAAGTGCATACAAAAATTTGCAATTTTATTAAATTAAATTAAGACACCCAATTGTTATATTATTTAGAGATGACTACGACTATGAAACTCGTAAAATTTTGCCGAATGGTGATTTCTAGTAATGAAGTTGTTTTAATAATTTTAGTCTATACTCCAATATCGGAAATTGACAATGAAAAGTGCGATACTACAATTTAATTTTAAATAAATGTACATAAAACTAAAATATTTTAGTAAATGTTTAATCAATTAATTTGGGAAGTAAGCATGTTTATGTTAACAAGGGATTGCAAACTAATTTATGATTATTGTTTACCCACTACATGTATGACAATGAATGAAATGAGTATTATATTAAGTTGGTAAAAAATTGTTATGGCCGGATGTGCTTCAGTATAATATTTATTCTTTCTTTTCCAGTAAAGCATGCTAATATTTCCTTTGAATATTGTATTCAATCGTTCAAGTGAACTATCTATCGATGATTAAAAATTTCAAAACATATGGCATTGATATCATATCATACACATTAGGTATGTATGAGACGGAATAACACTGGAGACAATCTTGCTACACAACATCTATAATGCAGACGGAACGAAAATGACGAAATGTATTTCTTCCTTTCATTTCGCTTATAATGTAACAATAAGAGTGGGGGTGGCAGGGGAATTAAATGAGTGCAATAGTCAAAAGCAGTGATGTTCGCACTCCGAAGAATATTACACCAAAATAAAAACGTGGCTACGTACCTGGGTTTGCCGCAATAAATTAATACACGATTATTACTGTTCATGATTGCACTGGCACTTTACTTAGTTTTATTGGCGCTGTAATTTATAGGTTGTGAGGGCAAAAATAATTACAGTACAACCTTATTAGTTACTTACTTTGGCTTCATACTGATTTATTAAATAAATGTGAAGACAATTTAATGTAAGTTTTATGTTTGGAATTTCATACACTATGCTTTTAAGGAGCCACTATATATGCGTATGTTCAAATTCATTGCCAACCAGGTTTTAGACGTTCATTACTTTCAATGGGCCAATTTAAATTCGCCAGACAAAATACGGAGTTTTATGCCACTATAAAGTATACGTGCATTTTAAAGCATTTCATTGAATTCATTTTTGTTTATTCTGGACTTTATTTTAAAATTCGTCCGCAATTTCGGCTAGCGTCGCCTATAGTACAATCAAACAGCACAAGTATACAAATCTTAATATTGCTTTCGTTTCGGCTATCGTTCGAATGTACTATAAGACAAAGAAAGAAACAAGTCTTATAGTTAGTACATTCGAACGATAGCCGATGAAAATTATCGCCGAATTCCAAGTAGAGCTTCTGATCTTTCTGATAGAATTATAGCGTAGACTAAAATAAAACAGAAATGAAGTTGTTTATAAATAACTTGGAATCACACATAAACAGCTTTATTTTACTAGTATTATTGTTATCCTTTCAAGTGAAAATAAAATTCTGCTATTTGACTAAACCGTAATGTTGCTATGCCTTTGAAGTGACAGAAACAAAAAATAATCTCAGTAACTTCAAATGTTGGAGTGAGAATAAACAGCTCAAAATTTAAACCTAATCGTTGGAGCTGACAAAACATATTTTGGATTTTTGTATTGGAGTCGACTAACTAAACGTCACACATTCTTTCCAATTCAAAAATTAATATTTTTTATCGCAATCTGTTTATAAAAACAACATTTCGGGAAATTTTATTTGACTTAACCGCGGTTGAGTCCCAAGCAGCGCGATCGCGCTGTTGAGATTATATGTCGAGAAACTAAAATAAATAAATGTGACGAGAAGCAATGAGAAAAAGACGAGAATACCGTTAGCTAACAAATACAAGAAGCGATTGTTATCTTCAGATGTTAAGTTCACAATAATTTCCCGTGTAATTAACTGATTAATTTTATCATCGTATATAATAATAAAGGGTTGTCCAAATGAGACGCAGGAAAATGCGGAAATACGGTTATTATCAATTCTACGCGATACCATGCAATGAACGTAACAGACTATTTTTGCCCCAGCTTGATGGAATCGACTTGGGGGATGTTTATTTTCAACAAGACGGTGTTTGCCATACTACGCGTGAGAATATCGACTAATTGCAAAGGTTATTCGAAAATCACTTAATTTCGCGCGGGAATTTTGAAAAGCGGAATAGTCCAGCCACCGCATCCAACACCTGAAAACCAACATCATTGCCGAGATAAATGCCATATGAACGTCCCTATTGGAAAATTTCGTCAACAATTTAAACCATCGGATCGACGTCTGTAAATCCAGCGGTGCTGAACATTTGATTGATATCATTTGTCATACATAATTCACATCGATAAACTTTTAAAATAAAATACTATCCAACTTGATTAAAAAATAGACATTTGTTTTAGTTTATTTTCCTGTGTCTCAATTGGACAACCCTTTAATAAGTATATTACAGGAAATAAAAACGACATACTTTTCCAACACAATAAAATGACAGTAGGACGACTTTTGTAAATCGTGCTTCAAATTTATATAACTTCATGAATAGAACCGAATTCGAAAGTTTAATTAAAAGTTTATTATAACATTTTTGATGACAGATCTTCAAAATATTTAACTTTGGGCGAACTGGTTCATTTAAATTATATAGTAAACGAAAGAGTTATAAGAAAATCACTACAATTTAAAGGATTTTCCGAGTTCAACAAAGTTTTGTTTTATATATTTCGCATTTTCGAATATTTTTTATATACCCCGATATCATGGTGTTCACTCATGATTTTGTGAAAATATGCTATCTACAAGAAACTATTTTGATATGCGGATTTGAATCCAGTTTGGATTCGGTGTCAAATCCAATTTCCAAAAATATCTTTTTGACATCGCCTTTAGTTAAAATCGCTAGTAAAATTACATCCTATATAGTGTACATGCTTCGCACAGCATCAACATATTTATTGTGAAAATTAATATTAGGATCAAATCACAGAATAATAAGGGGTTTATTACAATAATTATCATAGATACATATTTTCGACAAAAGTCAATCGCTGCCAATTGCTTTATTCTTTAATAATAGTTCAATTTTAGGTTCCCTTTAGTCGCATATGCTAGGTAATTGCCAGACCTGCCCCCCTATTCCTGAATACGATACGAAAACGAAAATGCAAAATTCATATTTGGATTGAATCAGATTCGTACGATTCTTATTTAATTGAATAGGAATCTTATACTTTCGTTTTCGTATCGTATTCAGGAATAGGGCTGCTGAACTATTTGACCAAGTGAAGGCATGAAAAACTCTTCTACGTTTATTTATTAACTTGTTTTATTTTTAAGAAATATTACTTGTAAGATTATAAATTAAAAAATGTAATCTTCGTGTTTGAAGTTGAATTAATTACCGACGATGTCCAATGATTTTCACAACTTAATTGGGTTGTTTCTCGTCATAGTATCTAGTATCAAAAACCCGTGGTTACGTAGTGTGTCCTGCTTTGCACATACATTTATATGTTTTCCAAAATATAACCTTATCAAAGTGACCAACGGTAGCAAAGTCTTAGATTCATACCTCCCTTCATTGGATGCGAAAGCTAAAGAGAGAGAAATGTGACCAATAAAAGCTGCATTTAAAGAAGTCTATTCAATGGAGCCAATTTTATAATATTTGCATCTTGTTTGTTGAATTCGAAGGTAACCGAATCAAATTTTAATGATTAATATGTTTCTACTGGGCGCTTTATTGGCCGTCACTGTACTCAATCTGTTGACCTGAAAATGTCCCTTGCTTGTTTAGTCTATAGACTAATTGAAAAAATTAACAATAGCATTTAAAAAGCTAGTGTTGTTGTTAGAAAATAATTTTCATAATTGCTTTAGATTTATTTTGATTTGTTTTGAATGTTAGATAAGCTTTCTATTTTGACTTGTTATAAAATTTGCGGTTAACAGCATGATGTTCGACTTCTTGAAGTTGTAATTGCAAGTGCCGTGATGTTGTTATTAAATTGTTTCAGGTTATAAAGGGTGATTTTTTTGTGGTTAGGATTTTCATGCATTAGTATTTGACAGATCACGCGGGATTTCAGACAAGGTGTCAAAGAGAAAGATGCTCAGTATGCTTTGACATTTCATAATGAATAGACTTACTAACGAGCAACGCTTGCAAATAATTGAATTATATTACAAAAATCAGTGTTCGGTTCGAAAAGTGTTTCGCGATTTACGTCCGATTTATGGTCTACATAATCGACCAAGTGAGCAAACAATTAATGCGATTGTGACCAAGTTTCGCACTCAGTTTACTTTATTGGACATTAAACCAACCACACGAATGCGTACAGTGCGTACAGAAGAGAATATTGCGTCTGTTTCTGAGAGTGTTGCTGAAGACCGTGAAATGTCGATTCGTCGCCGTTCGCAGCAATTGGGTTTGTGTTATTCGACGACATGGAAGATTTTACGCAAAGATCTTGGTGTAAAACCGTATAAAATACAGCTCCTGCAAGAACTGAAGCCGAACGATCTGCCACAACGTCGAATTTTCAGTGAATGGGCCCTAGAAAAGTTGGCAGAAAAGCCGTTTTTTTATCGACAAATTTTGTTCAGCGATGAGGCTCATTTCTGGTTGAATGGCTACGTAAATAAGCAAAATTGCCGCATTTGGAGTGAAGAGCAACCAGAAGCCGTTCAAGAACTGCCCATGCATCCCGAAAAATGCACTGTTTGGTGTGGTTTGTACGCTGGTGGAATCATTGGACCGTATTTTTTCAAAGATGCTGTTGGACGCAACGTTACGGTGAATGGCGATCGCTATCGTTCGATGCTAACAAACTTTTTGTTGCCAAAAATGGAAGAACTGAACTTAGTTGACATGTGGTTTCAACAAGATGGCGCTACATGCCACACAGCTCGCGATTCTATGGCCATTTTGAGGGAAAACTTCGGAGAACAATTCATCTCAAGAAATGGCCCGGTAAGTTGGCCACCAAGATCATGCGATTTGACGCCTTTAGACTATTTTTTGTGGGGCTACGTCAAGTCTAAAGTCTACAGAAATAAGCCAGCAACTATTCCAGTTTTGGAAGACAACATTTCCGAAGAAATTCGGGCTATTCCGGCCGAAATGCTCGAAAAAGTTGCCCAAAATTGGACTTTCCGAATGGACCACCTAAGACGCAGCCGCGGTCAACATTTAAATGAAATTATCTTCAAAAAGTAAATGTCATGGACCAATCTAACGTTTCAAATAAAGAACCGATGAGATTTTGCAAATTTTATGCGTTTTTTTTTAAAAAAAAGTTCTCAAGCTCTTAAAAAATCACCCGTTATAACATCAAAATAACAGTATTTGATTTGCTGCTGTACACCAATAATTGCACTGTCGAATTCTTTATTATGAATTCGTCGATTCCTGCTATGCTGATGGAATTGCAAATGCAATACGAATTAGCTCCTGATGGTTGCTGCGTAATTTGTATACGTTAATCCCGAGCAGGCGGGCATAAAGCTGATTGGAAAATTATCTTTCTGAATCTATTAAGCACGCATAGGTAGCACAATAAATAGTACTTAATATTTTTTATAAATTATAAGTTAAGCCGTGGATTTGCAGTTTGGTATTAAAAACACTTGTCACACCAGGTAAACGGAAGTGAAATTGCCTTTAAACGGTAAATATAAATTTCTACTTTGGGTAAATCACGGCAAGTCATTCAGACACTTTAGAATTGTCAATTTTATTGAAAACAAGATCTAAAAATCTATTGCGGTTATTAGCAACGGTGTTTTTTGGTCGGAACTATAATCGAGCATAGAGTCGTTGTTGTATTGCATGACAATACAATTTAGTTCCGTGTCAAAAATTTAGGATTATATTTGGAAGAATAAAACCACACTCAATTTGTTGAGTTTTCATTTTTCGTTTGTGTTTAAGTACAACTACATCCATTCACCTATTCACACAATTACAGTATAGTGCCTTGGTATTGTAACTATTGCATGCGGAGCTCTATCAAATAGCTAAATTGGTGGTTGAGAGTTGGTATTTATACAAATGATAGTTGGTAAAGTTAATCATTGTTAATGGATCGGACCTTATGTAAAATAAATTTGAAGAAAATGGATTAGTTGCACACAAGGTAGCTTGAGTTCTTAATAGTTAACGACGATGGCATAAAGATTGAGAGAGATATATTGTAATCATTAATGTTTAGATTACATATTTTAAAATGTTAATTATCTATAAAAGGTTTATAACAACGTGAATTGCCCCCCCCCCCCGCTTTCCCCTCAAAACAATCTAAAATGTTTTCCAATATTACCCACATAATATTGAAGCTATTTTTATTTAAATTCTGGATATACAATAAAATATCTAAAAATGGACCTGCGCTCATAAAATATGTAAAATTGGAAAGACATTTCTTTTAAGAAGATATTCTAAAGAACAGGTTGTTTTAAGAAGAGGCCTTTTCAAAATATATTCTAGATTTTCCAAAATAGTAAACATTAAAGCCAAGATCACACTATGGTTAACATTTCAGCAAATCAATGGTCTTCGTCTACTGTGTAGACCTTTCAGAACATTCATTATAGATCCAGATTTGAAGCGTTTTCTACGAAAATTAACGTAAAATATTTTATTTAATACCATCTGAAAATTTATTTATTCATTCTAATGCTGCATTTGAAAACATGGCTATACGATTTCATAGAGAAGTGCTCTTTTTGGATCGATGATGATTTTTCCATTCAATTCGAAGTCATGATAGAAAAAAGTTTCTATTGCGGTAGGTGGAATTACGTGATTCCATAAATGTTGATTAAATATTTATTGTAAAACAAACTAGAATATAGTGACGTTGTTTAGATAAAATATAATGTATTTTGTCATGATACAAGTCTAAATTTAGTTTAGACAAAATGCATTCATAAAATGGCGAGATGGCTAGACTATTAGAACACTTATTGCATCTGGCGTTTTCTTAAATTTAACATTAAGTTTCTCTAAAATTATGTGTCGATTAATTTTTTTTTATATTATAAAATGTGATGAGATAACTTAAATTAAGAATTACGTACAGTAACTTTTCCATTGGATAATTTAATGAATAATTTACATCTACGTAAAATTCAAACAGCTGGGTAATTTGTTCCCCTTGTTATTTTTTATTGTTGTTATTAGATGTAGCTGTTTTAATATGTATGCTTAGGTCAAAATAATCGATATAGGCAAAATAAGATTATTTTAATAAAACAAAATTGTTCGTTGTTAAATTGCTTTAAGAGCATGATGTTGATTTAAATATAACGTGATTTTGGACGGTTGAATGAATGAACTTTGGGAGAGTTTGTTTATTTTAATTTTATTATTGTATTTATTTGGGTGAATGTTAATATTTTTTTTGTTTCATATTCCATTTTTGGAAAAATGAATTTTATTTAGTCTTTAGTATTAATTTGTTAGCCATTCAGGCAACAAACTATTTTTTTGGTTATGGTGGACGAAAATGTGAAATAATAATTATATTAAACTATGTGTGAATAGCTATAAGATGTAAAAACGGTGGTGCTGCTTAATAATTACATATGTGCGATGCGATATCTTTATATTGTTTTTTGGGTCGTGTCTTCAACTTATTGCTCATTGTTTACTCTGAAAAATGTTAAAGTCAAGTTATCCGTGTAACTAAATATAATTGTATAGTCTAATAATGTTATTATGTATGCGTTTCAACTACTTAATATGATTATGCATTTTTAAAGGAATAGCATTATGAATGTTTGTGGAGTTAAAATAAGCCGGATCCGTCACTGGAACTGTTACGCTTCATTTCTGCACATTCTTCTAAAGTAAAATATTGATAAATTTTGTTTTGTGTTTAGGGGAGAACTGCTAATTCGTGTGTAATAATAGATTTTATTCTTATTTTTTAAGGGCTAATTAACATTGAACTAGAAATTAACTATTATTAACATTATAATCGTACCTTATTTGGTCATATTAAATCTAGAAAATATTTAGGCTATTTTATACAATTACAAATTTCGGCTAGCTGTCAGTGGAGTGCAAATTGCAATTTTTTGAAAATGTGATAGTTTGTTTTTCACAATATTTGTCTAGTGATTTGGTGAAGGAAAAAAAGTAAAAAACACTTTATTTACTTATTTAAAAAGATATTTTAATTTTTACAATGTCTTATCAGACCTAAATTGGGTATTGTGGTTTTTAAAATTATGTGAATAGTAAATAAATAATAAATGAGGTTATTATTCGAATCGTAAGACCTTCAAAGTACCCATAACTTTTAAATTAAATGAAATTAGGAGATCAAATTACAGAGACATTTGAATTAGAAAGGGAAAGTTGCCTTCTAGATAAATTATAATTTTAAGTGCTTAATAAGGAAAATAGGACTCTGATGCTGCGTACATGACATCGAAAATAAATAGTTCCATACTAGCTTCCGGACTCAAAACCAATCAAATTACGTGTCATGATTTATACCACGCTTACTAATTCCGAACTCGAGTTGAAATTGTTTTAAATTTGTTGTTGTTTTAATACATTTTGTGTGAAACCATTGTATTTTTTCCAAACTAACTACCGATGTCATGTACTCAGTCTGAAGGTTCAATGTTTTCGTGCCGGTTCTAAAAAATTAATAAGGTTATCTTGCGTCATGACGTATGTTACACTAAATAATTCTATTTCAATATACACTAGAATATTAAAGGTTAATTATAGGGTAATTATACGCTCCATTAAATAATTTTAGGCTCCTCCATTGTTTCTAACTAAAACGATGGGTTCTGTTTTAGTTTTAGTCAAAGTTGCAGATTCCATATTAAAAAAAGACTTAAATACAAATGGAGTCTAAAAGGTTATTTTTATGCTAGGTAGTATTAAACATGTTCTGAATACACCCGTTTTTGATAAAGCAAGGGGCTCTTACATTATAAAACTAGCAGAATCTAAATCGAAAAACGGGTCGGAAATCCAGTTTAGAATGCAAAACAAGATCTATTGACAGTTGCGTTTTAGGCCGTGCTCAGATTTCTAGTTGAAATATTATATTTATAATAATAATAATACGAAACGCGCTAAGTTCGTAAATTATTATCATCCCAAGCTTTTAAATTAACAAACGTCAAAAATTACCTGCAATTGAGTGTCTTATCGGTACATAAATTATGGCCAAAATCTGTACTGTAGAAAGAATATCCATGACATCCGCGCAATTGAATTTTTAATGTTTTCACATGGAGCTGCGTATGGCCTAATTTTTTTTATTTAGCTCTAAATTATCGCTCAAATTTATATGGAAAATTTAGCTTAACTCGAACTGCGAATCATCCTTAAAGTGTGAAAATGTAATTTTACACGCATAGGTCGAAAAATGTCGTAATTTTCAAGTAATATTTGTAACTATTAAAAAGGAATAGGGCAATATAGGAAAGTTAATAGTAACTTTTTGGAAAAACAATTTAAAGTGTAATCAAATTTCGCTGTAAGTTTCAATAAAAAAATTATGCGATGTCGTTGCGACAAAGAATGAACATGAAATAAAATGCAAATTTATGTCGATCGTCATATTAAAAAGTGCGTGTGCGAATTTGGCCGTACTTAAGACAATATCGTAAAAGAATAACTGTATATGACATGTCTCTAGTCAACATGCCATCAAACTTTTTTCCAAGTACTTAGGTCAAATTACGTATTCCCAGGGAAAACAGAATAGTGCAAAGATCATATATCGCCCGCTTCGTCACAAAACCTCCTATCTGCAAAAATCGCCTTTTCCAGGAGATAAAAAAACTGTGTCCCGTGAAAATTATAATAAAATTTCTCAAAATTTAAATGAGGGTTATTTATAAATAATCTTAACGCAAAACGTGTCAATGATAATTTTTGTTATTTATCTTGATGGTAATATTGTTCATGCACTTAGGATAATTTGAGTCAAATTTCTTATGCAGATAGGATATATTATTCGAATAAAAAAATTAATCGTTATGGTAATTATTTCACCTTTTTCTTTGTTATTGATAACAAATTTACAAAAATAATTCAAGTTCATGTATAAAAAAAAACATGGAGATAACATACTCCAACAAAAAATAACATTTAAATAATACAAAAGTATTAAAATCACATATGCTTAAAAATAAAATACTAATAAAAAACAGTCTTCAAGTTTCATCAGCACCGCGTTTAAAGCACAATTTAAAATCAAAGTTAATCCATGAATTCAAGATTATCGTAAAAGGCGTGACAGTCTGATGGGATCGCGGATTTTAAATCTTGTAAGTGATCGTACTTGCTTTTCTTTATTTTGCATGTTGTACTAAAAAAGAATGAATAATTCGATATAACTTCAAATGTTTTCAATCTTCCAGGTAAGCCACTCCCAGTCGTGATCGAAACCTAATTTTTTTTTATTTTACTTTCGAAATATCTCAAAGCTTTTGTGTTCGTAACTACTGGATCATGAACATTTCTACCAGGTCTTATTAATGAATATCTTAGATGTTTCGATAATGGATAGTTTTTCAAAAACGTTTCTTATTAATTCTCTATACTTCATATGGCTTTGGATTGATGCGCGCGGCTTTAGTCAATGCTAAATAGTCGCTGGGTAAATGTATTTCCTTATTTTTGAGTTGTTTTTCAATCTTACTATAAACACTGTCACACTCCATCTGAGTGTGTCCTGGTTGTAAATGCTTTTAATGATTTCGATATCATTCTTCATAAAAATGTAATAGAGCGTTAGCCAAAACATTTTTTCTGTTTTGGTATCCACACTCATCGGTATAAAACAACAGTTTTTTTTTCTTCAATGCTACAATTGTCGCTTAGACTGTGTCCGAATTGTGTGATAAATATTTTTTACTACAAACATTGTGAAAATACCGAAGACACGAATTATCATAGTCTATGGGCATAGTAATTTTTGACAGATAAGTGATAATTTAATCGGATGGAAATTATCGAATGTACTTGTTTAGGGCAATGATTATGATAAGAATCTGTTTCAAAATATGTAAAAGAAATGGACTTGGCTAAAAATTCAACAATATCATTGTATTTCAATTTTTAAAAGATTCAATACAAAGTTAAAATTAAAGTAATATAACTGGATTTATGATTTCAAGTGTTTATTTATAACTTAATTTTAATCTTATAATGATTAAACTCAATATTTTTAAATTAAAATTAAAACTGAGGGCGGGGAATTTTTACCAAAAAAATTATCACAGAAATCAGACATCGACTTCAAAAAAATTACCGAAAGAGAAAATTGTTCATGTTTGTATAAAATATTTTTGCTAAAAAATATTTATCATACAATTCGGACACAGTCTTAGTCGATAATACATACAACTAGTAAAAGTTGATCATTGCATTGATTCTCTGAGAATAAATAACCTTTTACAATTTTGATAGCTAAGTTATAAAATGTGAAGTTATGACAGCATAGTTTGGTTTTGTAATAAAATGAATTTACATTATCGTGGGGCGACAGCAGTAACAAGACCAGCAAGAGTAAGTTATTTATCTAGAATTTTTTCATCTCGTGCACGATTCTTGTTAATACTGTGTTTGGTATAGTCATCTTCTGGCAAATTTCCATTTCTAAAAGACACGCACACGCGGACAAATTCTTTTCGTGAAACGTCTCAGTGAACAAATTCCTAAATTTAGTTTAGATGCATAGAATATTTGATGTTGTATAAAAATATCTCTAATGGTATTATAGACCGGTTCCAACAATAATTTAGCTGAATTGGCTCTTGCATATTGTGAAGATAACTTTGGTAATTCTTCAAAAAAAAAAAAAAAAAAGAATAATTCTTTCTGAGAATTATTTCTGTGGTGAAAATATAAAAGGTAATAACTCATTTCTTCAGTTTTTCAGTAGAGCGTATTTAAAATTTTCTGGTGTTTCTAAAAAAAAATCAAATCAAACGTAGGAAACTTAATTTTTGCATGGTTTTGAATATATCCTTATCCAAATTTAAAATAAATAAAAAAATTACCGTTACAGTTTTTTTGGATATTTCGAATTAATGAAGAGGTCTAAAAAGTAACAAAATAACTTATTACATTTTATATCTTCACCACAAATTTATCTCTCGTGTAATTGATTTCCAGGCCTTGTTTGATGGAGAAGTCTTTTGATGCATGCCATGTCAGCTAGATTCAATCCAAGCATGAACTTTCTTATAACCAACAGCAAGCGATTTCAAAAGCACATTTCGACACCTGAACACAGACCGTGTCGCCATTGTGCATGCAGTAATCGAACGTCTAGAGTTATTTGCAACAATTCTTCTGGATACAGGCCGACATATAACATTTCATACAATAAAAAAATTTCGTTGATCCCAATTACATTTCTCCTCTATTTATTTTGGTTTTATTATTTGTTATTTTATAACTACATCAAAATAAATATTTTAAATCAACTACAAAATAATAGCGCCTGAATTATAGCTATATTTTTACATCAAAAACTAATTTTAGCAAAAATCACAGATAGGAGTTCTTGTTACGGAGCGGTCGATATTCACTTGGGGTCTTTTAAATTTTGTGAATCCCATTAAAGCAGCATTTTTACTAAGGACCATTTGTAAACTAATGACTTGGCACCTTAGAAGCTGTCCATATACAAGCATATTTGTAATGCCTTGAGTCTGTAGTCGAAGCTCGATTTTTAACAAATCGACCGACATTATAAATGAAAATTTTAGCATGTAAAAGAAGTAAAATTTGTTCAAGACCCTAACTTGAAGAAATTTTAATTCGCTCAGATATATTATTTAGAACAGTAATCTGATGCTCTCTTGAAATAGATCTCTTTTATAAGTTTGTTCACACTAAAGATTGTTTGACACTAATTAATAAGTAACAAAAAATCTCATTTAAAAACAAATGAAAGGACGAATTTAAAATGATAAACCCGTTCGAATTTCAAAACAAGAATTGTATTAGATATATTGCCATTTATCTGGTCTTCACTTTCCATGAAAGCATTTTGTCGCCTACCCAATCTATTTCCGCACATTTTTCCGTACACTTATTAGGGCGGATGTCCGGCCATAAATGTGGATGATCCCATCAAACTGTTGGCTATATTATAGTATCCGATAACGTGATAGTCTTAGCAGTAGTAGTTAATGGCGTTTAATGCTTTATGTCTACATATAACATGTATATATTTTGAAAATGTTTCGATTTTATTTGGTTTAATGTGCTTTACAAATTAATTAAAATGCTGGACCTAACAAAGAATTCGCCTATGGTATATTCGTTCCAATCCATTCATGTATTTTTTCATATATATCAATGGATTTCATAAAACATCTGTTCATCTAAAAAATCTGAATTATTTTGTTTTAATATTTGAAAAATGCCATCCAAAATTAGCTCAAACATATTTTACTAATTTGTTCTTTTAATTAAATTCCTCGTTTTAAATTTGGTTTATATAAACGTACCGAATAAACGCTAATCTGTTTATTAAATACAGTTCTATATATCATTTATTTTTATATCGGTTGCGAGAAGATAAATCAGTATATATGTACGTAATATATAATTCTCTTATAACTGATTTCGGGATGCTCTAATAAGATTCTAATAATACTCAATTACTTTAATTTAGTAATTCTTCTAAAGTGTAATTGATTTTTGTCACATTTATATTATATAATTATACAATCACTCTTTATTTCTCTAATAAGTTGGTTTTTGGTCGATAAATTACATCTCAGTTCTTAAAAGTACTTCCGTAATTTTTGACGAATAAAAATACTAATACTAAATGTTTTTAGCTGTCAAAGTAGAAAACCTTACCACTAAATTCAGCACATTAAAAAGATTTAATGTGCGAGACTATTCCAATAATTTCTATTTATTGTCTAAAATCAATAAACCACAATGATTTGGTAATAAATAGAACAATTTTTGAAACTACTAAACACACACACTTATTTTGTTTACTTATATAAATTTTGTATTTATCCATGAAACCGAATCAACATTGACCCGAAAAATTCGTTTACAACTGAAAATGTTTTATCCATCTTGAAACAAGATAATCATTGAAATTTACATTCAAATTAGGAAAATAATAATTAATTTACTTTTAAGTACTTCATGCAAATTTTTGGTACATTATTTTGTATAATGCGCGATTACTACGATTTTGTTATGTAATGTTAATCTATTACAGCTTCTGGTACTAACCGCATAATTTAAATAAAATAATACATATAATTAAATAAACCCAATTCAGGTTGAACTGTCTAATTAATAAATTATAGTACAATGTGTCAAGCAAATTTCGTTTGTGCACTTTAATTCAAAATCAAAATTACCAATCCATTAAAATAATTTTTAAGAGAAATGCTAATTGATTTAATTTTACATCAACAAAAGTCAGTAAAAAATTTTGTTTGATTTATTCATTTTAAATGATTGGGTGAAAAATCAATTAACCTACACAACACTGACTTTGAAAATAAGTTTTCAATATTTCGAAACGCTCCTCAAGCGAAAACATGATTGTTTCGTGCCTCGGAATATCGGACTGACGAGCTCTCAAATTTTCAAGCAAATTGTTCGTCAAAAAGTGTTGCCCTAGCCTATGATTAAAAACAAACCAATAGATGGCCCACTCTTTAAATCAGGCGGTGTAGTGGAGAATTTAAGATCTATCATCAGTAGATGCAAAAAGTGGGTTGAGAGTAAGGCTAACTATACAATCTATTCTCACAAAAACCTTCAAGTTGCGAACCAAATGGTTATCCTCTTCACTATAGTGGCCATCAAAACTTAGAAGAATTTGAAATTAACTTTCTTATCCATCCGCGAGTACGTCAGTATATCATCGATTTCCGTCCGATCAACATGCGGATATGCACGGTTAGACTCTGCACCAAAAAATTCAATATTACGATTATTAACGCTCATGCGCCCTCTTAAGAATTATCAGATGATGTGAAAGAACTGTTTTTTATTGACATGAAAGACATCATCGGAGACCTCCCGGATCATGATATCAAAATTAGCGTAGCCGGATTAACTGGAAAAATCGGTAGGTGGGAGAAACTACATTAATATGTGATGTCCACATCACCTTAATACCAACAATGACCAACGCGTCGCTGAACTTGCTATAATGTATAACCTAAATCCTATCGAGTACGTTCTTTCAACATAGAAAATCCACAAGGTAACGTGGTGATCAAATGATAGAAGAACAGAAAATCAAATTAATCACGTTATGAGCTGGAAAAGAGATTCCGCTAACTGACGTTAGATCATATAAACGCGCCGATATTGACTGTGATTATACCCTTGTTATTTTCAAATTAAAGTGTAAATTATCACCCACATTTACAAACCAAGGAAAGAAGATCGTGCGCTGGAATGTCGATGTACTAAAAATGAAGATTTCATACACAGTTAACAATCAGCTGTGACTTTCTCAAACAAACATATAGGAGCAGTGGTAAGCTATTTAGTCAGCCATAACAGCGGCAGCGAAAAATGCAAGTGGAAAAAGATCATGTAATGTATTGTTCGACGATCAGAGCCGTCAACCGGCGAAAATAAACGAAAGGAACTCTGAAACAGAATTTATTCGGGCCAGACAGCCACAACCAATTCCTTCGACAAAATAAACGCGAGGATGTGCATCGATAACATCACCTTCCAAGCGGAAAACAGAAACTCGAGAGATTGTTTTACAAACCCAGCATTTTTACTAAAGACTTCTACCTCCACAGCCATCAAAAAACACGAATGGAGAGCTGAGAACAAATGTGGCTGATGTTCTCTCAGTGTGGCAAACCTACTAAATCGAACTGGTGAAATGTGTCTATCCGAGCCATTGCTCCATCTGACGTGGAGGCATGTAACCCCTATCCCACAGTACAAGAAATAAACGCTGCTATTACACCCAGAGAAAATTTTAATTGAAATCCAATTAATATTTTGATTGTTTTAACAAAACGTCGTATTTATTAAACTTTAATTGTCTCATTGTCATCCTTGATTGATAGTACAATGAATTTGTCAACAAAAATTATAAAATTATTGAAACAAAAGTTGATTAATCAATTTTTTGGAATAATTTGTGATTTTAGGATTAACAAAATAAACAAATGACTTTTTGATCTTTTGTATTATTTTATAATTTAATAAAATAAATGGATATTATTTTAATAATTACATGATGCAATTACATCATGCATCGTTCCTTTAAAACTCTTTATTTACAACCAAGAGCGATGAGCATAGCTCAGATCGCTTAGCTGAAATGTGCAACGGGCCTAAAGCTCTTAGAAGTATATACGTTCTTTTGATTAGATCCTTAGCAGCAACACTGTCATGCTGGTAATTGAAAACTTATCTCGCATCGTGTGTAAAATAGCGCGGGGCTAAATTTGGGATATCTACTCGATGGTCTCGTTAGTAAGCCATTTGCTAAGCAACATCCTGGTTGCCTAATTAGTTTTAGCAAGGAAATTTTAAGTAAGATTTTTCTTTGAAAATTGTTTATTTCTGGGATTGTACAGCAAAACACAAAAACTTACTTTACATTTTCCGCAACCGCATATTTGAAAACTTTTATGAACAGCCCGATGTTCGATCAGTTAGTAAACAAGCAATTTACTAGTCGAAAACCTGGCTATTCAATCAGTTCTATCAAGCTAGTTGGTATTTGAAATTATACTTGTAAATCAATTTTTTGGTTTTTGCGATTACTCAGTAAAACAACGCTAAAAATTTGCTGTCCATTTTTATAAGCCACAAGCTTTAGTTGAAATCACCGAAATAAATAAAATCTCTATAAAAATATAATTTTAGATCCAAGCAAACTTGATAAAATGGATTAGGTAGCCAAGTTTCCAACCAACAATTTGCTTGCTTCCTTGCTGATGAGCATCTACTCCAAAAACTATATTTTTAGATTAAAATTAATTTAACAAATTAATTGAAACAGGTAAAATGGTTAGTCGAACAAGAATCTGCCGCTATGTTTCAATATTTATACAAAGTATTAATCTTATAGCCATACTGTTATGCTTTTTAAAAATGGAATTAGTTGCCTAAAATTATTATTTAAGAGTGTTATTTAGAAAAGCGATTAACCATTTTTTATATATTTTGGAAGTCGAAAATTTGCTAGTATGATTAAATCAAATTATACTAAATTAGTAAAAATATTTTCAAGTCAAAACTCAGGCTAGTATTTGGTAAACAAAAATTTCATATTTAGAAAAATATTTGCATTAAATGTTTTGGAATACACATAACCTCATTTTTATTTTGGAGACGATGAAGTACTAAACTTTTATAATTTTAACAAAACTTTAATTATTTATATCAATGTTTTATTGACACTTTGAAAATCTTTTGTAAAATCAGTAATTTTTGATTGTTTTATTTATTGTTTTTTTTAAAATAACAAAACTTTTGTTGATTTTGCTTTCCGAACTAAACTTATTTTCGCCGGTCGCATACTCGCATTTATCGACGATCAATTTCTTAGATAATTTACGCATCATTCGTTAAACAAGTGCTGGTGATGATAGTTTTGTTAAAATTTAGGGAAAAAATTTGTTTGTTAGAAAATATTTGTAATAAGTGGAAACCTTATATAAAAAATAATTTAAAGTAATTACTGTGAAATACATTCAATAGTGAAAAAGGATATATGTATATATATATATATATATATATATATATATATATATATATATATATATATATATATATATATATATATATATATATATATATATATATATAAATAAAGTGATATATATATATAAATTGTGAAACAAGTAGGTGGCAATTGTTTAATAAAAAAAATTCCTGAAATTATATATGAATTTCTCGATGGCGAGATGAATTCAGTGGAGGAAAACGAATTATTAAAATGGTGCATTGAAAAAAAATACCACGTGTGTTTGATTACTGCACAGGTATGTAAAAATGTGTAAAATCTGTGGAAGTGTTTTTAGTATGTTATGTATGTGCATGTTGTATATGCGTGTGGGTATGTGGCTAGGTGAGTGAGGGAGCCGGTGCTGTGTTTATTAATGCTTGTTGCGTGAGTTTATGTGGATGTTTTTGGGAGTGTAGATATTTCGATAAGGGCGTGTGAATATTTGTGGTTGTGTTTTCATATGGTTGTGAGCCTATTTTGCTGTGATGTGAGTTTGCCTGTGGGTAAGATAGTTTAATTTTAGAAGTGTTTGTTTTTTGTTTAGGTGCTTGTTTAGGCGGGGGTTTGAATGTGCGAAAATGTATATTCGAAGTGCGTGTGTTGTGGATGCGAGTTTAAGCTTTGTGGGTATGTAACTGTATGAGGGTTCCTGTTTACGAGTTGCTGATTGTATATGCGTATAGATTTTGTTAATGGTGCAGTTCTGTGAAAAGTTGTTGATGTGAGGGAAGGTGTTGATTTTTAGTATTAGGGCCAGCTTGGTGGTGGCTGTAGGTGAATATTGGTATGGATATGGGTCTGTGTGTTGGTGTGGGTATCGTTGTGGTTGTGGGTATTTGTTGTTGCAAACGCGTACGGGTTGTGGTGGCTGTGATGTGCTTCTTGATGTGAGGAGTTGTTGACGATATGTTTGTGTATGGGTAGAAGGAGGGGGGGTCGAGTTGTGATTAGTGTGAGTTTAAATATTTTAAAAATTACTTACAACAGATTTTTTAATTATAAGTATTTTTAACAGAATCTTAGTTATATATCGGACTTATATCGGACTTATATATATCGGACATATATGTCGGATATTGTCGACAGTGATATACTTGAGGTCTACAAAATTCACTAAAGAATCGAAGAATACCATAGAAAACGGATTTGCAATTCTGTCGTTTAACATTTTATAAAAAAAAAATACCAGCTCGTGCACGAGGACCTATCGCAAAACTATCGCAGGAGATCGAGACGGTATTTCCAAAATCTGAAATAGCGGTAAGTAATAAATACAATTCGAACAAAAAATATTTTTATTGAGTGTTTTAAAATAATAATTTCAGTCATATTATTACGTGGAGCCGACGAAAGAGATAGCAGCAAATGGCAAATTATACCACCGGTGGAACAACGTGACCAGACAATTAAGAAAACGAGGCCTCTGGACTTGCAAATACATCAGCTATTCTAATACAGAAGTCAACAGCAGAAGAGAACCAGAATCGGATAGTAATTTTTCGGAAGATAATTTTCTTTATTGAGAAATTTATTTCAAAATTTTATATTGAGTTTGTATGAATCTAGATTTTGACAAGCAGAAGCTTTGGCTCAAAACTTATAAGGCACCTTGGAGTCAGGTAGAAGAATATTGGAAGCAAACCGCTGTTGGGCGAAGACTAGATATACTTCAACAGGAACTAGGAATTCCATCAGCAAGTGAAGGTGTACTTATGAACGTAAAATTTCAAATTAAAAAATTTTTTGAATGTTCAGGTGTTTTTTCATCAGTGATTGACAATATGGATACGCTCAAAAATAATTCCTCGTTTGTTTCAAATTTTATACAAGGTGAATTATGGAATCGAAAAATCCAGCGATTTGATGGTAAAATTACCATACCGTATTTTTTATATTACGATGACCTGCAAATCAATAACCCTATTGGCCCACACTCAGAATCAATTGCTGCATTTTACTATTCGTTTCCAACGCTACCAAACCACCTAAGCTCTTTCCTTGAAAATACCTTTGTAGCACTTATGTTTAAATCAGAATATAAAAAATTTGGAACTAAGTAGTCATTGTCTTTACGCTTTAGTTGATATAATCAAGGAAATTGAAAATGAAGGTATCCTTCTTAAAATAAATGAAGAAGAAATCAATGTGCATGTGTTGTTACTTCCGGAAAACTAATTTTTAGTATATAAAAATATTTTTAAATGTTAATTTTTAAGAATGTACAAAAAAATGAATGAATTGTTAAAATAATAAAAATTAAACATAAATGAACAATCGTTTTTCATTTAATCGTCTTCGGGTATTTTCAACATATGTGTGGTAAAAATTCAATAAAACTTCTATCAGTTTCAATTATTATTTTTTGTTGAATCATTTAAAAAATGTTCGTTTTAACTAATAATTGATCAATTTTAAAACAATAATATTAATCAAAATTGATAATGATTTTATTGGAATAATAAATCTTTAGTTAGTAACTTTTGTAAAATCAACAAAAGTTTGCAAATCACTTGATAGATTTAACAAATGTTTTATGGGCTGAAAACCAATGCCATCTTTAATTAATTTCATTACCATCTTTTGTTGAAACAATCAAAAATTTCTCTGGGTGTAGTAGATTAAAAAATGGCAAAGCACCCGGTTTCAACGGAATTCCTGCATGAACTAATAAAACACAGAGATTATAAAGGTGAAAAGCAAGAGCAAGAGTATCTTGCTTTTCATCTTTATAATCTCGGAAGACCTATGTGACCCGCTGCATAAGATTGAGGTGGCTTCTCGAATGTAAAAATTACCGTGGCAAAGCTCTGTTAAACACCGCATACAAAGTGGTTGCTAACGTTGTGCTTGTCAGAATCATTTACCTCGCCGAAAATATCATTGACTTTCAATTTGATTTTTACCCCATCGATCAATCACAGATCAGTGTTTCACGCTACGGATTATCTTAGAAAAATGTTGGAAGTACAATAGACTCTCAACAGGCATATGGTAACATAAATCGCGAAAACTTGTGGGTCGCTATCTTATATATAGGAATTCTAGAGAAACTTGTCTTTCTGTGTAGGCTAACGACATCTGGCTCGCTGCTTAGAATCGTAGTTTAAGGGGCTGTATTAGACCCTTTCGAAATAACATCTGGTGGCTACCACTTGGCTGGCATGCGAAATTACTTAGGTGAAAACGACTACAATTTTGACTACGTGAAAAACTTTAAGGATCACGGGTCAATTATAAATAACCAACAAATGATATCCAAGCAGATATAAAAACCCGCATAGCAGCCGTACATCGAGTCTTCTATGCACAGTCAAAGTTGTTGCGATCCAAATCTTCCAGTCGAGCAAACTCGCACTTTATGAAGCAACTTGACCTTGTTTACTATAGATAAATCTATATTCGAGAGAAAGGTTATCCGCTCCTTTTATGGTTAACCGAGTTCAATGGGTGGGCCATGTCTAAAGATCCCATCAAACTGTTTCATCAACAACCAGCCAGCGTACGTAGTAGAAAAAACCTAGGCTACACTGGCGTGACGACGACAAACAAGATCTCAGATAAAATGGATGTCGAAGCTGAATGGAGTAAACTATTAATCGAGACGTTTGAGGTCTATCTTGCAGGTGGCAAAATCCCTTCATAGGATGTGGAAGCTAGAGAGAAAGAGGATAAACTGCCCGAGTAAACATACTCGTACTAGCTATGAAATGTAAAATGGAATCTAGAATTAAATGTTTATACATAAATACTAAAGTTTTACTCTTTTGATTCAAGGTCAAGATCGTTACACATCCATAATATTAATTATGGCTACTAAGCACTCTAATTTTTTATTCTATAAAGTTTGTTGGGAAACCATTGACTGCCTTTAAACCACAGCTAACGCTTAATAATAAACACATTTTTTTTTTTTTTTTTTTCGATCGAAATCGATCGAGTGATTTTTTAAACTTTTTGAAAGACATTCAAAATATTCTGCGGAACAAAAAACAAGTGATTAATAAAAATGTGTTTATTAAGTATAAGTGTGTTTCGCCAAGTGCCTACGGCAAATAGCGTTAAAAGTGCCACAGCTAACGAATTTGACATTGTTTGACAACGATATAAACACGGTAATAACCGCATATATAAACACATTTAAACAGAATGGTATAGCATATCTATCTTTATTGATTTAATCTTTGTAATCTGCTCTGGGGCCGAAGCACTCCCAACTCTTTCGCGGTTCGCTTTCCACGTCCTACTTTACGCATTGCCTGCCAAACGAGGACGTACGGCTGTAGGTCAGATTTACGTAGGACCATCTGCACATTGAATGCCAGCCAATAGTACTGCCATGGAAGATGGGTCGGCCCATGAGATGTGATTTTCGACAGGGGGTCATAGTTGTGTTCATATCCATCACCGATCGTAATCAGATGAAAAATCCCTTTTGCATCCTAACCCTTTCGGAATTCGAACCCGGGACCTTCCGATCCAAACGCCAAAGCTTTAATCACTGTGCCGTTTGGTCGGTATATACTTAGGTCAGCCAGCTAAAATAGTACTGCTAGCAAAACCAGCAAAATGCCAATCGTTTTTTTTCTTAAAATATCATTATTATTACAATTATTATTATTTGACATTTTTGGCAACATGTAGTGTGAACGCAAGCTAAATTATTTGACAGCTATTGATTTACTAATTTATCCGCCATTAAAAGGCTTAATAATAGCTTTATTGATTTCGCAAAGCCCGCTTAGCTTTAATGTTAGAGGCCGAATTTTGCTTTCATTGAAGCCAAACATTTTTTTATAGCTTTTATGTGTGTGTTAATAAGTTCCGATTCGTTCAACACAAAAAATTCGTGTTGAAAATTACGCAAAACAAAATTTAAGTTTATAGGCAGGGGGGAAACAAGAGAAGAAATTTTTGCTTCAATCAGAACTCGTGTAAACTGGCGGAATAAAATTAAAAAAAAAGCATTTTCATAAAACCGATTCAGATTACAATTACTACTGAGACATAAAAGCCCACTATGTTGAACAATATAATAAATTTCCGTTACTGGAAATTCACAAACAAATATTGCTGAAAGCAAAATTGGCCTCTAACATTAAAGCTAAACGGGCTTTACGAAAGCAAAACAGCTAATATTCTATTAAAGTATCGAAAATCCTCTAGACAATCGGCCTATTATGGAATTTTTTGGAATCGAGCCCCGAAAAAAGTTTTGAACCGTTTTTGTCATAATTCCAAATATTTGTTTAGCTGGCACTCTGTGGTTTAAAGTAAAATCAGAAATAATGCGAAAACGATTAATGCAACCTCAAAATTATGATCAATATGTTGTTCGTAACTTTATTTATGGTTAAGTTATTTTATTCAAAGCCAATTAGCGAATTGCATTGGTCATTTACAACAACAATCGCATTAAAACTTAACCCAAATGGATTCATCTAAATCCAAAATGATTTTGGATTTACGTAAATCCAATCCAATTTTTAGGCTTGTACTAAAATGTTAAAAGCGATATTTCAAACTACAAAATAGACATAAATATTATTATACATATTTATAAAATAAAATTAAAATATTAATAAAATCACGAAATATGCAAATATACACAGGACAAAACATTTTTACTTAAAAACTTTGAAGCCAAAAACTAAATCCGAAAATGGTTGTTGATTTGGAAAGTTACAAATCCAAAAGTAAATCCTAATCCACTTTTACCAATGCAATACAGCTAATAGTGAATCCAAAAGTCAATACTAATAATAGTAATGAATCGCTCAAATTCACGTATTCAATGGTAATAAAATCAAACTTTCGATGCTATGACAAACTAAAAGCAATGTAGTAAAATGTAAAAACAGATATCAAAAAAAAGTTCTAACGCCAAATTTATTAAAAAAAGTAAAGTTGTATTGTATCCAAGCTTCATAGTAGGGCTTTGAAGTTCAAATTTTCAATTACGAGTATACGATAGCCGATGTCCGTTGCTTGCTGGTTTAAGTTATATCAGGCCGTTTGCGGTAAATTTTTGTACGCATTTAGCCTACTCTTTTACAGATTAAGCATTTGAAGTGATTAGTGCCTGCTCAAGCTGTATACTTACAAATAAATGTTTACACAGACTAAATAGAATAATATATCAAATTCCTTGCACGTTGATACATAACTTACAGGTTTGCGTAATTTTTTCTTTTATATTTCCTACACAAATCTGAGAAATTACGTCAATTACAAAGTTAAGCTCTGATTTCTAACCGAAAATTAAATCAAAACACTCCGAATTTTGTATTTATGTTTCCATTTTAATTGTAATGGCGATGGCATATATCTATTGGAATAAAATGTTGAAATAATAGAATCTTCGTAAATGATTTGTTTTGATGAAATTACTGATTAATGCAGAATCAATAATGCTTATCAAATGTATCGACTTTTCCATTACATATTATTATCATATCATTAGGCATTTGTCTAATCTAAAGCTAAATGGATATATGTATATAGAAACGAATTCATATAAAACAAAAGTCGTACATTTTTTGGGATACACATTTCCGAAAATTAGACTCATTATTACGAAGATAAATGGGATTTTTTAACATTACGTTGACCCAATAATAAATTGCTGAAATGAAATCTAATTACCCATAACATAATTAATTTTCCAAGAAAATGACAGTTTTCTCGACACCTAATTAAAATTGTATACGGATATGAATTGTTTGTTATACACAATAATAACATTAAATGGAAATTAAAAGTAATTTTGGTTGTTAGAAATTAGATATTTTATATAATTCGCGCTGCACAAAATAAATCATAAATATTGTTGTATTTTTGATTTTATTTCCTAACTAATAACATTTTTAGTAATGAATTTTAATAATTTACAGACACAGCGTTATTATTATGTTTTGTTGTTTAGGTTTGGCGAAACACTTTTAAAAAAAAAAGTTACATTTTTAGTTGGTAGACAAAATAGTTATCTATAAGTGGACTTATTGTGTTGCTTCGTTCCAATAGTAGTTTAATTAATTAATTAAACGATAATAATGATCAATAAATTTTGCTATACACACAATTAAATAATAAAATTTTATTTTTCCTCTAAATAATTAATAGATGATAAAATAATTGATTAAGAGTATTGTGGGTGTGTTATATTGTACGTGGTGTTGTAACCCAAAAGTTTAATTTTAATCGAGAAATGTCGCTTTAATCTACCGAAACGAAATTATATAGTTTGTTAATTATCCGCGCGCACAAAGGATGAAAGTGTGTTGTTTAGTTTTTTTTTGTCTGTAGAGCAGCAACTATTCTAGTTGATGTTAATATTTTGCACTGTTATTGTGGTTTTAAAAATAAAGACGAAAGTTTTATAATTGAAGATAAGTAAATTTTTTGTGACCTTTTAAGACATTTGTGTAGTATTTTTGATTAGCAGATTTTTATAATAAATTTAAAGTTAAATTAAATTGAGTGAATAGTTTTTTGCGCTTAGTATAATAAAGATTTTAGTGTTGTTAGTCACAAAGATATGTTACAAAAATATTATTTAGTTTAAAAGTAATATACATAGTACAGTACATTGACTGGATATAATATTATGTGGTGTAATAAAGAGTTGTGTTTGTAAATCATTTATCATCTTCTAATGTCTATCAAATTGTGGTGTTGATTCTAATCTTTATAAATTTTCCTTGTTCTTTGTGTAGAATTTTATTTGTTCACAACTTTTAGCGTTTAAAGAGGAGTAATATTTTTTTATATTTTGAAAAAGTTACAATTTTCACATTGTTTGTTTTAAATTAAGCCTTATTAAAGTTATCTATATGAGATAGATAATACTATGTATTCTTATCTGTACCTAGAGCCAGTCGCTATTACGCTTATCTTCTTTAGGGCAAAAATATATGAGTATAAACCGAAAGAAAAACAATATTATCGTCACTTGTCCGCAAGTCCTTCTTAATAAACAAGCGAACTCATCTACAAACCCCCTAACTCTCATTAAAAAATACCTAATTTTTTGGGCTAAATTTTAAGAACAATACTTCGTTAGAGAGAAAACTATTTAATAATTTAATATTTTATCGAGCAATCAAAATTATTATCCTATTGAATGACCCGATATCTGGACATAAGCTATACGAGAGTTGCCTCCACATTGCCTTACTTCACGGTTTCTGAACAATGTTACTTTGTTACTTTTGATAATTTAAAATCTATGTTCATTAGAAAAGAGGTTTAAGAACTAATCTTCTTGTATTCATAAAAGGTATCTGCTGAGATAAGGGTAATCTTGAATTACTATCAATGTGGATCGTTAAAAATGAGTAATGGAGATTAATCACGAGTCTTTCCAAGTGAAAATAAATAAAATAATCTACATTTTATTTACACTGATCTACGTCGCTTATTAATTCTTAGGGTATGCCGTCGGGACCGGGTGCTTTCCCTCCCATCAATCTACTAATAGCTACATCTATTTCCTCTGCTATGGGATATTCTCGCTTGGTGGAATAAAAGTTGCAATTCGGATCACTACGGCAGTCTAATTTAGCAGATGTTGTAAGTATGAAGATTTTCCATACTAAGGGAACATAAGCCACGTTTGATATCAGCTTTCTATTCCCGTTTTTGATGGCTGTACTTCTTGAGTGGAAGTATTGAATGAGATGTTCCGCATGAAAGTTTATTTTTCAATACCATCTACGATATTTAGTCATACGACTTTCCTAGCACGGATATATTCTAGCTAGCTTGTTTCTAACATTACGAGCCAACCTTTTATTACGCAACTTTATTTATAGTCGATAACCTGGCCAGCCATTGAGGGATCTCGGTAGTCTTCCGCCAATAGTATTTTGTGCCGCGGTAATTTTGGCCGACTAATGGCGAGCTATTACTGTACTGGTCTCAACATCCTTCATAGTCTTGTAAGTTCACACTTAACAAAGCACTCATAAGACTCGTGCTGGCTTATGGCAGCGAGAGCGAACCATTACTATGTATA
The DNA here is from genome assembly GCA_932526605.1 of Nephrotoma flavescens. Lineage (NCBI taxonomy): Eukaryota > Metazoa > Arthropoda > Insecta > Diptera > Tipulidae > Nephrotoma > Nephrotoma flavescens. The sequence continues at coordinate 63,365,421 of OW052222.1, read as the reverse complement.
TCGGTCTAGATAATCTGTATCAGCTATGATTGGTAAGTTTACCTTCCCATTCCAGAGCAAGGCCAGTTAATCGAAATAAAATTTAGCCTATAGGCAGTTAATCGCAAACCGAACTTCATATGCACAACTTAACTCTATGTGAGGAAACTGTAATCATTGTTTAGCCAGGTGAATGGAAATCGGATTCCAAAATGATTTCTGGAATATGTCCAGCTGGGACGGAACTAAAGTATTTATGAACCGATTATGATAATATTGAGTATTATTGTTGGAAATGGGATTTTAAAACTTCTTTTAAAAGAAGTTGCGCAAGATTGCCAAGTAGGACTGAACTGGGTAAAATCAGAACAACTTCCAAACAGCAATTTAGAATCCCATTTCCATCCACCTACCAAACTTCATTTTATTTAAAAGCGCATACAAGTGATGAATGAATTTATGCTTAAATGACCTTACGATTAACTGGATAAAGGATTAAATGGTGTTACGATTAATTGGTCTTACGGTTAATCGATCCCTCGATTAATTGACATTACGATTAGCTGGAGTTACGAATAAGTGCTTATACGATAATGTGACCATATACGATTAAATATTTTCGATGATATGAACGTAAATCTATTGTTGGGAAATTCATTAGATTTATAACAACCGGGATCTTCTTATCAGTATTACCCACCCATTGCACAGTGCCTTAAGAGAAAATTGTTGTATCTTAAGATCTTTTTGTTTTAAGTGGTATGGAGGTTGTATAACAATAACTCTGATAAAAAATCGATTTCAGGGCTTACTGTTAATTTTATTGCGAATTATGTTCAATAGCTTAAAAATTACATTATGAAATTTTCGACTTCGGATCCGCCGCGAATTTTCGTATTATGAAACTATTTTTTCCTTCGTGAAATCCGCCATATTATGAAACTTATAAAGAAAACCAAATTGGATTTTGCGAAAATAGAATGTCAAAATCCATCTGCTATTATTTAGTTGACGAATTGTCTATGTGTTATCGAATATAAATACATATGGTTTTTGTAAATTAAAATGAATTTTGTATTTAATCAACCTCAATTACACTTTAATGTTTATAAATAATATATGTAATTGAAAATGAAATTTATTTAAATTAGTATCTTCACCCAATTATAAAACGCTATTTTGCTAACGTCATGCTTGTATTTGGCAAATTCGACGACTAGTTTCATAATCGGTAAATTCGCAGCGGATTTTTCGATATCGGAGGCTATTATCGATATCGGATTTTTTCCGATATGTAAAAATCCGATCCACCGCGAATTTTCTTATTATGAAATCGTTTGGTCGATTTTGTCAAATATACGCATGAAGTTAGCAATAATGCTCCAGTTGTTGTTGTAGTCCTAATAAATTGAAAATAAATAATTTAATTATAATTATTTAACCCTTTGCACTCGTATGTCACACTGGAAGTGACAGTACTAATTTACTCTAAAACGCGTATATCATTTTGTAGACTTAAAAAAATTACCACGCTGTAAAAGATCACACAAATTAAAACATTTTATAATAGTAATAAATGAAATAAATATAATATTGAACGTATTAACGTTCAATATTATATTTATTTCATTTATTACTATTATAAAGTGTGCGATTTGTGCGATCGTATAACGTATTAATTTAGCTAAATGAATTAGATTAATCTACCAACTACCACTGTAAATTATTTTAATGCATTTAGTTAAAAATAATACAACTACCCAACCACCTTGAAAATAAATCGAGTGCAAACGGTTAAATATGAATATTTTTTATTTAAATATATTATACTTACATTTTAAATATTGTTTAATTTAATTTTTTTAGTTTTTATATTTCGCAAAAATAATATATTGATTTAAATAGTTGAAGAAACACACATTCGATAACAAAAAATAAAATTCGTCATCTAAATAGCAGTCGGATTTTGACATTCGATTTTCGGAAAATCCGATTTCGTTTTGTCTTTTTAGTTTCATAATAGCGGATTTTTCGATATCGGATTCTCATAATAGTAAAATCCGCTTTCGGATCCGATATCGAATTTTTCATAATAGCCCCCCAGTGGCACTATTCTGGTAATTCCCTGGGAATAGGGAATTGGGGAAAGATTTTATATGTAATTTCAGTTCAAATATTTTTTTCCGGCCTACTACGGAGAAAAGTTTGATGTAAATATTTATAAATTGGGAATAATTTTTCCATATCTAAATTGGCAGGGAAAAATATTCCCAATTTTATTTTGTTTTAAAAAAATTACCACTAGATTTGTATCGCAGTATGCCAGAAAAAAAATTCTAAAATAGAAATTACATATAAAATCTTTCCCCAATTCCCTATTCCATAGGGAATTACCAGAATAGTGCCACTGGTCCTCAATAGGGGTTAAATGTAACTTAGTGAAATGTAAACAATACCAAAAGAATGTCTTGTTCAGTGAACATACAGCGGTGTTCAATAAAATAGGACAAGTCGATTTTTTAAGAAGGTTTATATGAAGTTAAAGTTACACATTGATTCTCACTAGAGTTGTTTTATTAAGATAATATGTAATAAGACTTATCAATAAGCGCAAAACTATATTTTAAAGATGTTTTAAAAAGTAAAATAAAATTCATCAAACTTCTTAATTTAAAAAAAGCTCGTTAAAAGGACAGGTCGTTCCTATTTTCCGGCCCGCGATCACAATTGTGTTAGTAAAAATCGTGTACAAAAGAGAAACATGAAAAAACGCCATTACAAACTATGATTTTTTACATACACAAATTTTCTTTTCTGGCCGGAAAAGGGATATGTAAAACTATCCCCAATTAAGATTTAATGAGTGGTAAATTTTGTTAGTAAACTCTCTATCTAATAGTTAATTGTATGGTTCTTTTTTTCAAAATTTCGTTGCCACTATATTTTTCGGGTGGCAAGGAACGTACCTGATAGGAATATGCAATCAAAAGTGCCAAGTTTATTGGTTTCTAGAACACTTTTTGTCAGAAAACCGATCATTCAACCGTTTTTGCTGTTCAATGGAATTTGGACAATTCTGGATTAGCATAAATTCAGCTACTACATTTTTTCGGATAGCAATGAACAAACCTGATAGGAATATGTAATCAGAAGTGACAACTTCATTGGTTTCTAGAACACTTTATAGCAGAAAACCGTTTATTTAACGGTTTTTGTTGTTCAATGGAATTGCGCCAATTCTGGATTAACAGAAATTCAACCACTATATTTTTCGGATGGTAATGAATGAATTGCTAATTCTTTGATTTTAGAACATTTTTCTACTCTTGTTTAATTTTTTGTTCAACACAATTATTATTGAACGGTGGTGTACCTCTGTATTTTGTTTGTGTAATATAGTATCTTTTAGGGACAAGTTAGTTTTCCTCAATTTATGAATGAAAATTTATGAAAATTATATTTCTATGATAAACACAGATTTTGTCAGATCAGCCGCCTTTGTGAAGTGTTAAAATTACGCTAAAATTATTTCAGGTTTTATTTGTTTCGTCTTTCAGGCGAAATTTGAAATTTCGCACTAATTAGCACAAATTGGGCTTAATCGGTATGCAAAGTTTCATTTTGAAATTCGAAAGTTTCCCTGCTGCAGTTACCCACAGTTGCTCTCTCTCTCTCTCTGGCTTTCACATCCCATGAAAGGATTTCGCCGCCCGCACAATGACCCTCCATCCATCCCGATCCATTGCTCTCGTCCTCCAGTTTCGACATCCTAATTCTTGGAGATCTTGTTCAATGTCGTCACGCCAGCGTAGTCGGGGTGTTCCTCTACGACGTACTCCGGCTGGTTGTTGGTGAAACACTTTATTTATCATCCGTTGTTGTAGGGACCTTGTAACGTGGCCGAGCCATCTCACTCGATTGGATTTAATGAATCCGATGATATCGCTGCCTCCGAGGAGTTGCTTTATTTCGTGATTCATACGAATCCGATATTCGTTGTTCGCAACTTTAATTGGACCAAAAATTGAACGGATGACCTTCCTTTCGAATGTAGATAACAATCTACAATCGTTAGAAGTCATGGTCCAGCTCTCGCTTCCGAAAGTCAGCACAGGTCTTATTAGTGCTTTATAAAGTGCGAGGTTGCACGACTGCGATAGATGTTTCGATCGCAATAATCTTGATTGGGCGTAGATAACTCGTTGTCCGGCAGCGATTCGGGCTTTTATTTCTGCCTGCATTTCATTTAGTGATGTTATAGCTGATCAGAGGTATTTAAAGTTTTCGACACCATCAAAATTGTGGTCGCCAATTCCGAGATTTGCCATGGAGATGTTCCTGGGTGTTGCTAGATATTTGGTTTTACTGCTGTTCACCTTCAAACCAAATCTTCTTGCGCAGCGATCGAGCGGTATGAATCTGTCTTTGATATTGCTAAGTCTTCGGCCAAGAAGCACGATATCATCTGCATATCCAAGAATTTGGTCGGATTTATTAAATATACAGCGCGAAGTTTCGATGTTGTGAACCCACGGTTGCACCTGATATGATTTCGAACGGCTTTAGATCGGGTGATTGGGCTGGCCACTCCATAATCTCACATTGTTTTGTCTAAACCACGCTTTAGCTTTTTGCAAGATTTGTTTAGGGATATTAATCGGTTATTACACAACCGTATTCATTTTATGATTTATTCGATTTATTCCATATTCCATCCATACCGCGAAAAACAACTCATAATAACTCCTAACTCCATCAGAACCAACGACATTTACTTTTGTTCCATCAGAGCAAGAGACCTTCTCACATTTTCGCTTCTGAAATTGTCATGTGTTTTGTATAAATTTGATCTGGCTTGGACGTTTTGTTTTTGATAAGAGTGAGACGTGCTGAGCGGCTCTGCTATTTAAATTGTAATAATCTTCTAACAGTACATCGGAAATATTTCGATTATTATTATTTTAATTTCGTTGAATGTTATAAAAGTGCCCTTCTTGGCTGTCCGCACTATCAAAACGTTTTCTTTTTTCGGTACGAATCAATTTGTATCAGATTTTTCATTCTAATATTAGTCTGTTCGCAATTTCAGCGGATCTGAAAAATTGAAAGATGGTCCCAGTCTTCTTGAATCAGGACCGTCGGAACTGACATATACATATGTTTAGCATCAAATCGGCAAATGAAACTAAATTTGTAAGTCAGCAGTACAAAGTGAAATTGTTGTCGTGGATATTGGCAAATAAATTCACTGTTACAATTTAGCTTAAGGGGTATTTTCAAAAACAATGTTAATATTTTATTTTGTCAGTAATAAAGAATAGAAAATTATATTGACTATTCTATAAAATTTGTATAGAAACCTGAATCGTTCGCAGATGTTTGTTTAAAAATATGGTAGTCAAGCATCGAGAAAAATCTGTGATTGCAAGTAAAAGTTGCAGTTGCGCCCGCAGAAACTGACCCTAAAATCTAATCTGATTGTTTTGCAGTAATTGCCTTAGTAAAGAATCTAGTTCAAAAATTCTATTATGCCCATTAGATTAAATCCTTCGGAGTGGAATCTTTTAGAAATTAGTTAGTACATGCCAGGCGCATAATATATTAAAAACCACTTCTCACTCTCGATTTCTAAACGGATATTGACACGCTGAAGTGTGTATCGATTTAATTTGAATACAAAACTCAATCATGTCATCCTTTGAAACTACGTATCATAAATTTATATTGCCCTAAAAATAGCACAAATATTTCTTATTCATATTCTTCTTGTTACATTATTAATTTCAAAAATCATTTTTTGTTGTTGGTTTCTTATTGATCAAACAAAATATAAATTAAATTTTTTTAGTTTATATTTTTTTAATATAAATTTGTTGTTTTCAATAAAATATCAACGACCACGAACACAGACGTTGATTTCAAAAGGAAAATTTCCAAAGCCCGGAAAGGAAATTTGAGCGAAGTAAAATTATAAACAATCATAATTTTTCGAATGATGATTTGTGTTTTATTATTTTATTAAATGTGTGCTCATTCTATTGTTTTATTATATTTGTTGCAAATTCAGTTAAAACTATAACATTAATTAAAAAATTATTAATATTAAAGTTTTAGAAGACAAGAGAAAAAAAAGTAAATAAAATTATGACACCCGGGATATCAAAATTTCTATTTTGTTTCCGACGCGAATTGAGTGATATAAAAACAGTGGAAAAGTCCAGTAAAAAGAAGAAAAATAAATTAAAAAATTTGCCACTGCCGCAGAATAATAGTAGTAACGACCACCATAGTAATGTTGATAATGAAAATTTGGATACATTTGTTAACAACAACCAAATTAATAACAATACAATTTTTTTGATACCTCATGATAATGTTAATAAATTGTCTAATAAACTTAATAATAATAATAATAACAGTAATTTAACGGAATTTAACATTGTTGATGGTGGCGACTCGTCACAAAAAAGTGAAATTGAAGCATGCGAAGTTGAGGAAAATACGCTTAACAAATTTAATACGTACAACAAAAGAAAATGTGTCAATAAATTTCAAAAGCCAAATGAAATGGTAATTAACTATGAAGATAAAATAAAAAATGGTGGGTAATTAAAAAAAATTGTAATAATTTAGAAAAATTTCAGTCTCCCAAAAAAAAAATAATTACGAAATGACATTTCACTTTTTCTGCTGTACAAACTTCTCGCTTGATAATCAATAAAGTAACGTGTGTATGTATTTATAGCATTCTAATCGGTATTATTTTGTCATTTTATTTTTTTTCATTAGGACGGGTCCATTCAGCTTTAGTTTCAAAAGTAAATGTTGGTTCACGATCGGTGACGGTGGAGTGGTTTGAACGGGGTGAAACCAAAGGAAAAGAAATAGAGCTTGATGCCATTTTACAATTAAATTCAAACATATGTCAAGAAAATGTGGCGCCAGAGCCTAAAAAACAGGCCACAACAAATTCAAATTTGTCAAGAGTAAGTGAAATTTTTTATTATTGTGTATACATTTTTTTTTTAAATTATATGTTATAGGATAATATGTCCTGGGGAATCTGTTAAAAACAATGCGAAAACTGGATTTATGATTACAGTTTGTTTTATGTATTTGACCTATTTTAGTGTTAAATCGATCAACTACAACATCAAATCCAGGACAAATTCAGCATTTTATTTTTAGATAATCATTTATTGAATTCTGGAGGCCTGCCAGTTTAATGCAGTCGATATAAAATATTCCTCATACCTAATCTTAAATTGTTAGTAATTCGTAAACTGTTAGTAACGGAATTATTCGTTACAATTATTGGTGAAATTTTGATATCGTTTTCTTGACTAGTTCATACATAGCGATTTATTTCAATTCATAAACAATGTAATTTTATCTGCCATCAATCACAACTAACAAGACACTACTAATACCTACCTTTATATAAAACCGATGCGTTCTTCAAATAATTTATAAATATAGAAAATCAAGATATATGTTAAATAAGGGAACATTTCTTCATTAATTACTAATAAAACTTGCATTAATTGCAATTAACGAATCCAATGATATCGGTTTCTCTGAGGGGTCGTTTAATCTCGTGGTTCTTACGAATTCGATTTTCATTTTGAACCACTTTACTATGTAATGGAAATACTGCTGTTCAATTTAAGCAATTCCTTGTGTAACTAACGATCGATTGATATCTTTAGATCTTCTTCTGCCTTTCCAAGAATTTTGGTTGACTTTCGATTGAATAGCAAGGCACGAGTGCATCACGCTGTCGGATACCTAATGTCATTTCAAAGGAGTGAAATAATATTCTCTAAATTATTTGTTCAAGTATAATTTCGCCAGTTTGATTAGGAGAAGTTTGCCATACTGAAAGAACCTCAACCACTTTTGTTTTGCTTTTCTAGCACAGAGACATTCTGCTAGAGTTCTTCTGCTTTTAGTGTTATGAGCCAACCACTTTTCATGGAAATTTTATTCATTAGAAACAAACAGGCCTTCCGATAGTATTTTGCTCCTCCAGGATATCAGGTGGGGGTTCTTCGCCCTTCCTACTATGCCGATGTAGATCATCGACTCCCAAACTATGGCCCTCGATCCCGAGAATCCCACTCGCCTAGTTTCTATTAAGGACCGCCTTTAAATTAATTCTAAAAAATTATTTCCATTTTTACTCGTAATATTATCAAGGGTTGGAAATTATAGATATCCCGACGTTTGTTTAGGCAAACACGAATTTTAAATTGTTTGAAATTTGTTAAAAAAAATTCTCTCCCAGAGAATAAATTGTGTATTTTCGACGAAATCTCGGCTATAACTTGGTGTTGATTTTTAGGTGCCCCAACCTTTAGGTAGTTATATTGTGGATTTGTTTGACTTTTGAGGAGGCTTCTGCTCTAACTTATAACACAACTAAACAAGTCCATTCAACCGAAAACTTATTGTAGACAGTCAGATAAATCAGTCTCCACAAAATAAATCACGAATTGAACCGTAAGTCTTTATATGAAAATAAGTGTAAACATTTTGTATGCAGCTTTACTTCTGTTTGTTTATTTTTGTCTTTGCCAACAGTGTTATGTGATGATCTTGGGAAGAATAGATAAGTTCAATCATTATTTCGTCCGTTTTCTAATTTCAAGTTTGTCGTGTCTTCCTTGTCCAAGGTACCTAATTAATTTTTGCATTTCTACTATAGATAGAAAGAAATGATTAGGGTAGAGTAACCACATTCCAGTGTCAAATCTGTCGTCAGTTAATCAGTGTCTTTTCATAATATTTTTGAAAACACACGAACGTATTTTTTTTTTCTACGGAAATGTATTCAAAAACGGTTAAATTATAATTTGTTTTGGTCAGTAATCGCGAATTACTTAGAAAGAAATTTAGTAAGGTTGTATTACTTTAGTAACACTGTGAAAGAAGGGTAAGAACCTTTTCCGTGTATTAAAGATCCAGAGTTTCTTTGAAGTTAATTTTTGCCAACCAACTACTTAAAATTACTGTTACTGATTTGGACATTAAGCACAAGCAGACGAAGAAGTCGCAAACCTCAAGAACATGTTTTTTTTTTACCACGAACAGATATTCGGTACGACTTCTTTGCCTATTTATCTGGTTGGTTTCGCCGAAATTATCGATTGCGAATTCAAATGCTGATTCGAACCGAAATATCTACAGTTATTGAGTGCATCTAGCCCTGTAGAGCCTATCGATTTTTGGCATTTTGGCTCTAGAACCAACGCTTTAGACTAAAAATTCCTTTTGATATTTGTTTGGTTTAATATTATTCTACGTGCTTAAACTCAAATATATGCGTGTATTGCTCATTGAATGCGCTCATTGCTTTTGATTCCTGCAGAATCCATTTTCTTCGCTACACAACAAGCAATTAATATAGAACTGACCACCTATAGTAAATTAAACAATCGATATAAAGACGTTAGTCATTAAGTCAGCCTGCATATATGATTCCATCAACGAAGTGTCAGTGTGTTCACATTTCAGTGCCGATTTACTGGGGCTTCTTTTAAAAATCATTGAAAATCTAGCTTACGTTTGGAATGGGAGGTTGAATAATTGATATTTGTTATTTTTTTTAACTTTTTACTGGTCAACTACTTATTTGAAAGTGCATCTTTGGTTGGGACTATTTTATTTGACAGATGTGTGTGGTTTTATTTTACGTGTTATTTTCGGAATCAAGCAAAGTTTAAAAGGAGGTTAACTTGAACAGTTAACTGTGCAGATTTTGCCCAATTTACAAAATTAAAAATTGCGCTTCAAAATTAAGAGTTGAATAATTTGCATTGAAGTTTTAATCGTCCTATCACCAACCGTTAAAAGATGACGTCAATAGATAAATTTCGAGATAAAAGCAACTATTGATACAAGATTCGATAATATTTATCTATATACGCCACACACAAAAATCGATGATTTTCTATGCCAAATTTTTCACATAGAAGTGAAATAACTTACTCAAATAAAAATATAAATTAACTATCAAGTGAAAGATAGTTTCCTTAGATTTAAGTCTATAATTACTTTTGGCATAAGTGGGAGCTCTAAATGGTAAAATGGACCAGTCGGATATTAGTTCGCTAATGCAGGTGTTTTTTTTGTAAAGGCGTATGTGATGATGAAAACGAAAAATTCGACCATCGGATTTTTCTAACTTTTGTTCAAATTGCGGTACACTTTTAATAAAAGTTGCTGAACTTTGAAGCACAATTTCATAAATTGTGACACCGTGTGCACAAAACAAATAAATTTGTTATTCTTAGTTTATGGTGTGCACAAAACAAATAAATTTGGTGAATTTTTAAGTTCAATATCTTTTTTAGTAATTTTCATTACAATTTCTTTGAATTGGAATTGGTCCGACAAACTAAATTTTATGAATGTAGTTATATTTTGGATCATTGATATCCTAATTTTGTTAATTACTAATATACTAATAATCACAGCTCAATGGAAACCAAGCTTACAATAATTTGGTCCGCTTTAAGACTTGTGTAATCGCAGTCCCTATTATATCTTATTGAAATTTTTCGGTTTCCGTGTAATTTTTAATAACTGCATATTTTTTGTTATACTTAATTGGATATTTGAGGTGATTACTTAGTTCGTGCAATTTTTATTTGAAAATGTGTTCCAGCAACAGACAGCTGGCATACGTTGTAGGAGAAAACCGAGATTGTACAATAATACCTACGTACAATAGGAAGTCCCGAGCGATGGATCGAGGTTTATGGAAGTCCACCGCGCAGGAGGCAAAATCCCTTCATGGGGCGTGTTAGATAGAATAAGCCCTGTCTCAAAGGTAGATGTGTATTCTTGAAAAATAGTACATGTGTAAAAAAATGTTTAGCTTTCTTCTAACACTCCAGTACATACTCACTATACCGTTCTCCAATACAAGAGACTCTGCTAAAGTAAAGAAACTGAGCATGATGGGACTTCCTTTGAATATCTTAATTCACTTGGTCATTGTAGAATATTTTTCATTTTATTCATTGTAAATTTTTTTTTAAATTATTGTTTGAATAAACATAAGTTTCTTGTAGATCGAAAAGGAACGTCGTTTTAGTTACTCTTGAAATTCTTATGCATATCACGAATATTAGCGGTTTTATATAGAAGATAAAACAAATAAAAAAAATAAAATAAAACATAAAAATCGTGGTGGTTTTCATGGCTATGTGCTGTATTGTAATTTTTTGCCATTAGTGTTCGGGCAACGGCTATCTCTCGTAAAGCTGAATTTGAAAATCCAATTTTTGGCGACATTTTGTAATAGATGCGAGTCATATAGCGGCAATAACTTGGCAAGTGTTGGTTTCCAAGAGGTTCCGTCTATGGTTTATTAGTATATACTAGCGATAGCACGTTTTCTCACAGAAGAGGAGATGAAATATAATTGATTGATTGATTGATTGATTGGACTGTAGAACCAAGTACTTGACGAGTGTCCCGGTTAACGCCGGGCCTATTCCTACAGCCTTTTATACACATAACAATAGGAGGGATAGGAAAGGTTTTTTTTTTTTTTGGGACAGAACGACCCGGTTTCAGACACCTAGCGATCGTACGGCACAACACAATTCTAATCTACTTCTAATCTACGGAGGGGGATAAAGGTTTAATAGGTTCAATGGATAACGATGATATTGGTCTTCAAAAATTGCTTCTTTAAATCAGCAACCTGATAAAAAAATATTATTATTTCACGAGCATCTGGAAATTCCCTGAAATATAATTCAACATTAATAATTTCCAGCTTCCTAAAATAAAATTGATTGATTAATTCACTCCGAATACAGTCACCTAGGTAAATCCGATAGTGAGTAATAGAAACACAACACAATTCTAAACTACACAATCATCAATTAATATTTTAAAGAAGTATTAGTCCACAAACATCTTAAGACTCCTGAAATTTAATTCTTCATTAATGTTTTTCGGCTTCCTAAATAATACAAACATTTATTGATTAATCCTCCTAAAACTCAACAACTTACAAAAGAATTTCCTGAAATCATAGTTATTAGAATTATATTAATTATAAAACTAAACTGAAATCCAGTAGCATTTATAAATTATACTGTAAACATGGTTGGGCTGTATAGTACTTAAATTGTCAATATTTTGAAACTTACAACCAATTTCTCAGAATTCCATCGTCAAACAGCGAAACACTTAACATCAAATTGGTAAGAAACACAAATCGAAATATACAAAATTTCAAGATCAGTCTCGAAATTTACGTAAAAATTTCAAAATTTAGTAAAATATTATAAGTTCCATCTTATCGATAACTACACCAACGATAAGTTTTGTTTTACGCCGCAATGATTTTATTGGGTAATTTAACTATATCCCGCGAATCTCTTTTTAATTAATGTGTTCAAGAGAAAAAGGTAATTCAATTATTACAACAATAATGTTAGTTCCGAATAATGAAAATTAACTGAATTATTCATTAATTTAACAAGTATGAGCACTTTAAGTAAGAACTAACAAGCAATTTATTCAAGATTTCAATATTTTTAGCTTATTAAAGAATCAAATCAATTGCATACATTAAAGGGGCAATTAAATATCTATACTTAAAAGATTTTTTCTCAGTACAATACAGCCCTATCCTTCATAATAAGCCAAGCTTAACAGTGAAATATTATTTGCACGTAACAGTACATAATAACAATCTTAAGTTTATACAAAATAATAAGAAATCATATAGTGATTTAAACAAATAATTAATCGTTCGTTAAGAGTTAAACTTAATAACATCACAATACTGTTAGTAAGATAAAAATTAATTTACATTTAGTGTTCATCTTCTCAGTATATTTCATTTGGGACTTATTTATTAATACTTTAACTTATGGAAGTTTATAAAATTCCAGGAGATGGTAATTGCCTTTTTAATTCTCCATCAGCTACAAATGAAAGAAAGAAAGAACGAAAGAACCCCAGAAACCATCCTGCAGTGTTAATTAGTTACGGACTATCGTAACTGAGTACCTTAGGAATAATCTTAATGATTACATTCCAAATTTGCTGGATTCTTGCCGTTCTATATATTCATCTAACCTTAAATTATCTGAAAGTCATTTAATAACAAAATATTTAACTAATTTACAACAAGATGGTTTCTAGGATGGTGCTGAATGTCTATCAGCAATTTCAAAATTAAAAAAAATCATAAAAAGTAATGTGCATTACCCAAATTCCCAACACCAAGTCAATTTTGTTCCTGAAACTCCAGAATAAATTTTGAAATTAATTTATTATACACCGGAAACCATTATGACAGTTTAGTTCCACCATGTAATTCATCTATCTGCACATTCTCTGAAATTTAATAATGAATTAATATTTTCCTGCTACATGTCCTACCTAAATGAAAAAAATGTCAATAATAGCAAAAAATCATATATATTAGCTGTTCAGGTAAAAACTTATTTATCCCAAGAGTATTTATTCCTCGAAGCTTACAAAAATAAAAACAATTAATTATAAACATTAAATATAAACATAAAATAATAAGGGCACTCGGATTGACTCGAACAAACAAAATCATTTGAATTAACTGAATCAACCGAAGGGAATTGGGCGCTCACCCCCTCAGTTCAGTCAAAAAATTGAGCTACTAAATTAACTGAAGAGATAATTTGCTCATGTACTTAATTCAGACAGGTTGTTTTTGTTGTATTTTTGACATTTACATATTTGTTTTACGCTCATTTCATTTGCGTTTTTTTTTAGAAAAGTGTGTTTGTGTTATTTTCTAATTAAAATTATACAAATTTTAATAAAATAGAATTAAATTACTATCTACTGTATGATTTAAATTAACTTAAGTAATATTAGAGTTATTAAAAATGGCCTTAGAATACGATCTTAAAGAATATTTACGTTTCGACAACGACCAAGATTTTTTAATAATCAACAAAAGCCTAATTTAAAATGATTTAGTTTGACATTTCTCTGAAGTGAAGATGTGTGAAACGAACACCCAATCCACCTTGGCAGCTGGATTAAGTGAATAGCAACTCAATTATCTGAATAATAACTCAATCGCAACTCAATCAATTCAGGTCAATCGAAAGCCCCCAATACCAATATAATAATATTAAACTGATTATTAAAATAATCCCAAAAAAAAACAATCAATTATATATATATCAGGGTTCAAAAACTCGCTCCTCAAAATTTATTATTCGATCTCTACTGAGCGATAAAAATTTTTTAATGCTGATCGATTACGAAAGAAGAATAGAATGAAAATGTTGTGTCGTGAATATTCCTTTCAATAGAAATATTCATTCTATCACTTGAATAGAATTACATAAATTTAACTGCGCTATTCGTATACAAAGGAATAATGAAAGAAAAGAATAGAAAAAATCGATCGATCGAGTTTTTGTTTTCCATTTTTTCCATGTTTTTGTAGTGATATACATACATATATATAGTGAGAAATGCATGATTTGTTTTAGTTTGTTAGTTAATTTCTAAACAAAAAGATGTGTTGTTTTTATATGTGATTAGTTGTTGTTCAGTAATAAATTAGCAAATAACTGTAAGTATGTATAAATATGTAACTAGAATTGTTCTAAATGTTTATTACGGCGATCGAAATAACTCTTCGATTTACAATTATTATTCATAATTTTTCTTTGTGATAATAATTTTTTATGGAATTATTATCAATGTGCATATGCACACTAGGATAACTTGAATCCGGTAACTTCTTCGTTTCTTCTTCGATAAAGGTATCTATAAAATTTTTTTATTTTATAGATAGAGGAAAGAAACGAAAATTGTCTCGAGCTGGGCAAAGTTAAAATGTGTGATCTCAAAACGGCGGTATAACGCATTACAACAACAATTTGCATTATAACAACAATTTGCATTATATCACACATTTTTAACTTCGTCTAGCTCGAGACAAATAAAAATATGTGATACATAATGCAAATTGTTGTTGTAATGTAATTGCTGTTGTACAGCTGTTTTGAGATCACACATTTTTAATTTTGTCTAGCGCGAGACAATTTTGATGCGAATTAAAAATAATATAACAAATTTCATATTTTACTTTAGAAAATTCGATTAATTCTACTCAGCCTTATCTACAATATTATCCAATTAAAACTTATGATCAATATTATTCTATTCAACAACGTGGTACAATTTCTAAAACTAATTCCCTATAAAAATTAAAATTTCATCTTTAATTTATAACATTACAAATAATCGTCCAATCTATAACATTATGCACTAACAAAAATTAAATAATATGTTTTATTTTTTTTATTAGCCAGCTAAAGTCAACGAACAAAAATTTGAAATTTTGTGCCTTCTGTTTTGTTCAAACGATCGATCTTTTTACTTTTCTATCGTTCGCTCACTATTCATTGAAGGCTGCCGCATCAAAATTGTCTCGCGCTAGACAAAATTAAAAATGTGTGATCTCAAAACAGCTGTACAACAGCAATTACATTACAACAACAATTTGCATTATGTATCACATATTTTTATTTGTCTCGAGCTAGACGAAGTTAAAAATGTGTGATATAATGCAAATTGTTGTTGTAATGCGTTATGCCGCCGTTTTGAGATTACACATTTTAACTTTGCCCAGCTCGAGACAATTTTCGTTTCTTTCCTCTATCTATAAAATAAAAAAATTTTATAGATAAAGGGGAAACAAAGAAGTTACCGGATTCAAGTTATCCTAGTGTGCATATGCACATTGATAATAATTCCATAAAAAATTATTATCACAAAGAAAAATTATGAATAATAATTGTAAATCGAAGTTATTTCGATAGCCGTAATAAACATTTAGAACAATTCTAGTTACATATTTATACATACTTACAGTTATTTGCTAATTTATTACTGAACAACAACTAATCACATATAACAACAACACATCTTTTTGTTTAGAAATTAACTAACAAACTAAAACAAATCATGCATTTCTCACTATATATATATATATATATATCATTACAAAAACATGAAAAAACACAGAACAAAATCTCGATCGATCGATATTTTCTATTATTTTATAGCTGCGTTTTTGTGAAAAATTTTTAATTTTAAAACTAAAAATTTCATTTTTTTTAATTAAATAATTTAGATCTGATGATAATCTAATTATAACAAAAAAATACATCATAAACTGTATTCGGAACTGTTCAGAACCAGAAATTAAAAATGTCTATAGTCTACTTGTAATATCATTGTGCTGTATAGTTCTGGATAGATCTGTATAATAACGGAACTGTTCAGAACTAGAAATTAAAAATTTCTTCGCGTTTTCTATTGAAAAGAATATAACAAACTCCATAAAATACTTTAGAAATTTCGATTAATTCTACTCAGCCTTATCTACAATATTATCCAATTAAAACTTATGATCAATATTATTCTATTCAACAACGCGGTACAATTTCTAAAACTAATTCCCTATAAAAATTAAAATTTCATCTTTAATTTATAACATTATAAATAATCGTGGAATCTATAACATTATGCACTAACAAAAATTAAATAGCTATGTTTTATTTTTTTATTAGCCAGCTAAAGTATTCACTTGTCAACGAACAAAAATTTGAAATTTTGTGCCTTCTGTTTTATTCAAACGATCGATCATTTTTACTTTTCTATCGTTCGCTCACTATTCATAGAATGGAATACGAAAACAAAAATTTTGTTTTGTTACTCTCGGGTTACGAATAGAAAATAATTCCATAACAAATGATTATCACAAAGAAAAATGATGAATAATCGTAAATCGAAGAGTAATTTCGATCCCTGATATATATCCGTTTTCCGGGCCGCATACCCAATCGTGTAAATATTATTGGAATACGAAAAAGAATCATTCCAAAAATTTACCTTGTATGCAATATGCACCAGCATACACAACCGTGCATTCCATTCAAACAGGTTTTCACCCGACTAATAATTTATCAAAAACAAATTATTAACGTTATACAATTTATATGTTATCAAATTATGAAATTTTTCAAAAAGGACCCCAATCCAACTAAGAATGGTTAAAATCCGTAAGACACCACAAACTGTGGTTACTTACACACACATTTGTGCATGGTGAGCTCAAATAGAAGCACAAAAACACCTTTTTGTGAACGCGAAAGAGGTATATAAAATTACACATGCATTCATATACATACCTACAAACACAAATTTACACATGCCCATACATATACATGCACATATACATACCAGAGATCACACAACAAACACAACCTAACCTTGTTTCATTTTTTATTACATACTCCAAAACTAAAATAATATTAAAAAATACATGCCAAAAATGTACGTATATAATATTAATCTATAACACACTTTTATTCATTTTTAAAATATAAAAATATATAATATACATAATATTATATATTATATATTGTAATAAAACTATTCTCCATTAACTCATATTACAAATATTATATTCTTATAACAACAAATGTATAGTTTTCCTATAGCAACACAATTATAAAACAAACTCATGCGCGCAAACTCATCGTAATTTCAATGATCATTTTTGATCATTATGATGATAAAAGAAATACACAAATTACATCGTTTTATATTTTATTTTAATCCTTTTTGTTATTTGTCTTTTAACTAAATGATCACGTACCCTACAAGCCAAAAGCACCTAGTCGATGATTCCTTTTCCATTAAAATAAAAAACTTGCAATGCTACACCCTGTCTAAATGTATTTATATATACCATTAATATGTTTGTTGAAACTATATAAAAAAATTTAAATTATGAAAACCATGTCGACCAAATACTTTTGGCTTGTAGTGTATATAACCATATTATTATTTTGTGTGTGAACGTATAAAACAGTATATATATACAACTAAAAAACAAATTTGTATATATGTATGTACATAAAACATAAGGTCGAACAATTTTTTATTTTATATCCCTTTACAACTTTCTTCTAAATTTTAAAGTAATGTATAAATAGCTACCACACACACACACACACACACGCAAACTGTACCACACCACACTATGGCGAAACATTAAAAATGCGTATTTACTACACAAGCACAACAACCACTAAAATATATCCATACAAATAAAAATAAATAAAATCAAAATTTTTAGATTGAAAATATAATCAAAATTTAAAATAATTAAAACACTTATCTTCTATATCCTTTGGAATTATCCCCACAATGTGAACAAACTCGTACATAGAAATTATTGTGGTGCATTTCCTCGCACGACACACAATTTCTATACATTGCTGCGCACTACACACTACTTTTAATTTTAATTTTATTTTTTTATTATAATTATATTAATTCACTTTTAATTAAATTATTAACACGTTATTATATTATTTTAATTATAATTATTTATTATACACATTACATTACATTAAATTAAACTAAAATTTAATTTTATTCTAAGCAGAGAAAGACGAAAACGCGTCTGTCCTCTATGACGATCAATCGCGTCTCCCTAGAAGAGGAGATGAAATATAATGATATGAAAATAATACAAAGTCGCTATTCACGATCCATTACACAAAATTATGCACTCATCTCATCGCATGTTTCGTTCAATAATTCCACCGTGTGACTTGGTCGGTGTGTTGACACTGCAAGCTCTTCTATATTGATGCCCTTCAATTTAGAAACAAAAATGTCAGTAACATAGCTCTATAGCAGTCTGCATTAATTATACCTTTCTGGCCGACATCATTTTTGAAGAAATATGAACCAATGATTCCACCAGTCCCATAAGCAAAACCAGCAGTGACTGCTTTTGATGCAATGACTTCTCAAGAATGGCTTGTGAATTTTCTTCAATTAAAACGCTGCAATTTTGCCTCACCGCTTAAAAAATGTTTATGATAAATTGAACTATGATTTTCGAAATAAATTTGTAGAATTGTTAGGCTTTGTTCTGGTCTAATGCTGTGTGCCTCAGATCGATTTTTTCGAAGTTATGAACTAAACTTTTCGAGGTGAACTTACGCTATTGTCAGCCACGTTATAAACAAAAAGTCTCCTTGCGAGGTAACTTTTCAATTTAGTTGTCAAATGTCATTATTTGGTATTTAATGCAAATGTTTTACATGCCACTTTTTAATTTTAAACATTTCGTAGTTTATAATAACATTTGCAAATAATGCAACTTTCACATCATCTTCCATTATTTTAATTTAATTTAATATTTTCTATATCCACGAAAAATCGACAATTTATTATTTCAGGCTGAGCTTGTTTTATTGATGTTACTGCCACCTATGAATGTTTATTGTGAATTACTGAGCAATTTAGTTTAGTTCATAATTTAGTCGAAAAAATAGACCTGAGGCACACAGCATAAGTCTATTCATGGTGCAACAGCAAACCAAACTGATTTATTATCAATATTATAATTTACAACCAACTATAGCAATAAATGGTACATTAATCCGGCATCGCAAGTAAAAACGACACATAGCAATTTGTACCTCAAAGACCTTAAAATGTGTTTGTATTTATAGTTATTTACATAAGCAAAGGGACTTATGTGTAGGTTTGAGGGATTTTATAACTATTATGACTAACGACCATCGGAACTAAATGCAGCCACTAGTGAAGTGTAGTACAGATCTCAATGAAGTGTATTACAGATTAGTGCAGATCTCATAGTGAGCTTTGTTTAGACGCATCACACACTAGGCAAATTTTTTAGGTTACAACATTCAATTAAGTGAACGAAGCTAGAAATAGCAAGTAGTAAAAGTTCATTAACTGTCGGACTTTTTTTCTGAAACAGAGAGGTGTATCTCATTTCCCACAAAATTCTCTAGATAAGCCACTGCAATATAGCTATCGAGCTGCATGATCACTTTGGGTTTCTCGTACGTCGTTTATAATTTTTAACTGTATGCCTACTCATTAGAGGAGTTTTGCTTCTCGTATTTTGAAAATCTAGTACAATCGAAATATGTATGTATGTATAACTGTAATATGTTTAATTGCCTGGAAGTGTTACCTCATATGCAGCAAAGTAAGTGTTAAAAATTATTAGTTTTACGAGGCTCAAAAAATTGTCTCTGTATCCAACAATATCATAAATCCAGTAACCCCAGGACATTAACCTCTCTCTATTTTGCTTCGGATGAATACGACAATGATGATAATAGCATATTGTAAAATAAATTTAGAAAAAACTGCACTTGCTAAGTTGCTAATTTATTTTGATTTACTTTTATCTAAGAAATTATAATGAAGTGTGTATAAACAGACGTTTTATTTGTTGTAATAAATAATTCGTCAAATAACAATACATAAGAAACCAAATCAACAGTAGCGCACATTTATAGGTTTTAATTTATTACTGTTTTTATTTATATTTTGCAATCAAAATCTAGATCGAATTTTTAACAGTAGAATATTTATATTTTGCAGCAAATCTCAAAAGTGAATGGATTATAAAAACAAATTGATTAATGGTGTATTTAGTTTATTATTATTAATTTTGGTTTGTCTATTGATTATAATTTAATTTTCATAAAATATATTTTCATTGGAAAATTAGATATTTTCACACACAGGTTTTTACACTCTTCTTTGTAATAAAAATAATATAATAACATAATATGCTGCTGTCTTTTTTGTACTTCGCAGCGGCTTTGTTATTAGGCCGCGTTGTTTTACTAACAACCTATAACTGAAAATAAAGTTGTTGCCTAGTAGCAGTTTATTAGGCTTGGATAGATATTTTAATATATAATAATGTTAGGGGTTTTAATATAAATTTTTCTGCTAACACTAGTAGTATTGTGTTTGTAATTTATGGAAAATAATATTTTCCGTTCGCCATAGTTACCACCAATTACATATAAATTTGTTGTGTATTGCCTGATATACGAGTACATAATATTTTAATGATGGTAAAGACTGTCTCTATTTAGTCTTCATTTCTATAATTGATTTTAGTTTTGTGGTTAAATATTTGTTAAAATTTCTAAGATTGTCCATGTTTTCAATATTTGTTCTTTTAAACGAGGTAATCTAATTAATATAAAATATGATTATTAAATCGTAAAGATACAAGTTTTATATTTCAGCTTTATTTATGATTTTGTGATTAATAAATTTGTTTTATTGTTCTAAATTAAGTGGCTCAGTTTATTAAACAATAAAAATTATAATATATTAATTTTTAAAATAACAAAAATCAAAGAATGTTGTTAATGTGTTAAATTTAATAAAATAGGAGTCGTCACACTCGTCCGTAATTGAGGATGATGCATTTCTTGATGATGATGAAAACGGAATTTCTCAGGAGATGGTTGGGAGCACAATATCAGCCGGAACTATGTCGGTTCGATCGACAACGATGACATCTTCTAGATCGGTACTGGAAGATTTGGTTTTAATCTGTATAGTTTGGTTTTTCAAGTTTAATGATTTTGTTATTGTTTTTTTTTTGTTCTATTAATTTTTTTTATGTTTCGGGGTTTTATGTTGAATGATTGATGATAAATGTGTAGCTTTTGATATTTTTTATGTTCACTTAAATATAATATCTGATAAAGAGCACTTTTCTATTTTTTAGTTCTTAAACACTTTTTATATTTCATAAAACAATTTAGTTATGCTTTAATATAGAGTGCTAAACTAATTAAAATAATTATCTGTTAATCAGATTTTATTTGGCGCACGGCCAATTGTAACCAATATTCGCCTAAATATTTTAATAATCGCGGGCTGACCACAATTTCCTTTTATTACTGAACCAAGTATTCACACTCATATTATTATGTATCGATATCATTTTGTGAAATATGATTTTGTTTTAATGAGCTTGATGTTATTTTTTTTCAGAGGAGTTTAATTATGTGGCTTTGTTCTTATGTTCACACATTCTCAATTTTTATTTTTTTAATCATTTTTCAGATGTAAATACACGTTTGGAATTTTTTAAGAGTTTATTAGCTTGTTGTTTGTTTATATTTTATATTATATTTACTTTAAAGGGTTTATATTATAATATGTTCGTTATTGTAACTAGTACATATAATTATCTTACTTAAGTTGATACTAATTGTAATTTTTTTATGCACATTTCAGAATGCTACGCAAGCAGCGATTAAAGTTAGTCGACTACAAAATAATAGCACCTCGAATATCACCAATGGTAAGCATGTTTTTAAATTTATTTGCGATAACGGTCGATAGAAAATGTCATGGTTCCGCGCTTAACTTTCCGAAATCGAGCGAATAACAATTTCCAAACTACGCTTCTTCAAAATTGCGGGATTTAAACTATCTTAACGTCTTAAGTTTCTCAGATCGTGTTATACTAGTAATTCCCAAACACCAAATATCGCCCACTAATCGGGCGGGCCAATTCTTGCGTCGACTCTATTAGTTGTTCCATTAACCTCAACGACCGTTGGTTGGTTTAAAGCCTAAATATTGTAATATTGTGTAAAAATCTGGATTATTATACATTAAGCAATGTCGAAAAAAAGGTTACTATTTTATACATTACTATAAACCGTAATTTTCTAAGCATCACTCTCATATCGTACAACGAAGTTCTGTAGCAAAGACACCAATTTTGTTACTGTTCTTTTAAGTTAGAGGTAAGGCTAAGGCGACATCAGTTACATGTTGTGAGGCTATGAGTGGATTTTGGATTGCTGATTGAGGACTGGAAACAGTTATGATGGAATTTGGCGTAGTGGTTTTACATGGAAAATTAATGTAAGGTTTCGAAAGGTGCCTAAAGATCTTTTCTAAAGAAGTTCAATTATAGCACATGACGGCCTAATCGAAGGACCATAAACGATTTTCCCGAAATCACTATCCATTGCAGTCGCTTCGTGACATTCGAAAACCGCCTCAATTAGGACTCATCAAAATCGTGTCCTAGATTTCGAAAACAGTCTCTTACTAATTTTCAACAAACTCGTTTATGAATGAAGTATAAAAACGGTCCATTTTTCATTGCAGAACCACTTAATGAATTTTCCCTCATCACAATCGACTCCTGGCACTCAAAAAATAGAACGATTTCCGAAACCCCTTGGCACAAACATACTCAAAATGGCGTTTAAATGTTAGTACATTCGATTAATTACTGAAAGGCATTATAACGATTGATACAACTACTATATTAAATTTTTCGAAAAGTTGCATTAATCCACCTATATATAACACTTGTTGCCGTAACACAGCCAACCAATAAAACCTGGTCCAATATAGTACAACATTATGAATCATCAATTGATAGACTAGATAGGTTAGATTGGATTTAGACTAGATATATTAGACAGATTAGGTAAACTACCTAGTTTAGATGGATTAGATAGATGGATTAAGCGGTAAGTGGATTAGATAGATTCTTCACAACTTTGCTGTGAATTTACTATTTGTCATGAATTTAAGACTACTCAAAAAACCTCTTGTCTTTTAAATCTCAAAAACCAAATCGATTCTAGAAAATTTTTAAACAATCACTTTTCAGGTGCTCACTTCAAATTTAAATTTTGAAGTTCTATTTTTAAATTTCTGTATCTGTGGTAATTCAGAAGCACCTTCTTACTACCTAAGATAAATGGTTTTTCTAAATTGCCACAGATATAGCCAGGCTGTTAAAAAATTGATACAACTTTTGGCAGTTTAATAATATTGCTGCAAATTTTATTTATCTTATCTAGTTTCAATCATCAAATCAACTGTGATGATGAAACTTTTATTGCATTGGCAAATGAGCAACTTGGTCTTTCATTACCTGGGATATTTTCAATCTAGTAATTTACGTTTAAATCACTTGTCATCAAAAGCCCCAACAGCTCCATTCCAAACATTTCAATAGCACGAAATCGGAATTCGCCCATATGATAAATTTTATTACCAAAATGCTGTTGTTTTTATTGAGCAAAATATTAAAAATATTAATAAAATTATGCTCTTTGAGATGTAAATGCAGAACTTAATTTTGTTTAGTTAATCGGTGGAATAGTTTCCATAGTTTTGAAAACTTTATTGCAACCGACTTTCGGGGCCAATTCGTGTGATTTAATGTGGTTTAAGAAATAATTATTGGGGTACAAAGTGCTTCGGAGTGAAGCTCCGAGTAATCATAGTTTTAATCTGGGGTGACAGTTTTGGTAATATTTTATTTGAGAAATAACTTAGTTTTGTTGAGATTTTGCATCTTCTGTCACCAACCCTAAAAAATCATTATTTTTAAAACAATTATAGAAAACTTTGATATATTTTGTGCTTTTTAAATCTGGTGAAAAACCACTACTCTTACCTTCTTTACCTTTCTCAGTGACTATACAAATCTTAACTCTTATTACGTCATACAGATTAATTTGTCAACACGCATTATTTATTACTATTTTGTTTCTGGTTTTGGAAGTCAATCCCTATGAGAAATTATTCACAATTTGCCTATTTTTAATTTTTATATTCCAAAACTTTAAAAAGGATGCATATTGCAAATGGAAATATTTAGATTGTAAGGAATGGTAAGCCAGCCGAGTTCAATTATTGTAACGAGCTTAGGAAATCCACCCAAGGCACCAACATTTATTACAATAATTTGTACAATGAAATTGACTTGTAATTCAATTATGTTAATTGCAAAATTACTGGAATCTAGTTTTGTGAGATATAAGTCGCCCCTTGCTCGTTTACCAATACCTGACGTCTTACATGATTTGGTTGTATTCCGCTAAAGTCTAAACGCGCATCCCCAATAGAACAACTTATGACTTTTGCCTTACAGAAAAGTATGAAAATATTTGAGAAAAACATTTTTTTTCTAAAAATATTTTTCATACTTTTCTGTAAGGCAAAAATCATAAGTTTTTCTACTGAGGATCAAAATGGATCACTTTCAAAATCACTTTCATTTCAGTTGAATTTTATTATTACAAGAGCCAACCCTCAAATTAAACCAAGCTGGGTTTATACAATCCACTATATCTAGTTGTACTGCTTATTACAGTAGCGTGCTGTGTACTCGTTAAAATCGAATATTTACCAGAGTACACTGAATGTCACTCATATTGTTTAAAAGTTTGGCAAATTTTTATAATTCCACATTATACTACTGACACACTGAGTGTTATTATTTTATCGTTAAAAACGAAAATTAAATAATAACACTCGAAAGCAAAATTTTCCAAATAAATTATAAATAAAAATAGGAAAAAAAAATAAAAGTTTTTCTTATTAATAAATTATAATAAAATAAAAAATGGTTAGTTTTTAATGTTTTGTTGCAAACTCTCGATTTGCAGTAATATCACCCTCTAGGCATTAATTTGAATTCATTGAATATAATAAATTCTGAAGCCTTCAAGCAGACATTGTTGATTCTTTGAATTAATTCGTCCTTATTTCTGTCGCGACGAAATTTGCTGTTTAATATGTTCATCGATGATTCACACCAGTCTCATTTAACCTGAAAACCATTTCCAAACTATTACATTACACTCACCAAATTATACCGGTTTATATGTACTATTTTGAATTAATTTTATTTAAGTAAAATTTGAATTCATTGCTGAACAACACGGTATTCGGTTTATTTATGTCTCCCGTATTTTCAGTGACGGGCAGTTCTAGCAAACTGGTCACTTTTGAATGATCGTTAGATGTTACTACCTTCTTGAATAGGTAGTGTTTTTCCTGGACTTCCACATATATGTATGTCTTATAATCATTAAATTTTGATGTGATCTGGAGTATTGTAGATATCAAACACTACTTGTTATCACTAACGGGGTTGCATACAAACACAAAAATTTTGAATAATTTGTCTCTTGAAGTTTCTGTTATACTTCGTCGTTGCTCCCTGGAGTTGTAGACAAATTTAGTTTTTATATTAAAAACTAAAACAAAAATAATTGCAATGCACTTTTAACTGAATATTAAGTTGTACGTACTGTGGTGATACTACAGAATATTTTTCAACAAATGATTTAGGAATTTCGAAAAACAAAACAAACATTTTTAGCTCCTCTTTTTTGGACGCTCAGAAAACTGTTAATTAACGGATTAATACATATTAAATTTGAAGTTTTGGACGCGGATGCAATTTTAAGGGAGAGATATAAGGAAATCTCGTCGAGTCAAAAGTGCCCCCAGAAATGTTTTCAGTTTCTTTTCTAATAATAGCGTTTCAGTTTTTTTTACTGAAGTTTGTTCACATGCCATTGCCGTGCCAGTTAATTCACGCCAATCTAATAGGTCCAAACTCTCCACTTAATTGTTAGCAAGAACACAGGATTATCTTGTTATGACAATTTGGATCATCATCTTCTTATTTGAGTGCCTTAAAATGTTGAAAGCGTTTATTTTTATTAATATATTTTTTTCACCTTTTGCGAAATATTTATTCAAAAATAATTTGTAACAAGTGACGATAGTCGCTGTGCAGCCCAAGCTTGCGATTTGAATGGAACGGAGTTAGAACTTAGGCTACTCCTTCAAAGCAGCTCTAAATTATCTTTCTGGAACCGATCTAAACCTTGTCGGGTTATCTTTTGAATAAATCTGTGATGCAACCAGTATTATTAAATGGGTCCCATATGAAACGCGATATTTTAAAACGCGAACTATCAAAACGCGATATTTCAAAACGCGATATTTCAAAACGCGATATGGTACAAAACAGGAGTTAAGGATCGGGTTATATCAGGCGGGTGAAGGGGAAATTTAATTTCAGTTTATAGGAATTTAAAAGTCGATAGGAACGATAGTACATAGGATCGGTATCAGGTGGGTCGCTGCGCTCCCGTCGCTTCGTAACGCATATTCTGTACCAGATCGCGTTTTTAAATATCGCGTTTCGAAATATCGCATTTTGTACCATATCGCGTTTTGTACCATATCGCGTTTTGAAATATCGCATTTTGAAATATCGCATTTTGAAATATCGCGTTTTGTACCATATCGCATTTTGTACCATATCGCGTTTTGAAATATCGCATTTTGAAATATCGCGTTTTGTACCAAATCTCGTTTTGTCATATCTCGTTTTGAAATATCGCGTTTCGAGCGGATCCGTTATTAAATATCTTACTACATACATAGTTTTACATTGTAAACCATTTTTAAAATGTACTTTACTACTTAAACATACACATTATCATAGAAAATTATTATAGACAATGGTTAGACTGGTTAAGGTGTGAACATGTGTCATACCTCGAATTAGAATCCAATCAATACTATAAAATTTAATCAGATTGCGTTCAATCAACTCCACAGATGGAATTGTTGTCAGGCAAAAAGGCACATAAATAATGAAATGTATTTTTTTGTTTATCTCTACGCTAGACGAATTTTATTAACAACCAACTCAACTACAATAAATTCACTTTTCATTTTTTAGTAATTGTGGAAGCGAAATCTTAGTGTCATTCCCACATCTGAAGCCAACTAAGATTTAACAGTTATGGATATTTTCATGTTGTGATTTGTTTGCAAGGTACACACATCAAAAAACTAATTCGAATATAGTTACGATGTACATAAAAAAGGAAAAACCACCTTGTTTAATTAAATAGAAAGAAAACTGGAAAACCATGAAAATTTTTAATATAGCAAATATTGTGTATAAGGAAAATTGTAATGGAATAGTTTTTGTTTTTTAAACATACATAATTAGTCAATTTTGTTACGAGGTATAGTTTTCTTTACACTTGTGTATGTGTATCCTCAAGAACATAATAGGTATATGTG
This sequence comes from Nephrotoma flavescens, assembly GCA_932526605.1. Lineage (NCBI taxonomy): Eukaryota > Metazoa > Arthropoda > Insecta > Diptera > Tipulidae > Nephrotoma > Nephrotoma flavescens. The sequence goes on along the minus strand of OW052222.1, from coordinate 63,337,650 downwards.
ATGGATTTTTGTATCCACGGTCACTGTGAGTTGGAATCACAAACAAAACGCTGTTTCGGCGTGTTTCTTTAAATTTGTAAAATTAAAAATGTTTTTTGTAGTTTAAACTAAGTTTATTTATTTGATTGTTAAAGAAGTACACTTGGTGGTGGTAATTGTGTGTTCGTAACTATTAAAATTATTTAATGCAAAAAATATATTTTTGTTTTATAATTGGATGAACATATAATTTTTCGTGTTTGTAGTTAGTTTTGTGCGGATTTTGACCATGACCATTGCATGAATTTTTATTGATATTTTTATTGTGACGCTATTTATTTAAATTTTCTTTTAATGGTTTAATATAATGATGTCTTTTTTCAGGCGGAAACCGAACAGTACGATCCATTGTACAGCCACAGGCCCAAAATATTAACACAAATACACATAACGGTCAAACAATTGATATAGAAAATATTCCTGCTTCGGCGGTGCCACGTAAAGTTCTCCAAAATCACAGAATGACTACAAGTGGAAATGTGGCAATGGCTGCGCAACAAAACATTACAACGCCTGTGGTAACTACGGTAGCTGCGGTGGCTGCTGGTGGAACGCGAAGATCATATGTCGTAAAAGAAGTGGAACGACTAAAGGAAAATCGGGAAAAACGTCGAGCACGACAAGCTGAACTAAAAGAGGAGAAAACAGCTCTAATGAATATGGATCCTGGAAATCCAAATTGGGAACTTGCGGCAATGATTCGGTTGGTATTTCTTAGAACATTTGTAATAGGAATAATGTACTAATCCTTAATAAACATTTTAGCGAATATCAAAGTACCGTTGAATTCCGACCGATTATCGATGGTCAGCCAATCGAAGATCATCAAATCACCGTTTGTGTACGTAAACGGCCGTTAAGTCGAAAAGAAACTAATCGTAAAGAACTCGATGTGATATCAGTGCCTAGCAAGGATCAGCTAATTGTGCATGAACCAAAAAATAAAGTGGATTTGACAAAATTTTTGGAAAATCATAAATTTCGGTTTGATTACGCGTTCGATGATGGTTGTAGTAATGAATTAGTTTATAGGTAAGAAATTGATTAATTGTTTCCAAACAATTTCACAAAACGTTTATTTTTGTACAGGTACACAGCAAAACCATTGGTCCAAACCATTTTCGAAGGTGGAATGGCAACATGTTTTGCATATGGTCAAACTGGTTCGGGTAAAACGCACACGATGGGCGGTGAATTTAATGGTAAAATTCAGGATTGTAAAGGTGGTATATATGCGATGGCGACTAAAGATGTTTTTGGATATTTGAATAGCGCAAAATATAGTCGATTAAATCTAGTGGTGTCTGCAAGTTTTTTCGAAATTTATAGTGGAAAGGTAGAAGATTTTTCTATGTTTGGGGGCAAAAACTTATTATATCATGTGTATTTTATTTTTGTAGGTTTTCGATTTATTGGCAGATAAACAAAAATTGCGAGTACTGGAAGATGGCAAACAACAAGTTCAAGTTGTGGGCCTCACCGAAATCGTAGTCGACAGTGTCGAAGAGGTATTAAAATTAATTCAACGTGGTAACAGTACACGTACATCTGGCCAAACATCAGCAAATGCAAATTCATCTCGATCACATGCTGTTTTTCAAATTGTACTTCGACCGGCTGGCTCAATTAAAATCCATGGCAAATTTTCATTTATTGATTTAGCGGGTAACGAGCGAGGTGCTGATACATCGTCGGCCGATCGACAAACTCGAATGGAAGGTGCCGAAATAAATAAATCCCTATTAGCATTAAAAGAATGTATTCGTGCGTTAGGAAAACAAAACGCACATTTGCCATTCCGTGTCAGTAAATTGACACAAGTTCTGCGTGATTCATTTATTGGTGAAAAAAGTAAGACATGTATGATTGCAATGATATCACCGGGACTAAGTTCATGTGAGCACACCTTGAACACATTAAGATACGCTAATCGTGTCAAGGAATTGGTAGTGACCGATAATGATCTCCGAACGGACGATGAACAAATGGAGAGTGATGATCAAAAGAATAGTTCGGGTGAAAATGGTTTAGCTCATTTACGATCGTTAAGCGTAAGTTATTTTTTCTATAAACTGTATTATTATACTTTATAAATTTAATGTTATTTATTTACTAGGAGCACGATATGTCAGTCGAGCTGTATAATCAACATGCCGCAATCTCAGATTTACAACAGGCGGAAGAAGTGTGTGTGGAGCAGCATAAACAATTCAATGACTTTTTATCTCAGTTTTTACCAGAATCGCATAAGCTTTTTAATTTAGCGAATTATGTTGATTACGATCAAGACGGTGAGTCCTAAATTAATAATTTTGTTTAAGGTTACAGAAGTTGTAATATTTGAATCTTACCCAAAACATCTTAAGATTTGTCATAGTAAAGTTGTAAAAAAAGTGAAATTAATTTAACGAATATCATTCTAAATTATTACATTTTCCCAGCTTCACCGTAAGGCGCTCACCTACACTGACCCGAACTAAATATTTTCTCTTGTTTTAATACACTTAAAGGAAGGAATGATATGAGTTTAATCAAGGCAATGCGAGATTGGCACTCATGCCTTACGAAACATTCAAATGGCCAAATAAAATGATCCCACAATTAATTTGTTCATTGGAACAAACTTTAGAGGAACGTCTTACCGTGCAATACAAATCGGTCCGCAAAATGTCGTTTATCATGGTAAGGTGACATTCAGATGAGGCCTACAAAGACGTAGAACGTTCTTAAATTTGTGTACAGTTCCGTGATTTGACTTAGCCGGCGTAAAAAAGTTTAGCCCATTTGAGATAAATTATTCTTCGCTAGAGGAATTTAATGGTGGATTATGTAAGCATTACGACTTCTACTACGACAAATGAAGTCAAAAGTCCTTTTTTTTTTAAATAAACTTGAGTTGTCGAGACCGCAAGTCGTAATGATTATTTTATTTTGTTTTCATTGAAATTTTGTCATTTTGCGTTTGTTTTGAGTCGTACTCGTAATGTTTAGACAATCAGTAAGATTACATACTCAATTCCCTTAGACGTATCAGTTCATGCGACGTGACTATGGATCTTCCTGGTTACTAGATTTTAAAATCAAAATTTACTAAATAATTTTGTGCAAAACTCTTTATGAAATTTTTTTAAATCTTAGTTGGCTGCATTACCTTGACATTTTTTTTATTTATTTGTCACGTCAAAATTTCAAGTGATAGAAATTGTCATTTGAAGTAATATCAGTCGCAAGGAAATATTTATAAAGCAGCATACTAAGATTTAAAAAACAGCCAGATCAACTTTATTGAACAATTATTTTGTAAGTTTCGATTTAATGATCTAGTAACCAGGAAGATGAGTAGTCACGTCACTTGAAGTGATGCGATTAGGGGAATAGGGGTGTACATCCCTAGGTTTACGTATGGATATCAAATTTTTTAGGAAAATGGGTAGAACACAATTGTGGGTATCGTAAACTACTATTATCTTAAACTAGAAAATAATTATTCTGTGGCCGCAAGTTAAAAGTGCTAAAGTCGACTTAAGTACAAACTCATTTTACATCTGTGGCAATTCAACAAAACCACTAATCTATTTTTTAGCTACTTTTCAGGGGACCAAATTTAAATTTTAAATTAGTGAAAAAATTATGTAACATAACAGCTATTTTTGGATCCATGGTATCAGGGTTTTCAAACTGCGTTTATTGACACCTTCAAGCACTTGTTACATGCTCTGGGTTCACTAGAACTTTCCAAACTTTTTAATTAGCATTTAGAAAAAAAACACTTATATCGACTTAAGTAAATAGGTTAGGTTTCAGTGGTTTGACACTTAGGCCATTTTTGACCCATTGTGATACCACGCATTCACGCCACACCATTAACCCATTCACCTATTCACCTACTCACACAACTACAGTATACGACCTGCACATTGCAAGCTCCATGTCAACCTGTACATTGACATGGACGATGGGTCGGCGTTGAATTCTGCACTCCATCAGAGGGTCTTAGTTGTGTTTATTAACATCACCGATTGTAATCGATGATGAAAATTCGATTTGCATCTAGCCTCTGATGGGATTCGAACCCAGTACCTTCCGGTCCAAGTGCCGAAGCTTTAACCACTGCACCACTTGTCCGGTTAAGTAAATACTTAAGTAAATACAAAACGCAAAATTAAATTCAAAATAAAAACTTATTTCAAGATAAGTGTTTATTCTAAATTTATTTCTGATTTTACAAATAAAAATTTATTTTGAATATCACTTATTCATGCTACAATTTCAAAACTTATCAATTAAGTGGTTTTCAATAAATACCAAACACCTACAAGGAACATAAGCGGCTTTGTTTTTTGCTTATATCTCGATCAAAAATAGATGAAAAGTTTAAGGGAAAGAAAAAACGGGAAATACTATCGATTAGAATATAGTTCAAAATAACCACTTATCTCGACTTAAGTGATTATGTTAAATTGCCACAGATATACTAAATTGTAATGTTTACATAATCAGCCCTCAGAAGGAACAGTGTCCGATCAACACAAACAAAACCTCTTATTACTAAATAAAACAAATAAAATTAACAAGGCAAACACAGAGTAAATTAGAAATTTTGTTGTTTGCTGTTTTAAATTTTCATTTCATTTAAATGGGGCTGATTATGAAAGCATTACCAGTACAACTTTCAATTCAAACTAATTTTGGAAAATTTTCAATGAACATCATAAAACATAATCGTCATAACCAAAACGAAAGACTGGCAAAGGCAAGCCTAGCTCGTATCAGTCAAAAAACATAGCAAGTGTGAATTATGTAAGCATTACAGATAGGACTTTCGACTCAAACCAATTTTTACAAATTTTCATTGAAAACAAAACAAAATAATCATTACGATTAGTGTCTCAAATTTATCATGGAGTGCGACTCAACAAAAAAGTCACAATTACGACAACATAAAATGCTTAACTTAAAAAGCCTATTCTGACGTCATTTATCGTAAATCTTAAGTCGTAATGCGTACATACAGACAAGGAAACTAAAAAAAATTGTTCGTTTTGTTTTAATTTTCATTGGTTTACATATAATCGACCAATAAATTTTTCGTTCCGAAAAGGTGATGATACGCGGGCAGTTTAATAAGCCAATGACTTTTTGAATTTCCCGGGCAGTAACTTTAAATCAAACACTGCTCCCGTCAACTATCATCTAGTAGTCTACTACTTTCTAACTTTGAGCAAGCTGCGTCATTTAGTTTGTGTTTGAGAGCCATTGATGAAGACAATCTCGTGAATTTTAACGAAAATTGAAAGAAAGAAATTTCGTGTGCAGATTAAGCATTATTTTTTACTTAAAACAACCATCACCGAAATCAAGGAAAGGCTTGATAAATACTATGGGGACTCTGCACCATCAATTTCAACGGTAAAGAAGTGGTACTGAGTTCCGTTGTGGTCGTACTAGCAGAAGTGACGCCGTACGTTCAAGTTGTCCAAAATAGGTCGTCACGCCAGAAATAGTCGATAAAATGCATGGCATGATATTGGACGATTGGAGAATGAAAGTGCGTGAAGTAGCTGAAGGTCCTTGAGAAAATGAATAAAAAATTGTAAAACCGCTGGACTAAATGTATCGAGCTTAAAGGAGGAGACTATGTTGAGAAATAAAACGCTTTTTTGCCGAAAAGGTACCTCTTATTCATTCAAAAAGTCACTGACTTATCAAACTGCCCTCATATATATGATTAGAAATTTAAGAACATTTAAATGCGATCAACGGCATCGATTTACGACAAATGACGTCACAAAAGGTTTTTTAATTTTTAAGTTAAGCATTTTATGTATGTCGTAATTGTGATTTTTTGTTGTTGTTTTAGTCGTACACATTTCTAAATTCGAGACACAGGTCGTAATGATTATTGGCTCCCTGAATTAAAAAAGGCAGACTTAAAAATGATGTTTTTCGGACTTTAAAACAAGCGCTTTTATTTCATTTTAAAATTGACTTAATATCTGTAATGAAAATGGAATAGAAAAAGCTGACTATTAATGCATGTCATGTCATTTTGAAAATTTTTCATGAAGTGTGTTTATAAATAAAATAAAATAAAATAACATAAAATGTTTATTTAAAATTGAAATAAAACGTAAAAATGTATAACAGTAAAAGCCCGATTATCCGGCAACCAATTAACCGGAACACTCAGTTAACCGGAACTTTAATTTTAGGATTTTTTTTTTACTTTCCTCTTTTTTTCTCTTTCAATGCATATTTTAATTCATTTTGAAATTTGCAATTGTTTCAATTGCAAATTTGCAATTGTGCACATTTTCATTAATGAAAGCATCTGTTGAAAATTGTGAATGGCTTTAATTTTCATATTACAGTAAAAGTCCGATCCAATTAACCGGAACACTCAGTTAACCGGAACTTTAATTTTTAGGATTTATTTTTGCTTTTTTCTCTTTCTTTTCTCTTTCATAGGCATTTTATTAATTCATATTGAAATTTGCAATTATTTTTTGAACATTTTCATTAATGAAAGCATTAGTTGAAAATTGTGAATGGCTTTAATTTTCATATTACAGTAAAAGTCCGATTATCCGGCATCCAATTAACCGGAACACTCAGATAAGCGAAATTTTAACTTTTAGGATTTTTTTTACTTTTTGCTCTTTCACAAGGGATATTATTTTTTTATTATTCGGGGATTCATAGAAAATATACTTTACTTTTCTTCTGTTTTATGCATTATTCTATTTGAATTGAATGTGTAAAGTCGTATTATATGGTTAGGTTAGTGAAATTTTGAATATATGTATTATTAAATTTTGGGTACTGGTTTGGGGTACCCTTATACGTGATATGTATGTATTTATTATTTGCAATAAATTCAATGAACTGATGTATAAAAAAAAAATTTTTTTACATAATTTGAAAATAAATAAACGAGAATCCTAAAAAGTAATAAAATCAAACAAAAATCTCGTAAAATTTCTAGTTTTAACGAAACATTCAATTTGTAACTCCCAGAATTCGTAACCCCCTTCGGAATTTTCGGTTATCCGGAATGCTCTCATCCCCAAGCATTTCGGATAACAGGGCTTTTACTGTAATATACACTGTAGTATGAAAATTAAACCCATTCCAAATTTTCAACTAATGCTTTCATTAATGAAAATGTGCAAGAAACAATTGCAAATTTCAAAATGAATTCAAAAATGCATTGAAAGAGAAAAAACAAAAAAAATCATAAAAATCAAAATTCCGGTTAACTGAGTTGATTGGATGCAGGATAATTGGGCTTTTACTGTAATATGAAATTAAAGCCATTCGCAATTTTCAACTAATCCATTCATTAATGAAAATGTGCAAAAAAATAGCAAATTTCAAAATGAATTAAGAAATGCGTATTTTAATTAATAATTAATACACAAATAAAAATTCACAAATGAAATTTATTAAATTCATGTTTTTTATCTTTCTCTACAATACAACAAAAAACTGTAACAAGAAACCATTTTCTTAAAAACGTGAAATTACGCATGCATTTCTATGTGTATTAAAAAAAAGAAATGTAAATTTTATGTTTATAATGTGAAATAAAATATGCCTTTTTTTAAGTCATTTTGAAAATGAATTAGAAAATATATTTGTAAAATGACATAAAATATGCCTTTTTTGTGTCATTTTGAAATTAAATTTGTTCTTGTAAAACACCTTTGTTAAGTCAGAAAATTTGTTAAAAGTATGACTTAAAAAAGGCCCAATTTTTTCATATAAAAACACCATTTATCCACCTTTTTAATTTCAGCTTTTTTTAATTCAGGGAGCCATGATTATTTTGTTTTGTTTCCAATGAAAATTTGTCAAAATTAGTTTCAGTCAAAAGTTATAGTCCTACTCTTAATACTTAGGCCGGCTACACACGTACAGTTTTAACTGTTAGTTTTAACTGTATAGTTATAACTGTCTGTTTTAACTGTGAACTGAGATGTACACACACGTTCAGTTTAATCCTTCGGTTATTATCATGGATTTGAATGAGCGAAACGATTTGGCTGTTCTCGGTGTATGAAATTTCGATACAAAACTGAGAACTGTGTAGTGAAACCATGTGAAACACACGTTCAGTTCAGTTAATCGTTTCAGTTAAAAATATAAAAATTTTAAAGTTCTCAGTTAAACTGTATAGTTGAGCTTAAATGAACTGAAATATCCACACACGTACAGTTTTAACTGACAGTTTTACATAATTCACAGTTTCTATGTTTTTGACTGATACGTTTTCATTTGCCAGTCTCTCGTTTTGGTTTCCAAAACTCAAATTAGAGAAACATTGTCGATAAATCTCAGGGCGAAACCCGTCTGTGTACAGCAATATATTACCACGAAATTTCGGACGTTCGATATGTACTCATTCGTACACGAGCTTGCAAATAAAACACTCAGCAATTAAGTTACAAACAAGTAACAAGTTGCAGCAATCCACAAATTTTATTCGTTCGCAATGTTTACCTTTCACTTTTTAACTTGCACTGTTCACTTTTTAAATTACAACGGCCCCTGCGTCTCAAATTGCTACTTGTCTATAGCGCTGTTCGAGATTATTTTTTTTATTGCAGCTGGTGATATATGCGTTTTGCAAGTGTAAATCACTTGCATTTAATTGCATTCACGAAAATTCCCCTGTCGATATTTACCGTCGTTGTTGAATCCAGTATGTTTCCATGTTCATATTCCCTTCTCCGTATTCCCCTCCACTTGGAATGGCATTGTAAATTCTAATTTATCAGTATTGGAGGAATACTTGACTCGACAATAAAATTATAGTCTTCAATCCGCTTACTAAAATTATAGTCTTCAATCAACTGGGTTGGAACTCTCGAACTTTGGGTTGGCAACACTGTTAAGGTACGCCTCAACCACTCGAGCACCGAGTGTTATGCTTGTGTAGAGTAGAATTCGTAACCCCATTTCTTAAATTTTTCGTTCCGAACAGACACATCCAATGTCATCGCTCCAATTTATGAACCTGCATAACTTTTCGTCCACCTCCAAAGCGTTCTTTTATCCGATACATATCGTCGCTGGTTCTCTCGACAATTTTGTCTGAACCTTTCAAATTTCGTTGTGCATCTTGAGATCTGCTTTTCCGCTTTCTGAAATTCCACACTAAGCCACCTCGTCGAAAATCGGCAAATCTCCCACTCTGATCGTTTTAGGCTTCTGATTTATTTCTGACGTTCGTGCTGTTTCTCTCTACTGCGGATCGATTTTTGTCCATTCGCCGTCGTTGCTCAGATACGTTATTTTTGCGGCCTATTACTGCTTGACAAATCGCTCGTTTCTCGGCTTTCTGGGCGCTTCCTACTATTGACTCATCTCATATGTCTCTGATCCTTTCTCTGCCTCGTTATAATCCAGCACGCATTCTCTTTACCAATCAACTCCACTGCCTGACTCACCCTCAACAATCGTACTGGAAAGTTCCGCTGGGCATCTTCTAGAAGCTTTGCTCCATTTGACAAGCCAATTCTCCCTCATTTTCTCTGGCCGTGAACTCTCTTTAAACCGACTTACACTATTCGAGGTAGAATCAAGCGTTTGCCTCTTGTCTTGGTTGTTTCTTGAACCCTTTTCGTTTTTCTCTATTTTCGGTATCTGTTCCACTCGCCAGTTTTCATGTTGCCTATTTCTGGAATCAGGCTATCGCGCAAACCGATTATTAATGCTGTTTGCCTGACGCCGATTTTTTTGTCTAAATTTCCGACTAACTAAATTGATCACTAGTTCACCCGTCTCTAATATTTATAAACCAAAATCTACCCGATATTTAGTTCTAAACTGCACACTTAGTTTCGATTTATCAATTACTAATTATAAATATTTTGTAGAATGTTAAATTTAAGTTTATGTAGCAGGTTTTAATTAAACAACAGTTGCGATTTTTTTGTGCCATCTTTGAACGATTGGTATGAACTAATCATCAATTTAGTTGGAAATTTAGACAAAAAAATCGACGTGAGGCACACAGCATAAATGATTAAATGCTTTGTCCTTAGTTTCCTTAGCTTCTCTCTTATTATAGTCCTTAACTCCGCAATATTCTCAAAATCCAGCTTGTACAACTTTATTGTGTCAATGGCTAATCTTGGTCTGGCTGCCTCTAATTGTAACGCCAAAGCCAATAATTCATTCATGGTTTTACCTCCAGCGTTCAACTGCCATAAACTTGACGCACCAATTTTGTTACTTCTTTCTCTAAGTCTTGCAGGCTTTCTCCAGGTTGGTGTCCTCGGTTCCAGGAATTAACAATTTTATCGTTAATCAAATTTCATACGGATCTAATTATGATTTTGTTAAGATTGTTTTAATTAAAACCAATTTTCGTTCTTTGTTTTATTTTACATTATTATTTAATACAAAAGTGCTGACGTATATCTTAAAATTAAAACATGTAAACAAATTTTTTATTACAGCTTACTGCCGGCGTGGTGAGGAAATGTTTACGCAGTTGGCTGATTTAGCAACACAATGTAAAGATCTTATATCCGAATTTAGATCAAAATTGGCACGAGAAGAGATGCTATCACACAAAATCAATCCTGGAAAACGTTAATTGTTTTTGCTCTTTTTTAATTTATATTTATTTAGTTTTTTGGTTTTGTTTTGTTTTCCTTTTTTTAAAGAAAAGAAATCTTAAACACAACTCACAACTAATTTTTATTATTTTGTTTATTTACTATCCTATAATCTTTACAATGAAAAATATTAATAATAAAAATGCTTTAGTTGATAATTAATAAAAAAATAAATAAAAAATATAACTATATTACAAAATATTAATAAAACAAATAAACCAATAAAAATTCGATCGTCGGAAAATTGGAGCGGTACTATTTTAGGATTGGTTTTTGTTTTGTTAATTAATTAATAATAAATATTATTTGAAAATGAATAGAGTAATTTTTATAGTTTTGTTGTTGAACCGAGAGCACTATTATAATGGCGCTAACCAATTTTCCAGCGATTGTAAATTATATTAAAAGAATGTGTGTGTACATAGAATAAAATATTGTTAGATAGCATCATTTAAATGAAAACACAAAAAATTAAAGTATTTTTGTAGAATCTTACCAATTGTTATTTTACCCGTGATTAATCAAACAATCCTGAAATTATCAGTCAAAATTTATAAGTTTTTCATGATTCCCGTACTAAATTCATTTTTCAAAATTAGCATATTTTTTATTTATTTAGGATCTGATCGGCTTGATGTAATGTTTACGTTAAGCATTAAATATAACTTCGCATATAATTAAATTACCAACTAATTTGTTTTTATAAAAGAAAACTAATTTTAAGTTTTTTTATATTTTATGTTTAACTTATTTTTTTTGTTTTTCTTAAATTTTTATACTTTTTTATATTTCTCTAATAATTCATAAAAAATATTCAATAAATTATATATTTATCCAATATTCTAAAAATCGTATATAAATATATAAATTTAAATTGTGATAGGATTTATAAATTTAATAATTAATATTATTGCAATCGTAGAAGTTTTAAAAATCAGATTACGTGTACACTGAAAATTGGGGTCTACTAGTACATCTAGAAATAAACCAATTTTCTTCCTTAGTACATGGGCGAGATCACGAGTTGTTTTTTTAATAAATAAAAATTTATTTTTATAAAGATTTGAACATTTTGTAAACTTCCTCCCTGTGTAGCAGCGCTTACATTTTGATTTTAGTTATTGGCCTACAAAAAACCCCCAGATTTAACAAAAATATGCTTCACATAATTATATTATAAATATATAATAGATCTTAAAACTAATTATTTCACTTATTATAAAAACTAAAACATAAAATTTTCATATAAAGTAAAATAAATGAGAGAAACACATTCCTTCAATTAAAATGAACTGAATATAAAATTAAAGCGAGAGGATTTTTTATTATCATTATTAATTATTATTGCATAAATGCCCAGAAAAATGAAACAATTTTTTTTGCTTTTTTATAAAAGAAAATTAATTTTATTTCACCCGTATCTTTAGGAAATAATTAAGAAAACGTTTCAAAGACATAAAAAAATTAGTTTTCGATTATTTTTTTTTTACAAACCACTTTTTTACTTTAAAATTTTTTTAATTTAATTATTATTTTATTAATGCTATTATACATATTAAATATTTAAACAAGATGTTTGTATTAATATTTTTTATGATTAACAAACAAAAAGAACAAAAAAAAGAAAAGCAACAGAAAATTTATATTGTGTTTTAATATTTGTACCATTTTATAAATGACGTCTCTGGGCATCTTCTATAACCGAGAAATTCTTCGTGTTTACTGTATCCTAATTTATGCGCAGATGAGAAAGCTCGATTAATTTTTTCTGACTTTTAAGAACTTCAAAACAAACCTACAACGATTTTTAAGTTAAGTGGATACTAATTTTCTTTAGGTTTAAAACTTTTACCATACAAACCCCACTTTTAGATCAAGGCCATCTTTATGAAAAGTTGGCCTTGACTTGAAATTGGGGTAAATTATACTGGCTTAAAATATGAAACTAAAAACCAATCGTAAAAAGGTACATTGGGCTCTTTCAGGTTTCCTGTCATCATGATTAGTGAAATGATTGCCAAATTTGATTTGAAAATTTTTTAGTGCTAAATACATATGTTCGTTTCCCAACTGTTGGATGTCCTAAGTGCCCATTGATAATAGCAAAACAATTGCGATGTCAAAATTGGGGTTAAATTTTTCATATTCACCTACTACAAGCGCCGGAGTTGAATAGTTACATATTCATCCTTATTGTGGTTGTCGTGTCGATCGACAAACGACACGATTTTGTCTTGTCGTTACGATTTTTATTTGTATTGCGTACATACTATAACGAATCGACTAATGAGTATTGCAATGTTAAGGTTGAAAAAACCAAATCGTGACTAGTTGTGTTGATATTAAGTCAAAAATGCTGGAAATTTAATTTTACAAGAATTTTCTTCAAATTTGATGTGAGAACATACAATGATAATATTCAGGGGGCCTATTATGGTATTTTCGATAGCGTTTTTTATTCTATATTATCGAACAAGAGCTATTATGAAAATTTTCTATTGAGTTTATTTTCGATAATATCGAAAGTTTGCGATTGCTCTTTATGTGGTGAACAAAGACGAACCACGTAGATTATAGAATCCGCAGGAACGAATCGAATGCGGATTGGAAAATGCATATAATTAACATGGAAAACAATTGCACAACAATTTATTAAGTTATAGATAAACACATTTTGAATATTTTAATTAAAAAAAAGTAGCCCCTATTATGGTTCTCACCTCACCTCACCTCACCGAGAAATACGTCATAATGGTGACTTGAACTCACCATTTTGGAATATTTGGTATTATACTTGTTGCGGTGAGGTGACTCTAGTGTCAAATATACTCACCAACAATATACTGGTGAGTTCATAGTAATTTTTCAAGATGGATAGCAAAAAACGAAAACGTAAAAAAATCACGATGGATAGCAAAAAACGTAAGATTTTTTTCATAAAAATTTTTATATAGGATTTCATTTTATAAAATTTTTGCATAAAAAAAAATATTTCTAGGCATAAAATAAAAATATCTAATGAAACACACGAAACGTCAATATTGTGAAAAATGTATGTTTCCAAAAGGCCAAAAATTACAATATTTCCAACTTAACAGCTAATGGAAATTGTCATAATAAACAAACACATCTCACCAAAATAAAAACGAGCACCATAATACAAAAATCTAACTCACACGACTTGGATTGGTGAGGTGACTCACTCGGGGAGGTGAGGTGAGGTGAGAACCATAATAGGGGCATAAAAAATTTTTTCCAAAAAGTTTAAAAATCAGTCGGTTGAATTCGGCCTACTCATTTGTAAAAACATTTTTTTATTTAGATATAGTAGGAAAAAGAAAAAAAATAAGGAGAAACAAAAAATAGGCAATAAAAATTAGAATTTTTAATTTGAATTATAGATGGAAGATTTGCAAGAATCGCAACAATCCAGTTTCGAACTTAATGAGATTATTGATTGAGATATTTGATTAGTTAAATTACTAGGAGCGTGACAATAGAACAGGGCGGGATCCGTAATTGGTGAGAAACGGTATCTAAACGTTCAATTTCACTCAGAATATTTCTGAACAATTGCTTCGATATTCTGAATAATTTGATGAAACTACAAATATACAAAAATGATTGTTACAAATGGATTAATTATGAAGATTGTTATTGTATCTATTATCTTTTATTTGACATGTCGAGCACGTTTGAACTATTACGAAATCGTTTTAGTTAAATATTGACCAGTACCACTTCATCCTTTAATTCATCATTACTCGATTGTAAATAAAATCCAATGCTCGATTCCATAATATAAATGAATTTTATATTTATATTTTAGTTAACTACTTTTAATAAGTTTTTGGAAATGTTTTGGCCACTGTAGCCTATTATGAAATTTATCCGATATCGTAAAATCCGATCCGCCGCGGATATTCATATTATGAAATTAAAAAAAATCCGATCCGCTGCGGATATTGCTTTTATGAAAATAAAAAATCTGAACGTTAGCGGATTTCACGAAAATACAAATGTTATATCCGATTGGTATTTAGGTGGCGGATATCATAAATTACGAAAGAAGAAAAGTTTGTTTTAATTTATTTTGTATAAATTTTAATTAAAAAAATAAAATAAATTTTTTTTAAATGTAATTCTATGTTGTTCTACTATCCATTCAATTTTATTAAATATGTGGTGTACCTAGACATACTTAATCAAAATTTTATTTATCAATGGCAACGTATTAAGTTTAATTTACTTTTATTTTTACACACGAAATTTGATATAAAAACCCGAGTATTTACTTTGACAGCAACAAAAAATTACAGAGAACAAAAACAAAAATGACTTCACTCCCCCAAAAAATGACTAAATTATTACAAATAGCTTACTTCATGGTCTTAAATTTTACGACCACATAATAGGAATATTCGCGGCGGATCGAATTTACGATTTTGTATTACAAAATCGAAAAAAATCATAATAGCCGCCAAAAAGAAGCCTCAATGTTACGACTACCTAACCAAAGTGCAGTACATATCCCTGTAAAGTTTCGGAAACCTCGGTTAGATCTACAATATCATTGGCTTTTGCCATATCAATAGGTAATACATCAATCCGATTACTGCGCGCCATTGCTCGAACGCGCCTCATTGTAAACATAGGATCTTCTGTGGTTATTTTCTGATATACTGAGGTAAAAACTTAAGTGTTATCTTTTTTGATTGATTGATTGATTGATTGGACTGTAGATCCAAGTACTTGACAGGTGGTCCCGGATAACGCCGGGCCTATTCCTACAGCCTGTTTACACATAACAATAGGAGGGATAGGAAAGGTAATTTTTTTTTTTTTTTTTTGGGACGGAACGACCCGGTTTCAGACACCTAGCGATCGTACGGCACAACACAATTCTAATCTACTTCTAACTACTAGAGGGAGGATAAAGGCTTAATAGGTTTAATGGATAACGATGGTGTTGGTCTTCAACAATTGCTTCTTTAAATCAGCAACCTGAGGGAAAAATTTTATTATTTCACGTACATCTGAAAAATTTCCTGAAATTTAATTCTAAATGAATGCTTCCCGGCTTCCTAAACAAGTTGATTGATTGAATCAGCCCGGTTACAGACACTTAGATAAAGTCGATAGTAAGTAACACATTAACAACGCAATTCTAATCTACACAATCTACAATTGGATGCTTCATTTGCCAAAACGATTAACTCCGTAAAACAAAAAGTTGATAAAAACTGAGAAAATATAAAAATGGTTTTAAAATTCGTTATAAATTGCAACTTTAGTTATTTTTAGTTTTGTCATTTAATGGTGTTAACACTTATTATTACTGTAATTTATTTTCAATGTATAGAGCCAATCAAGTACGTTGATATTAAAATTTACATATATTCAAAAAATGGAGTTAATCGGTTTGGCTTGTGAACCATTCCAATTAATATTTCAAAGGAATATTATTTCACCTACATCGGTAGATTTCCTGAAATTTAATTCTAAATTAATATTTTCCGGCTTCCTAAATAATATAAACATTTATTAATTTAATCCTAATGCAATTCCACAACTTAGTAGAATTTCCTGAAACCATAATTGTTTACATTATATTAAAAATTACTCTAAAATCCATAAGTATTTAATAAAAAATATCTGAGGCATCCCAAAGGCAATGGTACATATTCGATTAATTACCAAGTAATTTATACTGCACTGGACATATTATGCCGAGCATGGCAATGGAGCTTTATCGTTCCTCAGCCAATTTCTGTCAAATATGGTATGCAGAATTGGATTTTCACTATAACATTATGCTCAATGGAGCTAGGCCATTTCTCAATAAATGATGGTCAAATTCAGTGTGCAAAGCTGAATTTGATGAAATTTTGGAATTCGGATATAACGAAATAAACCAGGCCGCCTCCTAACCTACAACTTTAAAATTCATTTTACAGTGCTGGGCTAGGATTCTAATAAGAAAGGTCAGCTTAAATTGGGATTTTAACGTGTCTTTTTGATGAAGTTCTACAATTCGGCCATTCTGAATGGAACTTGGGAATCATATTAAAAAAATCTATATATTGTCAAATCAGGTATTCAGAATTGGGTCTAGATTTAAAAAGGGTATTTAGCGAAGTTTTGGAATTCAACCGTCCTAAGCAATTTATTAATCAATCATGTTCGAATCTGGTATGTTGAGCTAAATTGCGATTCCAACATAAATCCCGGATGAAGTTCTGGATCTTTCCACAAAACAAATCCGAAAGCAATCGGCCAATTAACTATCCAGTTTGTTTATTCACCATAGCTGAAACAAACTTCGCTTAACCCGCTAAGAGATGAACCAGTCAAATCCAGCTTCCCAAAACTAAAATTTGCTAGAATTCCAATCCAGCCCAATTCATACCCAAAAATTTATTTATGCATCTTCTGCAGTATACTGTCTAGAAACAGATTAATGAGATATTTTCGCACATCTCAGTCATTCAAAAAAGATCAAGGTTTACGTGAGGTAATGACACGAACGGAAAATAAAACCACGCGGAATGCTTCTTACATAATTGGTGCATGAGCAAGTCATTGAATAGAATTTAGAACTCATCAATACTTGTGTCTGACGTTCCCATGCAATTGCGAACCTGTTTCGAGAAATATTGTTGAGTCAGATAAATTCTTTCATAGAAAACAGTGCCAGCAGTAAGCAATCTAAAAAATAACCAACATTAATAGCCCGAGGCACATCAAAGATTTACTTGTCGTTACAACGAAAATAAAAATTAAAAACCATTTTCCCTTTGCCATGCCGTAACACACATCGCTCATGACATGAAAAAGAGACACAACTCAAAAATTAAAATTTTGCAGGAGTGCAAAAACAAAAAATGCTAATTACGTTATTAGATTCCAAAATCATAAAACGAAGAATGGCACTTTGTGCTCTATCATTTTCGATGAAGGAAAAATAAAACTGTTTTTATTGAGGGATATGGATACTAATATTGCGCATCTTTCTAGTGAATTAACGGAAAAAGTTAATTTTTTTTTCAGTTGTGTCACTCGTCCATACCACGGCGATACAAATCTTTAAAACTTTTTCAAATACAAATTTTTATTTTTTAATGATTATAGAGAAAAATAATTTAATTAAATAAATTATAAACCAGTTAAGCAGACTGTAAAAAAAAAAATAAATAATAATAACACCTATCAATAATGTATGTACATATTATTATTACAATACATACATGAATTTAAATTACATTGGGGAAATCACACGAGGACTCGTTTGAGTTGAAACCGGTTTCTAACCTCAAAAAAAAAAACCATTCACACACACACACGTCACATGAGTCCCAGCTCATCGATAAATTTCTATGTATGTATAAAAAAAAATGTCGGAAAAAATCACTTTAAAATGTCTTCGCAGAACTTAAGTGTTATCTTTTTTGAAAACAAAATTAAAAGGGGAACAATTTTCCCTGCCAATTTAGATATGGAAAAATTATTCCCAAATTATAAATATTTACATCAAACTTTTCTCTTCAGTAGACCGAGAAAAAATACTTGAACAGAAACAATTACATATAGGTACATACTTAATTAATTATTGCCCCAGTTCCCTATTCCTGATCGTACAAACTTGATTATAGTTCTTATGACGTCTTCGCTGGTTGGAGATTCTGGCCATGGCCAATAATCATCTTGAAGAAATGTGAATAAAGGTTCCTGTAGTTAAGTATATTATTCGCTCTTTTATGATGTTTGAAATATTGGTAAGTTTTGCGAATTCGGTCGGATGGTTTGTAATTGGTTGTTTCGAAAAATTATTGGCCTGCTTAAGGATTTCGGGGCATTTGAGTCGCGGGGGGTGACGATTTTTATAATATCTGGCGCTTTGGAAAGCAGAAAGTGCTCTACGATGCTTAGTCGTCAAAAGAGTTTTCTAAATCCCTTTTCCGGCCCACGATCACAATTATGCATCATGTCAATAATTTATTTTTATATGTAGTTTGGGCGAACGTACACATTTGTGTAACTTACTTAACCATTTCGAGTTCAAAATTTTTTTTTTGCCTCAATTTAAGTTGTGAACTCCAACTTTCACCCAAATATTACTCATAATTCAGAACGAATCATTCATGCCATTGATTCGCAGAATCAATATCATAATATTCATACCCAAAAGCGCCACAAAACTGACTCTATTTTATATAAAAATTATATCGACATGTTTAGTATTCAGAAGGTGTTTATTTAACATTTGTAACACTTTAATGGCATGACGTAGGAATATTAGTGAGAAAGAAATTCACTTTTCATGCTAAAGGAATTAAACATTGTAGTTGACATTGTTGTTGGTAAAGTTTACGTGAACAGATTTTGTTACATTACGTTTTATTCGCCATCGCTTCATCCAAATGACTGACAATATTAGTAGCCCTTTGCAATTTGCTGCTTTGTTTCTTCGCTTTGTACTTCTATGTTAGTTCCCTCTATCGTTAGCAGGTCCGAGGTATATAATAGAAAATATATAAAGTTATTCCCAAAACACTACCTTGTGATATCGCTGCATATATTCTCCTAATTTCTTATTTTCAAGTACATCATCAATTATGTTCTATTATTGAATGGTTTCCTCTGAAGTCAAATTGATTTGGAGGAATAAGATTTATTTCTTCTATTATTGATTTACGCGCGTATTTTTTTCGACAACTTCGACAGCCGACAACGTCGAAAATCGCTATTATGATTTTTTTTTTCGACGATGACAAATAAATTTAAATTAATTATTTTTTAGTAAATTTAAATTAATTAAATTTTATTAATTAAAATTTTATAAGTTTAAATTATTAATTTATTTTACTAACAAACTTTTTTTTATTTCTCAACACTTAAACACTTTTCTTTTATATACTCGACACTTCAAGAGCTGTCGTAAAATAGTCGATGTTATCTAAAAAAAAAAAACGCGTCGAGTATTTCATAATACAAAAAACGCGGTCGAAAATATTTCATAATAGCAAATTTTCGACAACGTCGAAAAAAAACGCGGTCGAAAATTTCATAATAGACCCCCAGGGTTCTCGAGGTGAGTTACAAACAACGAAGCTTTTTTTGCTTTTCACTTACAGCCCATGTTCCATCTTCATTTTTAGCTGCGGTGGATTCGAAGCTTAGGTCGTTTTAAACTTTTTGTCGCTTTCCAATGAGAATATTCGGTATATTTTTACCCAGTAAGGCCACTTAGGTATTTATTAACGGATTCGTTCTTGTTGAACAAATGCCTCAACCAGTCAGCCTTAAGTTCTTAAGTTGTGCTCCATTTTGGACCACTTAGGAGAGCGGTACGACCACCAAAATTTTAGAGGTCAGTTGTTTATTTGTGACGAGAAGCCTATACAATTTTGGTGATTGTAGCACTAACCGAAGTGGTGCAATCAGCGTTTAACTTAAGCTCTTAAGTCTGACTGGTTGAGGCAAAAAATTTAGAGTTGTTTTATACTCTGGCTGGCACTCGATTTTTTTGCCAGGCCTTTCTTGCTTTTCGTTTTTAGCTATAATCTAGTTATAAAGTGAACTATTAAACAATAAGAAAGTTTAAATAGGAGGTTGACTAAATCGACAGTAATTCATTAGTTACAGAATAAGAATACAGTTTGTTTCTAGATTTAATAATTAAAAATAGGTTTACTTACTTTATAGACGCCTACAATGTATTTTTTTTGGTTTTAGCTGTTACGAGAAATAAGGAACTTCTAGGTATCTGAGTCACTGGTTAAAACCAATAAACCAATAATCTTCTAACGATGACTAATACATAAATTTTACCTACAAGACATAAAACACCCCCTGTGTTTTATTGGTTTTTCAAAATTTCGTTACCACGTAGGATAGTAAACATTTTTATAAACAAATAAATATCTAGTTAATTAGTTTATAGTTGATAAGCAAGTGGTTCTACAAAATATGTATATTCATGTTTTCTATAACATAAAGCAAGAATTTTGCGGATATATAACGCCTAAAATTGAATAATGTTACCGCAGTCAAATTTAAAATTTAACACTAAATTAGTTTTCCCTTAAAGTGTTTTCATTTAGCCCAAGTACCAAAAATTACTTTTAAAATAAATTGTGTGTCTTATCTTTAGAATGGACGAAACTACAAAAAACCTGTTCAATAATAAATTTCTCTCCGATATCCAGTTTTGTGTTGGTGATAAAATCATATATGCACATTCTTGAAGAACAACTGCAGAATACGTCTGACGAGAAAACATTGATCTCGATCACCGATTATAAATACGAAAGTATTCTAGAGTTCATCCGATTTATATATACGGATGAATGTACAATTGATGCTACTAATCTACTAGATTTACTTAAATTGTCCGTTAAATACAAGATTATCATGTTGGAGAATCACGTGCTTAATACAACTGTTTCCGTAAATTGGGTCTTTCAATTATTTGAATACTGTTTCATCGAGAAATACGAAATTGCTACCCAGTTCGTAAACTTAATTGTTGCGGCTAACCTACACCGAGTTTTCAAATTACCCAGTTTTCTATCACTTCACCCAGATGCTGTAAATGAATTGTTACGAATGAGATATGCGCCCGAAAAAGTTACAGAATTTGAAATATTCGATGTATTAGCCCGCTGGATACAAAATTACTGCACACAACATGAAATGCATTTGGCAGAAGGTCGTGAACGGTTCGATTACCTCATCAGGAAAATTCAGTTTCCCACAATGTCGAACAATGAGATACGGGAATGTTTTAATAAATATCCAGGCATACTTAATGAAAATGATTGTATGTCAATTGCACTTCAAGCCGTGTTTGATGGTGACGTACTTGATGAACAATGGATATCAAAATCTAGAACTAAATTTAAAAGCCCGTCTATCAAGTGGCTCAGAATTCCTCGTAATTCAAAATTTGAAACTCCATTCTTTGTTTCAAAGGATATAAATCTCATTGGATTAGACATCGGCTATATTGTAACAAAATTGAGATCGGAATTACGGCGAGAGATATTGAAACAAGCGAACAAATTTAGTTTACACGACCTATCCTTCACGGCAGGTTTGGCTGGCATGAGTATGATATCCTTATCAATCTTGGCAACTCGGTTAATTTAAAACCAAATTTTGAATACATGATTACTACCGTATATTTGGAGGCAGATCATGATGTAAAAGTTTGCGCCAGAAGTGAAAATTTCGGTGAACCGGAACATTTCGTACAAATCTTCAACGATCGAACAGATATGGCGGTAATGATGATATTTCAATATCAAGATGAATGAAGTGCATGAATTTGTATATCGATAGTATTTTAGTAAATAAATGAAAATTTTGACTTTCAGGGAAGTATCCGTATCCCAAAAGGGATGTCTATGTAAATACTTATCTGCCTCATGAACCCGGTGATGGGCAACAAAACATAGCGACCCTAATTGCATCGTCCTAAGCACATTAACTGGAAGACGCAAGCTTGGTGAATCTGCACACCTGTGAGGCCAGATTTATGGTTGGTGTTCGTTCGTTCTGAGAATTTTTTCAACCAATCATATTGCTCAAAAATAACGATTTTTCTTCTGTATTTTTCCACAAGAGATGATTTGTCGCAAAAATCACCGAACGAACGAACGAGTGCAACCATAAACCTGCCCTTAAAATATTCTCACCGGAATAAAACGGACTAAACAAAAGTAGTTAATTACACACACGTACACAAAGACGTGGAGAACGGTCCATGAAAATTAAAGCAGGCGATGGAAATAATAAGGGGCGTAGTCCGAGATTCATACCTCCTTGCGGTGCTCTCTGGGTAACTCTAAATGAATCAGGCAATGTAGTAGAACAAGCAGGGGAAATCCTGTTTATAGTCATGAACACTACATGTCAGGGCGAGTTATTGGCGCATCAAAACCAATACCAAATAGCGTCTGTTCTCTAGGTTAGGTGGTAGTCAAGGTAGGACTGGATGCCTTAAGATTCTCACCAGTACGTGGCCCACACACGTGCAATGACAATTAAGTTAATTTTTTTGAAAACAAAGTTAAATTGGGAATAACTTTCCCTACCAATTTAGATATGGAAAAATTATTCCCAATTTATAAATATTTACATCAAACTTTTCTCCTCAGTTGGCCCGACAAAAAATATTTGAACTCAATTTACATATAAATTCTTTCCCCAATTCCCTATTCCCGGGAAATTGCCAGAATAATGCCACAGGCGAAGAGGTCTTTGTCGAATATTCTACAGTGGAGGAAGAAGACGCAGCATTAGTAGATTGAAAAATGGAAAGGCACCCGGTCTCGATGGAATCCCCGCAGAATTGATTAAACTCCGAGGTGCTACCTAGCTACTCTGCAACAAATCTATACGATCTCATAATTTCTATTTGGGACGAAGCGAGCTACCTGCGTTGCACCAAAAAGGCGACCGTCTTATATGTGGAAACTATCAATACAACGGTCGCTCTCTATTGAACACTGCTTACAAAGTGTTAGGAATTGTTGTACTTGCCAGACTCATCCCTTTTGCCGAAAACATCACTGGCGTGGTTTATTACATCACATGTGGTTTTCGTCCCAAACGATCGACCACTGACTAATGTTTCACCATTAGGATGATCTTCGAAAAATGTTGGGAGTACAACATAACCGCATACATCAACTATATAGACTTCCCTATACATATAGACTTCCGACAGGCATATTACAGTATAAACAGCGACAACCTATGGGACGCGCTCATATGCCTATAGGAATTCCAGCGAAACTCGTTTCCCTGTGTAAATTAACAACGTCTGGATCTGTATGTAGAATTGTAATTGAAGGAACTGTATCAGACTCGTGTGAAATAACATCTGGTGTTCAACAGGGAAATGCAATCGCGCGTGTGCTGTTCAATTTAGCGCTTAAGTACGTAGGAAAAGTACCATTGAAACTTCGCGCTGTTTATTCAATAAATCAGGCCAAATTCTTGAATATGTAGATGATATCGTGTTTCTTGGCCGAAGACCTAGCGACATCAACGACAGTTTCATCCGTTCAATCGTTGCGCAAGAAGACTTAGTTAGGAGGTGAACAGTAGTAAAACCAAATTTTTAACAACAGCCAAGAACATCTCCATGGCAAATCTCAAAATTGGCAATCATAATTTTGATAGCGTCGAAAACTTTAAATACCTCGGGTCAGTTATAACATCGTTGAATGATATGCTGGCAGAAATAAAAACCCGGATCGCTCTTGGACAACGAGTTTTCTATGCCCAATCAAAATTATTGCGGTCGAAACATTTATCGCAGTCATGCAAACTCGCACTTTATAAAGCACTCATAAGACCTGTGCTGACTTTCGGAAGCGAGAGCTGGACCATGACCTCTAACGATTGTAGACTGTTACCTACCTTCGAAACGAAGGTCATCCGTTCAATTTTTGATCCTGTTAAAGTTGCGAACAACGCATATCGGATTCGCATGAACCAAGAGATAAAGCAACTTCTTGGAGGTAGCGATATTGTCGGCTTCATCAAATCCAATCGAGTTAGATGACTCGGCCACGATGCAAATTCTCCACAACAACTAATGATTACCAAGTGTTCCGTCAACAACCAGCCGGTGTGCGTCGTAGAGGAAGACCCCGACTGCGCTGGCGTGATGAATCAAACAAGATATACTCGTATTAGGATGTCGAAAATGGAGGACGAGAGCGATGAACTGAGACGGATAGTGCGGCGGTAAAATCCCTTCATGGGATGTGAAACCTAGAGAGAGAGAGAGAGAGAGAGATGAAAATACTAACTAGATTCAAAAGGAAATGAGAGAGGTATTTGCGAAAGATCAGTCAGATAGAGCCACCGACACCGGTGGTCACCGGTATAGAAAAAAACTACCACTTCAAACATCGAACAAGAGAGGCGCATTTTCTAGCCCTTGAGACAAATAGAACGAGAGGAAATATAAATGGAGCCCCCCTCAGCGGAAGTACATAGAAGGCTGGATTGAAGTCTAATCAAATATGATAGATAAGAACGCACTTGTATGTATTAAGAGGCTTTTAGTGCCACTATCAAGCTGGTACCTAAAATCACTTTTGAAATTACGGATTCGGACTGCCGCTCTATGTAGAGGAAAAGGTTAGTTGTAGGTTTCCAACTAACTATATATTGAAGGTTAGTTCGTACCAATTGTTGATATATGCCCCTAAGTTTCCACCAGTTTAATTCTAAACTGAAAAATTAGTTCAGATTTATAAAATGCAGATTAGAAATACCTAAATCTTGATAAATCTTAATTTATTTAGGAAATTTTAGTTATAAAATGTGATTTGTTTAGTGTCAGCTACTGGACGACTGGTTTGAACTAGCAATCAATTTAGTTAGTCTGAAATTTAGGTAAAACTTTTATTGTTTTATCTAAATTTCAGACTCAGTTACAAAGTATAGATTTGAGTACATTTCTTAATTCACGGTTTGGGGGGCAAACATATAATAATCGAGCGGTATCTAAGATATAAACGTAAAGCCTCGAAAATTGAAGAGGGGAAATGGAATCATAAGCAATCCTAAAGGACCGGCCTCCATGTATGTTCAACACAGCTGAACGTTGCAGAAACTCCTAAAAGAAAGACTGACTACTGTAATTCAGAAGGCAGAAAATCTCTAGAGCTAACAATATGAATTTCAAAATGGCTTGTTTTTCTACTGATTCTGTTCAACATAAAAATAGACCGTTTTATAGCAGGCTATAAAATGTTAATTTATAAATTCGTTCAATTCAGCTGAGTAGCTCGACATCTCTTTGCTTGGAGTCCACGTTTTTTGCTCTAAAATACTTACTTTGAATAATCAACAGCCACCTGAGCGACTGCACCACCACTGCACCAAAAACCAAAATAACGTCCAGACCTCTAGAATTACATGCTTGGCGAAGTGTTCGAAATGTAGACACCGATTGATGTCACTCCGGGGGCTTATTATAAAACCTTTTCGATTTTGGATTTTTCCGATACGAATAGAATTGTATTGTTAAAAAGAACGGGAATCTTAATTCTATTGCCAATGCGAGTAGGGACGCCGAAAAACGATGCATTGCACACGTTTTTTGAATGCTGTGGAACTCAACTCTAAGCGGTACCGACAACGTTTTAAGCCTGAACAGTATAGGTGGCGTGGGTGGATAATGTATTTTCAGCCTCTTCTGTAGTGCTACGTTCAGCGAGATGCACAGATGCTACAGGTTGAGGTTCTATAACAGGCTCCAGTTGCATGTTCTTCGCGTTCCTCAGATTCGTTCTCCGCAAGTTGGTACATTTCTCATCGTCGTAACTTCCTCGTTCAATTTCTTTAAAACACGTTTGGGCCGCTGTTAACCCTTTGAATGGTGTTTTTTGCGTTTAGTTTTAATTGGGTGGAGGACGGACTTTTAGGCTGACCTATCTCTTAGTAAGTAATGGTTGATAGCCGCCATAAATTTGTGTATTTTATAGTACAAAGGAATTTCGAAACCGTTTACCAAATTCCACTTCTTAGTTCGTGGTACATTGTATTGTACGTATTTTCTCCTTTTTCTACATGACATTTACATCGCATTAATCTGTATAGCAATTAGAGTTCTGCAACATCTTTGCGATATTGTAGGCTGTCTAAAACTTTTGTAAACCTGAAGTTGCATGTTATTTGAATGGCAAGCCGTTGAATCCTGTACAGTAGCTGTAGAGCAATACCTTACGCTACACACCAAACTTGACAACAATATTCTTTGCACATGGCCTAATAAAGTTCTTATATATGAAGAGCCTGATGAAGAACCTAAAAAGTTTTCGTAAAGCTGACTAATTGGTCAATGCAATAAATGATAAAATTCCGTCCGATGAATATTGTCGTTGAACTATAAAATATTCGTGATCACATATTTTGGTTAATTGGGACTTTGCCTCTATCCCTTTTTCATAGTATGAAAAAAATCATAGTATGTAGTAGCGTTTTTGATAAAGATTTCGCTTGATTTGAAGTACAACCAACACATTGTGTGTGTTATATATTTGCTGTCTTACTTTGAGAAATTTACAACAACAATCCCATATATATAATTCCAAATTGGAATTATTTTAGACAAACTTTTCTGCTGTTATAGAATTATTCTATTCTACCTGTAGTTTTAATGTTCACCACCAGGGCAATTGTATTGAATACTTTTATTTTTAAATGTTGGCAATAAAAATATAAAAGTGATTTTTGTTATTTTGACATCGCATTTTTCTAAACAACACGAGAAATTAGTTACGATTTGTAATAATATTCAATAATGTTCTAGCACATTACTATTTAATTGAATGTATTTAGTTGCATTTTTACGTAGTTTTCAAATTCAAAATGTAATTGTTACCAACTAATAAAATTAAATTACAAAAATATCTTTGGTTGTTACTTTGAGCACAAATTAATTCTATTCCAGAATGGTTTTAACTTTTGCCAAAGTAAGACGGCAATTTATACTGTTTTTTTCGGAATAAGTTTAAAAGGAATGTGTAAGTTGGGTCAACACACATACAAAAATAAATTTTTGACATGGTACTTTTGCCGTACCCACACAATTGTTTTACCGAGCAGCAAAAGGGCTATGGACCAGATTCCCTATTACACTCATGTCTAAATTTAGGCGAATTTTTTGAAATATGTTTCGAACGAATTAATATGTGCCGCAATAACCATAACACTCCACGTATTTCATTCAAAAAGCTATGTAATATTCCGATTTTAATTTATTTTCTTCAATTATTTAAAATTTAAAATTCAAAAAATTATATATCAAACTGCAATCTGCAATACCTACATAAATATTGAGCAATACTTATCGTTATCGATAAATTTTTGACATAACAGAAAAGCACAACAGAAAAGAAAATTTTACGACTGTTTCGATACGGGAGCACGGAAAATTAATATTTTATTTTTTATATTGCTATTTTCAATATTTCCACGACAAAAAATGTGCGCGAAATTATAAAATAAAATAATTTAATTGAAAACTAAAATTTAAAAAAATTATATACAATTAAAGAAAATATTACAAGTGTGAAGTCTCAATAATAAAATTATATTTTTTTACAAGTGTATTACTAAAAATTATGGAAAATATTTTTAATTTTCGGTAAGGAAAATTATTTTTTTTTGTTCGATTTTCTTTTTTTCTACTTGTTTGAATAAATTTTTCGTCGTAAAAAAAATTGTATGATTTGAATTTTTAGGATGATGAGCGAAAAATTATATTTTGTGAAAATAATTTTTCATATTTGTGAAATTTTCATTTTAATTTTTTGTTTTATAATATTTTATTTGGTAGAAGGAATCAAATAAAATTTATTTATAAAAATAATTAAGGCGATCTAAATTTAGATTAAAAATTCTGAATAAAAATGTTTTGTTACAATGTTGGTACGTTTTCTGTCGATTAACGAAAAATTAAATTTACTGCTTTTTCTTATTTGTGGTTTATTTACGGCTACGTAACCAGTTGAACGGGAAACGATATCCCTTCATTAAATCATATTTTGCCATTGCCTGATATTTCTATAAAGCCTTTGATCATTACAGTTTATACTAACAGAGTAGCTGAAGTAAAGCAAAATATGAGCCTAGCGGTAAGTGCTCAACATTTTGTTGTCGAACTAGTCCTTCACACAACGTCAGGTTCTCAGTTTCGGATAGTTTGGCAATAATTGTTAGTTTGCGAAGCACGATCCACCGCAATAATGGTACAGGAGCTGAAAGGAGTTTTAAACCAGCCATGTGGACTCGAGTGGTTGGTTCCTAAATTACAACAAATTCGAGTTATATCTACGTTCGTTCACTGGATGTAATCACGTTCCGTCGGTACTTTTTTTTTTAAACCCCCGCTTTTCCACAATTTGTACAATTCTTCAAGTGTCAAACTAAGCAAAAAACAAAAAAAATTCAAAATTTTCCTGGAAAAAATGGAAAATTTTCCAGGAAAAATTATTTCTACTGTGGAAAAACTGTACAATTCTAATATCAAAATTTTTATAAAACACGTATTTTAAATAAAATAATACGCAATTTTTTTTTTTAAGTGAAATTTTTTTCGGAAAATGGGGTAATTTTCCGGAAAAAAAATTAGCTTCCACCTCCTAAAAACTGTTGATAAACAATCCTGCATTTAAAAATTTTAAAAATGTATACTCCTTACCTGATTTTCTCGATGTATACGTAAAGTAAACTTTAGGCAAATTTTGTTGTATTAATTAATTCAGCGCTCTCCAACTTCTTCCAACTCGCCCACCATCATTTCTTCTGCAATCACTTCGTAGGCAAAACAGATAGTAAAATTCCTACTTGTTTCCTGTATTAATTAATATATCATACAATATAATTAAAACAAACCCGAGCGCTGCGGTTAACAACTTCGCCAACATCTGCATGAGGAGTCTGAACAGTTCTAACAAACCAGTCAGTCTGGTTCAACAATTTCGTTTGATCTTCAGGATTCTTCGAGTCAACTTCAATTTTAACTGGATCACTGAACAAACTAAAATTTAGCACTGAACAAAGTTCAACAAATTGAAAACAGCAAATCTAACTTCAACAGTTTCAAATCCATTAGCGTGCTTATACAGGCTATTACACTTTGATTTCCTCTCTACTAGGACTTTTAAGTTCCAGACCAGTACCATCTTTATATCTCCCATTCATGAATAATATTTGCCCGCATATTCGTAAAAAGATTGATAAGATTAACTCAATTTGCTCAATTTCGTATATACAGAGTATTTCAACATACCAAACACGACGGGTTTCCCCTTGAGTAAACAAACAATCAATCTGCGATCGTTCCTGAAACTCGATTGTCCCTGCCAATCCCTCCATATGGAATGATTTTGTTTGGAACACAAATCCTAAAATCGTGACATTGTAATGAAATCGAAAACATCCGATTTAAAATCTCTTC
Organism: Nephrotoma flavescens; assembly: GCA_932526605.1. Lineage (NCBI taxonomy): Eukaryota > Metazoa > Arthropoda > Insecta > Diptera > Tipulidae > Nephrotoma > Nephrotoma flavescens. The sequence continues at coordinate 63,307,992 of OW052222.1, read as the reverse complement.
AGTATAATTATGAATTATGCAGCAATGGCTACAACGGCTTCCTCTTCTTCAAAATTGTTTATAAATTGTTTATATATGTGGTAACACATTTAAAATATTTAAAACAAAATAAGAGAAGATTGCATCCTTTTTTGGCAAAATCCAAAAATATATTTAAGAAGCGATGTTGATGATAAAACTTTATTATAGCTGATATGAAATCTATGCGATAGGACTATCATTTTGTGTAAAAATTGCTATAGCGGTAGAGCGATTTCAACGATTAAACGTTACGAAACCATTTTATTTGTTATTTTTATCATACTTTGAAAGGCAATTTTAACAGCTTTCAAATGAACATAAACATATAAAATTATATTCAATGGTTTTAGCGATTTGGAAGTTTATCTAACACTGGGCACTTCGGTGGAGGGAATTATTTAAATATCATGAAAACATAACACAACTCGATATTTTATTGTCGAACATTTGTCGACCGTGTTGCCATAACAGGTTTTGAATTATAGGGTTAATTTACAAATTTTGGTTTATTGGCATCACGTTATGTTTCAAATACATATTTGTTATTTACATATACCATTTTACTGTTTATTAACGATTGGAGTATCACGGGTTCCACCTAGTCGATTTTCAATAACCCTTTTGTGATTTACTAACACAATTGTGCGAGTACGGCAAAAGTACCATGTCAAAAATTTATTTTTGTATGTGTTTTGAGCCAACTTACACATAAGCGCATTACTTTCAAACTTATTTCGTTTAAAAAAAAACACTAACTATACATACAATTGTGTTGGTTGTACTTCAAATCAAGCGATTTTTTTTATCAAAAACGCCATTACATACTATGATTTTTTACTCACACATTTGTGTAGTTTGGACTTTAATTTAGCCATTTTGTTATTTTTTTTGGTTGAAAAAGGGATAAACTAATAACTACAAATTTTGACATTTATGACTCATGCAAGCTTAGCTTGGTTTCATTTTGTTTAAAGTTTTTAATTAGTGATAAGGTTACATGTATATATTGTAATAAAAAAAAAATAAATAATAAAAATACTAACTTGAATTAGTCTAAAAATATCCCTGATTTTGTCGGCATATCGTTCTCATGTCATTTTTTGTAGTTAAGTTAGTTGCAACCTGATCCACCAACGGCGCTTTTCCAACTTTTACCATCGTCAATATGACTGCATAAATATACACTATCATATTTTGCCGGAAGATAGCAACCTCAGCACTTTCACCAAAAAAAATGGTGTACATTTTCACATATTAACAACTTTTTCTGAAAAATAATAATCTATAGGTAATATTTTGGTACAAAAATGCAAAATTATTAATTTTTCTGCTTCATTTTTCGTTATTTTTGTTCTGCCGAGTACGGAGTAAAATGTTAGGTTATGTTTTAATAATAATAGCGCTGAAAAGCCATCTAGCGGAAAAAATAACGACTTCATCTATTGACAAATGATACGGTGTACTGTAGCGGATAAAACTTGTTCTCATTGGTAAACCATGTTCTTCTCCAGGTTTCAGAGTGTGCAACATTAATTTTCCAGATTTCATTATTTAAGGATGTCGTAATCCGTTCCATAATCGATTGTATAGCGGAATAATTTAATATTCCTACAACGTTAATTGCTGGATTTGGTTTCTCCTTTTATCTGGTTGTTGTTCTGGAATTAGTTATTTCTTGATGATTAGCTTGCTTCTAGAAACTCCGTTTGATGTTGATGGTAAACATTTTGCCAATTTTGTGTTCAAATTTTCTTTTATTGTTGTACCCAATTTGTTTCTTTTTCTAATTCTTCTTTTTATCGATATGGATCCTTGATTTTAGTTTTGTTTGAACTGCTCTTTTGATTTCTTTAGTTTCGTTTTTAAAATGTGGTAGCGTAGTTTAGCATTTTCTTGTCCTGAAACTTATTTTCAGTTGTAGATATTGACGATCTTCTTAATTAAGAGCTTTATCCAAATTGGTTAAAGAATGATAAGCTCGCCCCACCCGGAATTCTTTGGACTAGCCTCCGAAGAGAACGTGGACCTACCTAGATCTACAGATAGACAAACCAGTTTGGTGTTTGTTTTCTTGTTTACGTTAAAGAACGTTACGTTATTCGTCACGCTTTTTTAACATTTTTCAGCACAACTGCAAGGCTTCATCTCAGAATACGAATCGCTTCGACCGCCCATACAAAATTTTCAAGATGTTTCAAAAAGTAAAATATTGATATTTGTGAAAAAACTGCACCAAATTTTTAGTTGAAAACATCATCGTATTCAAAACAAGGGTCTGATTTTTCAATCTATTAGGGATGGAAATGCTATACCGATATAACCCTAAATAACAACTTATAAAAATAATACAAATTATTCATATTAAAAATAAAGGCGAAAGACATGTTGTTTGTAATGACGTAATTATTTTCAACATATTTATTTTTATTGCAAATGAATTATTTATAAATTCTACGATTTGGTTTTTTTCACAATACAAGTTTATTTGTCAAAATAAAGCAAATTATTTGCAGAAATATTTTGACGCCGTATAGAAAACATTATTTTCTTGTATTTTATATTCACTAAAATAATGCTTTGTTGACTTATTTTTAAATTTGTTGTCCTGATTTGTTCAACAGTTTTGCATCAAAATGCATATGCTACTGCTTTTTGAAATTATTGGGCTTTCAAATGGGGATCTGTTCATTTATTTCTTCCTAATGAAATCTATGAGTACATGTATTATTTCAGATCAAAACCGAACATACACAAAGATTAAATTACAAAAAAAATTTAACAAAAAATAGAAATCAAATTTTAATTTAACATTTAAAAATAGTTCTTCGGAATTTTTTTGAAGGTTTCTATGATAAATTAAAGTCAAATATGGCATCGATGATGTTAAATGATTTAGAAACCTATTAATGGGGTTGTTTTCTCCATAGTTTGTAGAATGATGTTCTAGTGCTAATAACTCATGGTTTCGAAATGTTCTGCATGGCACATGAATTAATATGTTTTGCAAAATGTAAGCTGAATCAATGTGACCAAGCAAAACGTTACCAATAAAAACCACGCCTAAGAGAAGTCGCCTATTTTCAAGCATGAATATTTTGTTGATTACGGAGGAAACCGAGCTACATTTTCATGGAATGGTAATTTTGGTCATAACCCCAGTCACTTTTCTTTAACCAAAAAAACACATTCCAGACCGTTACAGCGTGTTCCAGTGTAGATCGAACGTAAGCGAAATAGAGCATACATAAGGCTTGAATATCTTAAATACATTCGTAATACAATTTTCAATATGCCTATTGAAATTGGCGTTTTCGACAAATGTAGCACATTCATAATCTCATTGAATTTTTGCAATACTTCGCTGTTGACTTTATATGAAGTAATTGACGGCTTCCGTTTACGATGAAAATATATGATTTTGCATTTCCTAATATTTAAGTATAGTGAGTTTCGATCACACCACTCAACACCACCTCTGGAGTGCTCTATGATGACAGAATCAAATACTTCATTGAAATCCGTGTACGCTACATCAAATTGATGGTGTTTTTTATGTCGTTAATTATTTTACAGAAGAATTCAACCAGATTAGTTGACGTGGATAGGCCAGGCATAAATCCATTCTGATTTTTTTTTAAAGTTGTATTTGATTGGTTGTAAGCGTTCTGAACTAAAGATTTGTGATTGATATCAATTATGGCAAAAGTTAACACTGATTCAGAAATGTTTAAAGTGTCAAATTCGCTACTGAAGACAATATCCTGTAATCTATCACGATTATTAGCAATGTTGTTTATTTGGTTCAAATTTTAACCAAGCATGGCGTCCACAAATAAAGATTCCGCATCTGTTGTTATGTTGCATGCTAAAATACAATTTAGTTCCTGTACAAAATTCCAGATTATATTTAGAACATTAAAATCACCAAGCACAAGTACTAAATCTGACGAGCTTGATGCATTTATAACTTCATTAATAGCATCGATGTAGGTTTCATAATGATCACTATTTGATTGAGGTGGTATATGTGTTGCGTAGATGATTATATTTGTTTGATTAATTTTTATTTGTACGCCAATTTGTTTGACTCTCGACGGGGCTAAGGTTAGTGGAGTTTTCCAGAGTTTAGAATATACAGCTATCAATACGCTACCATCCGATTTAATTGAGCTAGTTTCGAAAGAAGGATCGCATCTGTAAACAAGGTAATGATGGCCAAAATTGTTCCGTATGCCGGGTTTTAATGAAGTTTCACAAATTACATGAATAAGGTAATTTGATCTTAAGATGAAGTTATACAACTGTGATGCAATTTTGTTTACATTTTGATAGTAAATAACACATTTATCATTTCGGTTTGTTTTATCATTTGAACAGTAGTACAGGTTGGGGCAGCATCATTAATAGTGAGTGTAGTCTATCATTAGCCACTATTGGTGGGCCATCTATTGGTTTGTTTTTAAATCATAAGCAATAGAAATACTTCTTTCAACGATATGCTCGAAATTTTGACAGCTCGTCAGTCTGATATTCCGCGTCACGAAACAATCATGTTTTCACTTCAGGAGCCTTTCGATTTATTGAAAACTTATTTTCAAAGTCAATGTTGTATAGCCGAAACTCTGCGAATTGAAATATGGGTCGTGAAAGAGCGTTAATCGGAAGTGTTGTAGAGAAATTAAGGTCGATCAACCTCAACTTGGCGTCGATCGCAGCAACTGGCTATTAGTATCACCGTCCTGAAGATAATATTGCACAAATATCTCGATTTATTCGTCTACAGGGTCCAGATGGCTCAGCGGTTGAAATTAAATGACCATCCGCTTCGGCATCAGTTCTCTGCATGGGCCATAGACCATCTTCATAATGACGTGGATTTTGATCGAAAAATCATCTTTTCAGACGAAGCGCATTTCCATTTTGAGGGCTATATAAACAAGCAGAACTGTCGGCTTTGGGGTTCAGAACAAACACACGTAGTAGTACAGAAGCCAATGCATCCACCAAGATTGACTGTTTGGTGTGGATTTTGGAGTGGTGGCATAATTGGCCCATTTTCTTCGACAACGCTGCTGGAAACGCCGTTACCGTCAATGGCGACCGTTACAGAACCATGCTAACCAACTTTTTATACTTTGCGAAATATAATGGAACACTTTGTACCGGATGTGGCAGCTTCTAAGAGAGGTTTTTACAATTTTTGCAATGGTGTTGAAAAGTTTGCATTTATAAAAACATCTAAGAAATAAAGATCTATATAAATTTAAAGAATAAATTTTCAACAAGGGTAGACCTTGTTGTTTTTCTGAAATTTCAGCAGGATTGATAATTCAAGACAGTTTTACCAAAAGTCCGGTAAGTTTATTTCTTCGCTTTAGAAATCCAGTGTGGTGTATTTGAGATCTATATATACAATCTTAGTAAAAGAAGTCGGTTGTTGGCCAAAACATATTTACTCTTGTTTTCTGAAAGCGGGCTTAATCTCAACCTCCCAAATTTATATTTATTGGGAAGCATTCTATAAAATTTGCTCAGTAGCATCATGAATAATAAGCAAAGTCGCAATGCGGCAGAAACCTTTGACATGTGGGCTCTTTTTATTACATTTTTCATCACTTTTTCACACATTTTCTATAAACACTTCTTTTTAAGTTGTCCAATATTATCTGGTTTATTTGCATGAACCTTACTTCTTAGATAACTCCATAAAGAGAAGTCGGAAGCAGCTGTTTGGTTTGTTTACATGTCTACTTAGTGAAAATGAGCTTCGTCCTTCATATTTAATTTTTCAAAATAATCCGGATTGTAATTGTCAAGCAATAGCAGCTTATTGCATACGTACTTCGCCGCAAATGATCTCTTGGTAGCAGCTCTTGAGTTAATTGAATTTTATACGGCAATAATCCAAGTTTTTATGTAAATTATTGTTTAAAGTAATGTTCTTCGAAGTCCAAGTTCTTGCGCACGGATTGGATTATCTTGTACACTTTCACGTAGAGCAACAATATTTTCTGGTGTTCTGACTATACATTATTGAACACACTTTGGCTTATTTGTCACAGTTCCTCTTTCTTAAAATTCGTTGATAATCCAGTAAATTGTAGGCTTTGAAGGCACCATATTCCTTCCGAAACTTTCACAGAATTTTCTTAATGTTAATGTAATTGATATGATTGACTTGTGTAAAAGGTTTTCACTATTAAAACGCGTCGTTCAAGGAAATAGTTTCCATGATTAATTTGCCACTTGTGTGGCACGACATTAACTGTCAATATTAATAATCTTCTAAATGGGGGCAACAAAAAATTGTAAACCTTTCGGATGGACACCCTGTATAATACGAATATTACAATACCCGAATAAACTTTAATATTAATAAGCATTTGAAGAAGAAAACTTAATTCTTATAGGACTAAATTCAAATATGACTGCTAATTTACTAATAGGAATCCAATCAGATTTATTCAGTGTATAAAATTCTAATAAGACAGTTCATATAATACTGCTTCATTGCTAATAGGAGTCCAATAAGATTCGTTTGGTTGAACAGGAATAAAAAATAATTTAAATATGACAAATAATTTACTAACAAGAATCCAATTAGAATATTTTCTTTCCAACTGACTATCATTTAAATTACAGTTGCCCGCATGTACAATGAAAACTATTTACGACGCAACGTACTAGCAAATCTTATTAGTCATGTTTGATGTAGTTTTGATATAAATAAAAATTATGGCAAAACATGAAGAATGATCATAGTAATGACGTAAAAATAAAAAAGCAAAACAGAAAACGCTTGCCATGAGGCCGAAGTGAGAGACACAGAACACAGACACACACAAACGCGTGAAGAGAGCAGCGAACACAAGAGAATATTGAACAAAACACACAAAAATAAAATTTGAAACGAAAAAATTTTAGACAGAAAAATATTTTTATAAAAAATGGAGGCCTCTGAATTCTAAAATTACCGCATATTATGTTCTTTCGATAAAATAAAATTAAAAAAAAAAGTGTTTTTTTATTTCGTTTTTGAATTTTGAATTTTATTTATTTTTTACACTTTTTTGCGTTACAAAAAAAATTATATTCTTATACATTTTGTGAATAATTTTTAGTGACAACGTTAAATACTCGTGATTAATAAAATCGGTTTTTGTGATTTAATAAATTATTAATTGTATATTGAAGTGCTTTAAAAAAATAATAAAATTCATGTTTAGTGAAAAATTTGTGAAAAGTTGTTTTTTTTGTATTTGTGTTTGTATGTGCCTATAGGAAAATAGAATATATCCAATTGGAAAAATTTTCAGTATGTTCTTTAATTTATTAATGTAATACGTATTATTATTATTATTATTGTCTAGTAGGAAAAACTATAAAATAATAATTTTTCCTTGTACGTTTTTGTTGCAATTTGTTTGATCAATATTTTTTAAGCTGTTTATATTTATATTATTACAAAAAACCACGAACAAAAATAATTATTCCAAATGCAAATTTATTTACTAAGTTATAACCTCACGCTGACCTTGATTTGTATTAAATTATTATTTTTTTTTACATATGATTCTCATTACTATTTAAAAAACTATTCAGGGATTTATAGATTTTAATTAATAACGAGTCATTTTTGAAGAATACAATAATATACAACCGTAATAAGAAATATATTTTTCTTATAAGAATTTGTTGGTTTTGTTGTATATTTCCTATTGGAATGTGGATATTAAAGTGTGAAGTAGTTTAACCCTTTATGATTGGTCAGTGGGGAATAAGCTTGAGAAAATATATAGTTTTTACATCACCACGAGAAAAAATGACGTAATTGATTAAATTCCATTCAAAGTGGGTTGTTATTGTTTTGCAGTGCTTCATTCTCGTTCTTTTCTGCTTTTGAAGGTAATCATGTAATGAATTCTGTCAATTTATTGTTTGTATCGTAGACATATTTTGACGTTGGTAACTAGGTTAAAAATTTTTTAGGTATTTCATTCTTCGATTATAATATTTTTCTGTTGCCGGTCAATTGCAGTTCTTTTTATAGGTGAGTAACTTTATTAGTTTAGAGGCATATTTATACAAATCGTGGTTTCACATTTCTTCGGTGGCATTATAGAACTTGACAAATGATTAAAGGATAATCATCTGCCAATAAAGTGGGACGCCGGGCTAAATAAGACTTGGAATCCCAACCTAGTTTTGGCTTATTGATTTTAAATTTTAATTAAACCACAGTTAAATTTAATTTTTGTTTAATTATTGTGCCACTTATCCGCTAAATCTCTTATTATGGCCTCGTGGTGTGCATTCAGCGAAGCAATTGTGTAAAACAAGAGTGAATTTTGGTAAACACTATAGCCGTATTTTGGTGGATGCCAAATTTTGGTCTGAAATTACAACTCTTATTTGTAAGCCGAACTTGATAAATAGAAACTTTCCATTTAGAATATCTACGATAAATCTTCAGGTCAAATAGAATTACGCGTCCAAGTAATTTTAAACCCGGTTACGCTAGTCGTGTCGTTTGTCATTTCAAGTGACTCTTTTAATATGAACCGTAGTCGGCTGCCTTGTCAAACTATCTAATATGTTTACTATCGTAGTCACTTCAAACGACACATCATTCGACTCGAAATAACAGTTTATAATTGTTTCTTTCGTCTCAAGCCACTTATTGGCATAGCACCGGCTAATTTCCCATACAAATATCAGATTTTTATAGTCACTTGATACCACAATCGACTCGACTAGCCTCTAATGGTGGCAGGTGGCCCTATTCCATAAATTCTTCCAAAAATCATTTAAGAATCCCACTTTCATTCAACATACCCAATCCCAACAAAATCGGCTAAGAAATGCCTGAGTTCCGCTCCAGATTAACGATCGAATAGATTAAATTAAAAAACATTCAGGTTTAATGGGCAATCGGATTTAACGTAACGGACTCCCCAATTAGTCCGTTAAATCGAGGTTTTTTTGTATAACATTTTACGTTAAAATGTCACGTAATCAACGCAAAAATTTAACGCAACAATATTTAACGCTACATTGAACATAAAGTATTTAACGCAGTGTCTAACATGAACCCAAAAATAGTCCCCTAAATATTTCACCAAACATAAAAACCGGCTAAAACCGAGAATGCTGTTAATTGACCAATTACAAAAGCGGTTTAAGTCATCTTGCAGCATTTTGTATTCTAACACGCTGAGACCCGAGCGATATTCTTCATGTCATCCGCGAAGAGGAGGAAATTGGCAAACTTAAATCATTTTAAAACGTAATAATGAAAAATAATGAAAATTACAGTGGGCCGATATGACAACCCTGAGGCAATCCTAACGGTTTGCCAGTGATCTGAGGTAGGAACGCAACCAGTCAATGAAAATGAAACGACAATCGAGACTCTCCAACTTGCTAATATGAATAGAGTGATCAATCGCATCGAAAACCTTTGCGAAGTCTGTGTAGACAACTTCAAGCTGCTGCTTGGAGTTTTTACTGTCAAATAAATGACCACAAAAAGAGGGCAAGTTAGACACGGTAAACCTACCGGGATAAAATCCATGCTGAAAAAGAGAAATAAGTCTCTTGGTATGGAAGTGCAATACTCTGTGAACCATGGACTCGAAACAGTTTAGGTAAGACAGAGAGGATGGCGATCCCACGATACTTAATAACCTCACTTATATTACCCTACTTGAAAATTGGATAAACACATAAGATTTTCCAGGGATCCGGAAAAAACCACGACGAAGGCTTTCGAGGTTCGTTAAACAAGAAAACTGCAGGGGCCAGAATTACAGCACTTAATAAATTATCTGATTAAAATAGCAATTAGATCAATCTATCCGTTTTTCTTCACTTGGTCTGGTTTTCTTCACTATATTACGACAAGGTGTGTTTCACAAAAAATATCACACATAAGCTTCAACCACCGAGTGATTTCTAAAAAAGCAACCATCAGATTAGTCAAATTTGAATACCTTTATAAGGCCTGAGAATACCACCACGGAAAGCCACCATCATCTGTAAATACAACAAACTTCCCACTAAAAAGTTATAATTGACAGGTTATAATAGACAGGTGGAATCCCGGAGTACAAACGGCTATGATTTTGACAATTTGAGTGCAAGAGGTAGGCCCAAAACAACTTATACAACAGGAACTCACCGTTGACGGTCCAAACACAAACTTGTTACTTTCTACTTGTTATTTACTGTATACACTCAAGACGGTATACGTCAAGAAAGTAACGGGAATTGGTAATCTAAAAAGCCCGTTTAAAGGGATTGAACATTTTTTTTGTCGCTAAGTTGGCACAATTGTCGTAAATCTTGACGTCAATTTTGAGCGAGATCTCTCATTTAGTTGGTTTACAGTGCTCTATTTTATCAGTTCATTTCAAATGGGTTTCCCAATTTTTATAATGAATCGAACAAAAAAAAGAGAGGAAAAAGTCGGCTGTAATAAACTAACGAATATAATTGTCAGAGTAATCAACTGTTTCAATTGAGATTTGGTGAAAACCCAGCTTTGCTGTGTGACTGTGGAAGTAAAGGGTGTCTCTACAAGAGCGCCGGATATAAATTTGCCGCCATTTTGTTAATACGAGTTCTACCGTGATTTTTTTTGACATTTGTCACGTACAGACCACGCGATTTTAGAATATGGAAAAGTATTCAAACCAACAACGTTTAATTATTGTAAAAACACATTACAAAAATGGTGAAAGTTTTGCGAAAACAGCTCGCCAATTACGTCAAGTTTTCGGCCGCAATAATGCACCAAATGAATCGACAGTGAGGCGTTTAATTACAAAATTTCAGACCAAATTTACGCAATTGGTGCAAGAAATCAAACCAAGGGACTACGCGCAGCGCCGTGAATTTGCTGATTGGGTGTTGGAACATCATCAAAAGGCGGTTTTTTTCGAAGATGAGGCACATTTTCAACTCGACGGATACGTATATAAGCAAAAGTGTCAGATTTAGGGTGCTGAAAATACTCGTGTGATACTACAATGCATTCACCGCAACTGTTTGGTGTGTATTTTAGGCTGGCGGAGTAATTGGGCCGTGTCTTTGAAAATGCTTCTGGAAATGCGCAAACTGTTAATGGAGTGCGGTACCGCGATATGTTAACGTAGTTTTTGTGGCCCGAATTGGATGTAATTGATGTGGAGGACATGTTTGCGAAAGAGGCTGCGCCCGCGCGTTTTTGGTGAAATACAGTCAAATTTATGCGAAAACGTTATTGAAAATTTCAAAAAAAGAATAACCCTGTGCCAGAGATTTCGTGATGGCCATTTGCCTGATGTTGTATTTCACGTTTAATCGGAACTATTTTAATTTATGTTGAAATCAAAGTATTTGCTTAATTCAAAAATAAATGTGTTTTTCTTTAAAATTAAATCCGGCGCTCTTATTGGGACACCCTTTATTTAGATTAAATGTGAAAAATATCAAGAAAACTACAAAAAGTGTGTCCATTTACATCTCTTGTGTTAAACACATTCGCACATTTTTCTTTGCTGTTGGAATCTAGCTGTGATTATTGATGTGTAACAGACACATATAGAAGCGTGGTCTTTAACGGGGTTTCAGCCGGCATGTTAATATTTTGCTCACCCAACAAACTTATTCCTACTGCGCTCAAGTAGACAGATTAACTCTTTACAGTTCTCAGCGTTCCATATCGCTCGTATGTCTTCTGTATAAGCAGATGATACAGAAAGCGTTCTTCAATTATTGTACAGTAAACAACAATATCAAGGGGTTAGTTCGATGTCTAAAATTGAACATAGTGCTGTTTTGGACTCTCGAACGTTTCTCATGGGTCAATTTAAAGTCTGTACTCTTGAAATATCTTATAATATGTTCCCATCTCATTAAATTTCATGAAAGCTAATTTCGAAACATGCCCCTAATAAGTAGCGAGAGGCGTAAATACGTCAAAAATTGTGTATCATAAGGAACTCTACACAATAATGTTTCGTGTATTACTTGTATATATGAAAATTACGCGATAACAAGTATATAGGAGGTTGGTCCATTAGTCATATCAAACATACACGGTTATAATCCGATAAATCAGATATGTAAATCTACGTAAAAACTGGAAATTTTAGTGTAGTTTATGTTAATTTTCAGAGCATTATACTCTAACCGTGTCATTTGTAAAATATTTTATATTCGGTTATACCCTGGATGATACCCAGATATGAATTGTTTGATGAATTCCTTTAGATGAAATGGCAATACGAAGAATACGGCAATTCCGAGAAAACGTCGTTTCGGCGAAAGCAGCAGTTGCGATAATACGTTTATTTTAGGAAAGAGAATTCTAAAAATGACTTCTAGAAAACATGTATGAGAAATATAATTCAATGAAAACGACAATTCATAGATCGACTATTTAGATAAAACAACTTTATTCAAGGTAGTTAGAAATGAAATCGCAATTTACTTCCTGTAACAGTATTATTGAAGTACCAAAATTGTGATTTTTCGGACAAATACGAAGTTCCGAAATGTGATCAAATCGACAATTACTGTAAGCGAATACGTTCGCTTTTTTTTATTACAGGGGAGGGAGTACTACGAGTAGAGTGGATTGTCAGGTAATTAGAAAATTGTCGTTCTAATAAACGTTTCTAAAAATTCCATAAAACGAAACATGTTTGTTCAATGTTCTATGAATATTCATTTTTGCTTAATAAGAGTATATTTAGAAATATTTCTTCGTACAAAAAATAATTCTTAATTGGTTTTTATCAAAAATTAAACATTTATTGTGAAATAACTTTTGTTTTAGTCAAATAATTGTCCATCGCTAGGCACTATTTTCCATCTTTCTGGCAGCATCCGAATACCACATTGGAAGAACACTGCATCTTTTGAGGCTAGCCCGGAATCAACCCAATTTTTTGTATCTTCATATGATGTGAAGTGCTGCTCGGACAGACTATGCGTCATCAATCGAAACAAGTGGTAATCAGACAGACCGGCGTCGCAACATGTAAACAAGCATTACAGGAGAATAATTTTAACGTACCTGGAGTAGTAGTGGGCATGTTTATCCTGGCTCGGCTCAATCTAATCAATTGTGTTCAGCAGAGAGCCCAGTAATGATAACGAAAGAAGAAAGTAAAAAAGTAAAAGAAAGAAAAGTAAAGAGAAGAAAAAAGTAAAAAATAAATAAAAGGAGGGACAAAAAATAGGCAATAAAATTAATCTATTGATCGTCCCAACCAACTGTTAGTCATACGGAGAAATTAATAAACAAAAGGCGAGGAGGATAGCAAGTAGACGATTAGTCATCGGCTGAGTAACAAAATTCAAGGTATATTGAAGTACATTTAATTACCCGACGTATTAGTCAAATTACACTGTGCTAGTTGAAACATGTGACAAGCTGGGCACCCAGGGGGTAAACCGAATTCGAGTACGCTGAATTCAATGGTGTTAGTCCCATTTCAAAGTTAGTCCCCATTTTTAAGATATCGCTTTCGACATGTTTTGGCTCTGAGTCAAAAAATACTCAGTTTCACTTTGATAACTTTTGAACCATTAGGATTTTTGTTTTGCTTTCTTCGGCAAAGTTGTTGCGCAAATCGAGACAAACAACTTTGCGGAAAATGTCAAGACCCAAAAACCACATCCACCATATATGTGTCGTTAACTTAGGCCAAGGTTAGGTTAGGTTAGGTTGGAGTTATGATACAACACGATCCTATTCCCCCTTTACTCCTGTTCAAAAACATTCGGAGCTACGTACGTAGCGCAAAATATCTCGCACTCCACAGCCTGCGGAATCTGAACGGCTGGCTATACTGTACACGCCCAAATACCTATCTATGCCTTATGTATGATAGTGCCGGACACGAGCATAGGATGTTATCTAAAGTCTTTTCCCCTCTTCGTCCATGCAATTTCTACAAAGTCATTCATCTGTAGACCCAGCCTTCTCGCATGTTCCCCAAAAAGGCAGGGTCTTGTCAGTTTGGGCAAAAGCTTCTCACAAAAGACTTCGGCTCCTATCTTGCGATCTAGATAAACATGGGTCCACCTGTGCAAAGATCTGTATACACAGGTAAGGCTAAATACAACTGGAGGTCAACATACTGAGGCCAATCAGGACGCTCATTTCAAATACAAAGATCATGTGTTCTTGGGGGGACTAACTTTGAAATGGGACTAGCACCATTAAATTCAGCATACTCGAATTAGGTTTACCCTCTGGGTGCCCAGCTTGTCACAAAAAAAAAGTTTGCGATTCAAGCACAGTGTTATTACGAACGTGAGAATAGATAATCACGTCAATATACCTTGAATTTTGTTATTCGGCCGATGACTCATCGCCTACCTGTTATTCTCCTCCCCCTTCTTTTTTTATTAATTTCTCCGTATGACTAACAGTTGGTTGGGACGATCAATAGATTAATTTTATTGCCTATTTTTTGTCCTTCTTTCTTTTATTTATTTTTTACTTTTTTCTAATGTATATAACACAACTTTCACTTTTACATATCAGTAGATACTTCTGATGATAACATAATAAGTCGAAATCGATCGAGTGATTTTTTAAACTTTTTGAACAAATTTTTTAATTAAAATATTCAAAAATCTAATTTTTGCGAAATAAAAAGCAAGTGGCTAATAAAATGTGTTTATTAAGTGTAAGTGTGTTTCGCCAAGTGCCTACGACAAATTCCATGAATATTCGGCTTGGTTATCGATGTTGCAGCATGGCCAGATGGTCCTCATGATTTCTTTTTTTGGTTAATGGTCCGAAAGCAAAGAAATTGGTTTCTATAGGAACTGAAGGCGAGTAATGTGGAACGCCGATTTTTTTCCATGTGAAATACTTCTTGCCAGGCATAAACGAAGGGATTTTGCATCGCATAGTCATTGGTGTTGAAAAATGGATCCACTACGGGATTCATTTTTCAACACCAGTGACTATGAGATGCAAAATCCTTTTCGTTTATGCCTGGCAAGCAGCATTTCACATGAAAAAATCGTCGTTCCACATCACTCGGCTTCAGTTCTTATGGAACCCAATTTCTTTGTTTTCTGATCATTCCCAATGAGTTTAAACGATGTGAAATTGCTTGTTGTCACTCTACTCCAGTGCATGTTCTTCTTGCGTTTTGCACGAATCTTCATTCAATAATACTTCCAATTCTACGTCGTCGTACACTTTCGGTCATCAGCTACGTTCTTTGTCTTCGACATCATGTTCACCGTCCTAAACAGCCCCCGTAAGGTTAACCAAACTAAAACAACTATCCGAAACGAAAATAACAAATATTTTATCCAAATGGTATATTCCAATTGGATTGATTTTATTGAAATAATACAATTTTTATTTCGTTTTTTCACAATAAAAAATGAGTCACACTCCAAAATGTGTCTTGCTGCCCTATTCTTGAACACGATACTCAAACGAAAATACAAAATTCATATTTGAATTGAATCAGATTCGTACGATTCTTATTTAAAATTGAATAGGAATCTTATACTTTCGTTTTCGTATCGTATTCAGGAATAGGCTGCGTCCAATACTGACCAAACGACGATCAAACGATTCCAATCATCATTTGTATCGAAACTTTTGGATGTTTTTTTTTTCAAATTAAGATAGTGATTATCGTCTCAAGTTCTCGAGGACAAGGTATATTAGCGGGCAATTAACAAATATAGTATGATTCTGAAGATACTCGGTCAAGACCAATGAATTATTGTTATTGATTAATTTGATCAAATTTGATTGTTTGGTCGAGCTGAGCGATGTAAAAGACACAAGCTAAATCTTTTATAATGTTCAATTGCAAAAATTGTATAATGATGATCGCATAGCAATTGAATAGATGTAGCTTCCGTTTTGAGATTAATTTATAGTTTTACAAAATACGATCGCGCTCTCCTATCTTGATACTATTTGCCATGCATATTTCGATAGGTAACATTTTATTTTACTCATATAAAACGTTTGACACAAATGTATAAATAGATTCACACGACATTAATGTAATGTCAGTTTTTAAGTTATTGTACGTTCAGTTATAATTTTAGTTTGATGAGTAATTTGATTTTGGATTTTTTTTTGTTTCAAATAAAAATATCAGCCAGGTGAAATTTGTATCGCAGTCAAAATACCGCCGCGTAGTTGAACCAAAAGCTGTACGACGATTGACAGTAGCAATAGTAATTTTTGAATTACATGCAAATATAATTTTTTGTTTTTGTGTCTTTGAAGTTAAATTTATATATTGTGTATACATACAGTCGTGGTCGGAAAATTAAAGACAGTGTCTGTAACATTATGAAATTTCAAAATTTATTAAAACCTTATATTTTATAGACTCACAAGCTATTGTTTAGAATTTGTAATTAGTTACACTAACGTAAAACAAAAAAACGTCAAATAAGAGTGGACAAATAATAGGACACGTCACATTTCTTTAAATTTTAAATAGAAATTAGTACACGAACAATTCGCAGAAGACTCGAAAATTTTCACGGTAGATCAGCCCGGCGAGTACCGCTATTAATAAAAAGGAATCCGAGAGATCGAATTAGTTTTGCAAATAATCATTCAGATTGAAAAGGTCACCATTTTTTCGCTGTCCCTAATTTTCTGACCACGACTGTATATACATATGCATATGTATTATAAATACATATATAAAAATCGTAATTTAAATAACAGGTGTTTATTTGAATAGTTTATTGAAAGGATTTTAATATCCAATAAATTGTATTAAATTTATGTGACCCATTTTTTACAAATTTGTAAAATATGTAAACATTTTACTTCTATTGGATTTAATATTCATGCCAATAACATGACAAGCAAATTGTATGCACTCTTTACCAAACGTTAAGCTTTGTAAAATTACTTAAGGCTAATAAAATATGGTAAAAAGTAAAACTTATTTACAAAATATGAAGTTCAAGTTTACATAAATAGTTTGCTATTGTAATGATTTGTAATGATAGCGTGCGTGACCAAACGATTCTACAGTAGTGGGGATATAACTAATAAAGCAATAAATATTTAACTTTATTGTTCTAAATTAAAATATTGTTATAAATTTCCGTTCGATAAATTCGATATATACGTCGAAGATAAATATTATTAATTAATTAAATTCAAAATAATTGTATGCCAACTAATTCACATGAGTAAAGGTTATACTCTAATCTTTTTACTCTGTTGCAACACTGTAAAAGACTCGGAATGTTCAAGAAAGATCATACTCGCAACAATAGGGCCATTTATAAGTTCAAACTGGTGCATTGTAACCGGGCGCAGAAAATTCAATTTGCCAATGGTGATACTAATAGCTTTCCATTCGAACACCAGAAGTACATGTAAGTGCGAAAAATGTGTATTAGGTAAAGTGTCGATTGGAAAGCACAAGAAATGATAAAAATAAAACGTGACAGCCGCCCCGGTGGTAAAGTGGTCAGCATGCTTACTCCAGCGACCAGAGGTCCCGGGTTTGATTCCCGGTGGTGACAGAGAAAAAATTTCACGGCTGGTTTAGGATCAATGAATAATTAATCACTTATTATCCGAAATGAAAATATGATTATGAAACCTCATTTGAGGCGGCCAAATCCCTTGATGAGATATAGTGCCAGAGATAGAGAGAAAACATAACCTACAAATTTGTAGTTTATTTGTTCCAATGTCTTATTAACGTTTTAATAAAAAATATCTATACCGGAATTTTATTAGCGCTTCACATATGACATTCAATTATATTTTTGACAGAAATACAATACACACCTAGCGGACAAATTTATCGTAACTGCTTTCAACTACTCATAATAAAAAGGTAGAACAGGTGCGCGTAGTTAATTTAGCAAAGACAAAAATCTTAAGTGCTGCTTATAAGTACTTGCGATGGTCGATTGGAAAGCAACTACTGTGAAATATAGTAAATACTGAAGTGTTGCTAGCAAGTAAATACTTTACAAATATGTAAGTGATAAAATCTAGACAATTTTTATAGAGATTGGTTTCCACAACCAATCACAAACTTGTTTTATTTTTTATTTATTTTGCTGGCGCCACACCCCATTTAGGGATTTAGCTGCCTCATTTTCGAAGTTACGAGGAAAGGTTTTCGAGTTTTTGTTCGGATTAATGGCGATTGGTTCGTTGAATCCTAGCCAGGTCCCAAAGCTGCTGGAAGATACTGCTGGATGAGCCATACTGGCATGCCCGGGATGGATGATCTCATTTCCCTGCCATTTTATTGAATTTTTCTTTTGTGCTGACTGCGTGGAGTCACCCAAATTTATGCTAACGCTTGCTTGACGTTGATGGTGATGGTGTTGTCGCATTATCACTCTGCTCAATTAGTGATATTAAATTTAAGGAAACTAATAATCTAATACAGTAACCAAATACAGTATACAATGACATAACTCTCTTCATATCACGAGCATTTTTTGTGATACATCAATTTATCTCGTAATCTTACAAATTGTAGAATAGAAAGAGAATGATGTTTTACTCGAGCAAGCTGAGAACCCAACATACATATGTAATTTTAAAAGTGTAATAGCTACGATTTTGCTCGTAAGATCTCAATTCTAGACGTTAAAGCGCTGTATGTGGTCATTGTTGAGCCAATTCAAATTCTCGGACTTTAAGAATTGACTTTAAGATCACGACGTGATCGATTTTATTTTCCGTTATTCTGTTATTTATTCTCCAAAACCACGTTGTGAATTACTTTATGAGTACGTATTTTATTATACTTTAGGTTAGGTTTCAGTGGTTGACACTTAGGCCATTTTTGGCCCATTGTGATACCACGCATTCACGCCACATCATTAACCCATTCACCTATTCACCTACTCACACAATTACAGTATACCACCTGCACATTGCAAGCTCCATGTCAACCTGTACATTGACATGGAAGGTGGGTCGGCGTTGAATTCTGCACTCCATCAGAGGGTCTTAGTTGTGTTTATTAACAACACCGATTGTAATCGATGATGAAAATTCGATTTGCATCTAGCCTCTGATGGGATTCGAACCCAGTACCTCCCGGTCCAAGTGCCGAAGGTTTAACCACTGCACCACTTGTCCGGTTATTATACTTATTTGCGGCGATTATTTGAAACATCATGGCTAATTTCTCCAGCTCGAGGGCCATTTGAGTGATATTCATGACGTCCTCCCCAACTCAACATAGAATAAATCTGTGACATCACCCGTGTTGTCTTCAGTAGGTGCAGGCACGTCTTAGTTTGGGCTTATCGTGCTAATCCGCATTTTGATTGGTCGGAAGTCGTTGACATTTTGCCTTAAGTGTAGTAACTACCTGTAACAATTATGAACTCACTAGCTAGATTAATGAAATGAGGTTGTCTGTTAAAAAATGGTGTTTGACCACGGATGTTTGCATTCGATGACACATTTTGTGTTTGGGTTGCTGGTGACCTGTTTTAAACTTATCCGTAACCAATCTCACAGTCTTCGCCTAATTATTTTCTTTGGTGGTATACACAAATTCAAATTATATAACACTTCCATTATCCGTTATATTTAGACTGTTTCCTTTTCCTCCTACCGAATCTTTTAATTTTCTTCTTTCGAAAGTAAAATTGCAATGTTAGACATAATGACGATCGTATAATAATGAGTATATGTATTTTAAACGAAAGTATCGCGTCACGTCTCAAATCTTTATTATATTTATTTGTAAATATACATAGTGTTGACAGTTTTAGAGATATGATCTATAAACAAAGCCAAGAAAAAATTTTAAATATTTGAAGATCGCCACATAAATCATAACATTAAAAAGTAATATTGTAAAGATATTGTGAAGTCACATTGAAACGTTAAATATAGTTATTTATTTACGATCATTCAACTTATCGCCAAATTTTCTTAAGAAAAATTACTCGTTTTCCATTTCAAGATTTTCTGCTTAGATATTGATCGAAACGCGATCACAAGTTGATCAAAAGTCATGTGATTTAGTTTTTTAATTTGATCAGGCTCATTTTAATAAAGAAATGTTGTAACAAAAATGCGTTAAACTGTTTCATGTGCCGGTCTTTGCACACAATAAAAGAACACGCACAAATCGGAATATTCGAATAATGTACAGCTGTTACGATCAAACTAATTTTGACTGTCAGAATAATACATATAAAAACATGTGATAGCTATAATTCTTTATGAAATGTATTGTGTTAAACCACTTCCTTATTGATTTAGTCGCGAAAAAAATTGCCCGTCACAAATTTCACTACATCATCATTATATGATCGGTTTTGATCGATCGACGCAATTTAAGATAAAAATAAAAATTATTCTATATCGCTATAAAAATTATTATATACCAGTCTGCTACTGGTTAGAGAATGTGATTTTTCACACGAAAATGTAAAATACATTTAAAAAAATCTTTGTACGAGTATGTACGAAAAAGTATGCATACGACTTGTGCCATTTTTATGAAAATCTATGTACACGTGAATTTTCTATTTGTGATAATATTTTACAAAAAAAAAGTTTTCGACTAGCTTTGTACACATCGAAAAGTTGTTAGAGAAAACTGAAAATGAAAATTTTCTCGAGATAAATTTAATATTTATTCACAGATGTGTTAGATATTAATTACAAGTACAACTCGAACAAAATTAAATAAATAATTTTTTTGGGTTTCTCTGCAAAATATAACAGAAAAAAATGAAAAATGAAAATTTGTTTGGTGTCAACAGATCTGAGCGGCGTTGAACAAATCATTATACTCATGAGCTCCTTCTCTATGTACACACAAACACCAATTCGTTATAAAAATAGGATTGACGTTTTATTGATGGTTTTGTGGATGTTAGGAAAACGTTTGTTTTACGACCCAGAAGTTTGAAATATATTATAAATTATTAGTCGTATAATCGAAAGTATAATTCAAAGTTGCAGTGTTTTATACTTATCGATGCATATGTGCGATCACTTGGCTATGCATGCGGATTTAGTATATCCCTTTTCCGGCCAGACAAAATTCTTCTTTTTCTTAAATTTAAGCCCACCATACACAAATGTGTATGTTAACAACCATAGTTTGTAATGGTTTTTGTTTTTTCACGTTCCTCTTTCGTAACGTACACAATTGCGACCGCAGGCCGGAAAAAGGATATACAAGAACTATAAAGTTGTTGCTATGTTCGTATTAGTTCTAATATACTACCGATTGAAACTATTCGATTTATTTTATTTTTTGACGTAATTATTCAGATATTTAACATTTCTAGATGTACGATCATTGAAGTGGGCTGCTGTAACATTCTAACCGGATTTAATAAATAATATTACCTGATTATGAGAGATTTGTGGATTAGAATTGATTGATTGGACCATGGCTGGCAAAAAGACCCGAATAATCGCCGGGTTGTAGGCATCTAGCGATGGTACAGAACAAGACAACATAAAACTATCTATTAACAGAAAGGTTAAGAGTTAATAGTGGTTACTAATGGTATTAATCTTCATCGATCACCTCTTTAAATCCGGGACCTGCCTAAGAAAAGAAAAATATTTTATATTTATCTGGAGATTTCCTTAAATTTAATTTTAATTAATAATTTTCGGCTTTCTTTCTTCCTTCTTCAACTACTGAAATTTAAATCAAATTAAATGGTACTGAAAGTTGCAAAAATATTTATTATAGGTAGTTCCAATTCACCTGGTGCACTCTGGTCAAACTTGGTTGAGTTGGAAATTTGTTTCATGTTATTATATATAAACTGATGGTTTAGTTCCGTTCAGAGTGGCCATTTTATAGAGCTAGTTTACCGCTTTGATACATTTTCATAGTATCCAAAGAGTCCGAACACATTAGTTCAAATTTTCTCTCACGATTTGGTTTGAGAAAATTTGAACTAATACGTGGAACCCATTTTCATAATGCAAACCAAGATCAATTCGAATGGACTGATAATGTTCGGTAGCAACACATCAAACTAAAATTTATTCAACAATCATAACAACAACAACTCGATTTCACAACAACAATATGATTCCTCCATTGGTTCACTTCCCAGCCACGGAATTCATCCAGCAATTGTTTTTTATCACATTGACACTGAAAATCAAAAAAAAGGGAAAACAAAGAATAATCGAAATTAAATATACATAAAAATACAACGTATCTGAAAGCTGCAGCTGATCCACCGTAGTACATCGATTCCATACGATACAAAATTTGTAATTCACTTAGCTAAAAATAAAATGATTATTAGTCAATTGTTGTAATTAATTAATTGTAAATTACACAAAAGTTAAAGGCTTTCCATTAAAATTATATTCTTTTCATAAAAATTGTTTGATTATACTTAATTCTGACATATAAAAAACTAGAGTCAATAATGTACTAGATTAATTAAAATTGTACTATTAATATTAGAGCAAAATTAAGTGTAGATATGAAAAACTAGATGTCACTTATACGAATGTAAAATTTGTTTTAAACAAAAAAATTGTAAAAAATAAAAATTGTTAAAAAAGATCCATGGTAAGCGCGCACCACAAATTAAAAAAAATAAAATAAAAAATTTAATTAATCATAAAACTTAAGTTGTACGCATTTTATTGAGTTGAGTTTTCTCTAGTGGATTTGTGGTTCGTAAAAAGACGAAAATACAGTCCACTCAAGCACACACAAGATCAGCGAGGTTTTGTGTTGGAAAAATTCCGGTCCGGGAAAATCTGTGAATGGTCAGCGAGATCATCGCAGACAGGTAAATTGTTTACTTTCTTTCGTTGGTTATTTTACAAAAACACATTTGGAACTAAACCAGGGTTCATTTCAATCTGTTGAAAAATTGCTTAGTTTTGTTAAAAATGGCCGTTTCCAGAACCTCATCCTAAATTCATATTTGAATCTTGTTGTTATTATACATTTAGCCTCATAATAAATTTGCCTGTAAAATTCACAAAATTAACGGAAAGAGAAACTAACTAATCACCACACAAGAACAAAACCCCGAAAACTAACGAAAAGAACTCCTGCGTCAGCTAAGCGAAATTTTATCTAAATTGATCGAGCCATGGTCGACAACCTTGGCACAAAAAACAATTTCTAATCGGTCTGCTGGAACTTTAGCAACCTCAGCGCATCAGAGAAACCAACGTCCTCTATAAAAAATTCATTAAAAATGTTAATAAATGGCCTGGTTCCATCACAGTTGGTCATAGTTCAAAAGTTCCTCCAAACATTATTACAATACCTCATTTCTAGTCACCACCATACCCCAATTTGTCTTTATAGGTTAATAAATAGTTTTTATTACTTCCTTGTCCCAGTTAGTCTAGAATATTGACTTCATTCAAAAATATCCTAGAACACACTTTTCATCCACCAAACCTAATTTCACCAAGACTATTATTAAATAGCCTAGTTGACATATTCTAAAGTACTCCCACTATAACCAATTTTAGAATTCCTTTTCCATCCATCATACTCAAGATCATTCTAGTCGGGATAAAAATGGCCTAGATCCTTAATAGTTCCAACACTCTAAAAATCATTTCAAAATCCCATTCCATCCACCATGGGAATTTCACTCTGCTCGATTATTAAATGGCTTAATTCCGTCCTAGTTGACCATATTCCAGAACTTCTTCCAAACTCTTTTAGAACCCAATTCTGTTCACCATACCCTATTTCGTCATAATTGGTTGATAAATGTAGTTTCGAAATAGTTCGCCATATTACAGAATAGTAGAAAAAAATAATAGAATAATAGCAAAATAGCATAGTTAAAATAGAAAAATAGCATAGTTCCTTCTCAGTTGATGATAGTCCAAAACTTCCTCCAAAAACTATTTCAATATACGAATGTTGTTGGAAATCCGCGAATGCGGGGATGTTTGCAAAACATCAGCAAAGCTCCTAAGTTTCAAGGTGCGGTTTTCGAACAAAATTATTTGTTAAAAACGGCGTAGTCCCGTCCTAGTTGGCCATATTTAAGAACTTCCTCCAAACATAATTGTAGAATCCCGTTTTCGTTCATGATACCCAATTTGAGGTGCTACAAATTAATAACCAACGCAGCATGGCACCTGACGATAATGCCAGACATCTAATTAACGCAAAACACATGTCCAATATGACGAAATATGACGACCTGTTGCAAATGGAGGAACATGGTATAATATTACGCAACATAATGCAAGTTGACGGACAGCACGCAACATCATGCAATATACTGTAACGTTACGCAATATGACGACCGCTTTGGAGGGTTTCTATTCAAATGGAATTTCTGAAACACAGAACTCCTTGCAGTCGCTTCCTGGAGTTCCTCCGAAACCGACTTTTCCTGAAATGAAATATAAACTACTGGCGTTAGGAGTAATAGCAGGGTTAACCCAGCATGTCAGAAATATAAACATATTTTTCAGACCGATGAGACGGTTCAATTTACTCCAACACGTCAGTAAAATTGATCGACATACAAATATTTTTCAAGAAGATCTAGCCTATTAAAAAGCGAGAAGACTAAATTGGATTGAAACTTCTGGCTTTCAACCATGCGGAGGCATTTTATTGTATCATAACCATAAGACAGGGGCCTATTTCTTAGGTAGAATGGTTCAACATGTTAGCGTTTCATACCTAAAACATTTTGTTATGTGGTATATTCCTGGGCCACTCGAATTTCCTAATAGATCTTACATGCGAACTATGAGAGGCTGATAACGCACAAAATCGTAATTTTATGCTGACATTGACGAATAATGTAAAATTACCCCAAAAGCTTCGGAGGAAATGCAGGTCATACAATCAAATACAATTTATAGGGAATTAGAGTTGAAGGTTGACCAAATGTAATTTTTGTGGTTTTCTAGAAAGACAAAAATTTATTCCAATGGGGAGTTTTCTTTGTTGAAACTGATCCAATGGCCTTACAACTGAATTCTAAATAAAAAAAATGTAATAAACAATACTTAATACTTAAATTTAATGCGATATTCTTACGAAGTTTCGTTATAATTTGACTATAACGACAAAAAAACGCTACAAATTTTTTAGTCAAATTGGAAGATCAAGAATAAAAACAAGACAAAGCTATTAGATTAATTATCTAAAGTGTCACAAAATTGGAATACAAAGAAGGCAAGACTACAATAAACGCAAAATAAAAATATTGACATGGAATCCCGTTGGAAATCTTTTGGATATTCAAAGAAGTTTTGTTTGCCCCATATTCGACTTTTTAAGCCGAGGAAGCTGCCGATAACTTACGTTAATATTTAAAAGTTACAAATCGAGTTGTGACCTCTCATTGACAAAATTATGACTAATACATGCAATCCTACATTTACGCTTACCGAATCACTACAAAACGAATCACTATAAACTTCTACTCACTGTGGAAGATAACAAAATTAATAAAAAGTCTGATAACTCATATAGCTGAACTAGATACTAGAGAGTGAAGAAATACAAGAAATGGAAGAAATTGAAGATTTTCAAATCATCTTCACCTTTTCTGCGGAAGTGACTAGAGAAATAAAAATAATAATCGCGTAAACAGTGTCAGGGTTAAATCTGAGAACAAAAGGTCGTAAAACCAAATTTATGGCAGTTCGCGGAGATGAAATAACCTCTGACGACCATTGGGACTCCGACTTATCCATTCTGCCAAAATTATTTAAAGAAAATACTCGATTTAATTTAAAGTAGAGTACTAACACACCAATTTGGTTTGGGTTTCAAGATAAGACACTCTAGAATTGTTTAAGTTCATAGAATAACAGGCATTATAGAAAAATCACTTAAAGGAAAGAGGATATGCTAAGCAGTTTTCCTTAGCGTGGCCCAAGGTTTTCAAAAAGTTTGGCGCAAGTCTTTATGGCTCAAAGTTAAGAAAGTTTTATCACGAAAATATAGCCTTCTTCTAAAACCACAGAAAAACAATTTTGTCTTGAACAGGATTAACTATACTCATAAGGGACTAAGCTGGGGTGCCACAAGCGAGTGTTTTAGGTCTCGTCCTATATCTATTGTCACATGCTAACTCGGCAGTATATCTAGGAATGAATCTAGATGTTACCAGCGTGTCAAGAAGAAATGTAAGGAGCTCAGGTATCTCGGTATATAAGCAAATATTACGGCACAATTCAATCATTTACTGCAAAAGTGACACAACTCAAAATGCACACATTTCTTAGTTATACAATTGAATGGATGAATTTTTTTCGTAGAACTTCGCGCCAATCAGTGTAATATGCTTCAGGAACTGAAGTATGTATGCAGTTGTATTCAGATGATTACGATATAAAATTATTTAGGTGTATTTTTTGTATCAAACTTTCTTAAATGGATCACTTTACAATATGTCAACTTCAATCTTTTAGAGGTTTGATTTTTTCAAAGTATACACTATCTCTAAAATTATTCTTGAGCAATTAATAAATCCGACAGAAATAGACTGGGCTTCCATTCATAAATTACAGTTTGTTGGTTATTTATTGTTTGTTGGTTATAATCTCTGCTAGATTGGAACACTAGTTTGCTGCAATATAAACCTAATTACCAACTCCGAAATAAATTATTTAAAATCAATGCAGCTGTTGAGCAGACGATATCACTCTACTTCTATACTGTGATAATCAGACCAAAACGACATTACGTCATTAATGAATAAATGAGCTCCTGCTTTCTTTGAAATGGGACAAATCCTTTTCTTTGTGTCGCTACTATGAATTTATTAAAAATTTGAATAATTTTGGACGCATACCATATGAGTGAGTGTGAAAATAAATCTATAAGCGGTGACATTGTAAATATGCAAATAAATAATTTTTTTAATTGCTAATAATAAATTTTGTCTAAAAATAAAATTTTCTTGTTACAAATATTGTTCACACATCTTATTTGTATCACTTTCGAAATAAATAGAGTAATAAGTCATGATTTACTTACTGCATAGGCTTTGTTAATAGTAACAAAGGTTTATGATGTATGATGAGGAGTGCTAATATGGCGCCACGACTACGATGGCGTAGTAATTATTCCAGCTCGGTAAGAATTCCATGGAGTAATGAACTTTCTGTACATTTATATTGATAATGTTTATATGTTGTGCAAATAATAAGGATGGGTACACTGCTTATCGTTGTGTAGATATATTGATAAAACATTGATTGAAAGTAAATCGACCTGTGCGCATTTATTATCGATCGTAAATATATTTTGAATTTATTGAAAACCCCCTCAATAAATTGAATTTATTGAATTGGCTTACTCTCTTATGTTACAAATTCAAACTGTAGCTTTAATTCACTTGATAGCTAGCGTAAATATGCTGTACGCCACAAATTTAGCAATAAGAGATTGCAAACAGTTGATCGTTTTGTTCGAGTGAGAATTTTATTACGTTGATCTCCGTCCATAAAAGGACATTAATTTTTCAACTAGTCAATCGATTTCTTGCAAAGGAAAACGAGCAAACCGAAGCTGTGTCAATGGTGTACTAGTGCGACTATAGTCTAGAGGATGAAATTATAGATATGCTTATTTAGGAACTTGGAAACAAGTAGATGAAATTTATTTTCAAAAAAACCTATTCTAAAAAATTTTTATTTACAAGTACTCGTATATGTATTTTCTATTGATTGCAGATTCTGGATTGTTAGGATTGTTAATCCCAAAGAGGAAATATAGCATAAAGCTAGAATTCAATTTTTAATTGGCGTTCAACGAAGCAAAAATCAGCATGTTGGAAAATATGTAGAAAATTTATTGCTAGCAAGATTCAACACACGAGAATAATAATAGTAATCCCTAATGATCAATTACCCCACCAGAGAACTATATAATAATAAATGGCTGAACTAAAAGATGAAAACGGTAACTGAAAAAATTAAGACAAAATTTAAATTCACGGATATTAAACTAATTATAGTAAATATGAACTCCATCCCTCTTATTCGCTTATGCTGGAAACAGACGTGCGAAATTTACGCAGTAATTTACGCGAAAACGCAAGTTAACTACATGAGCGTATTTTCATGGGCGTAAATTCAGTATTCAATACACAATACATATACAATTTGTTTTTGAATTTCTGTCAAAACACTGAAAAGCCGTCGTGATGTTAGTATTAATTCATGATATTTTTTTTTGTTGTGTAGTCAACACTGCTGCGGTGCGTTTTTTTTAGAAATAGAAACAACTTGCGAAACAACGCAAGCTATGCGAAATGCATGTGATTTACTTCATATAAAGTAGTGAATTCTAAATTCTCCGTATGCGAAATTTCGCACGTCTGTTTGCAGCATTAGTCGTATCACTTCATGCGATGTGGCTACTCTTCTGAATAGTGAATGAATTTTCAAAACTAAAATAGCCAGCTAAGATTTAAAAATGTTCACTACGCGTTATGTACAAATTTATTTAGTAAATTTTGATTTTATAATCTAGTAACCAAGAAAATCAATAGTCACGTCGCATGAAGTGATACGACTAAGGGAATAGGGGTGCAAATTTGATTATAAGATGATACCCCTATCGCAAGGGAAAGAAAAGTCGTCAGTTAAGTCTGTTATCAAATACTAGTACATATATTGAAAAAAATGAAAGGATCGGACAATAGGATCGTTCTGACCATAATCGGTTCTGTGATGTGCTATTGTAAAGGCAGGCATCATAAGTCCCGAGAATTGACATATAGGCTTATCTAGGCTTGACAAGAGCAGGAACAGAATCATGAAATCCGAACGGAAAAATCATTTGTTTTAAAATATTTCTATGAACCACTGATCTGCATATATTACATGGATACAACATGTCAAAAACTATATGGTAGAGCAAAAATAGTTCTACGTTTGTGACAAAGGCAGCAAATTTTCTGTCTTTTCTTGAATTGCGAATTTTCGGAAGTCAAATTAATGTAAACAGAAAACTGGTTCCAGTTTTTGACGTTTGACATTTTGACGACACGAACTCTTTTTTATTCGAAATATTTGCAGGAGCGCATTTGAAATATTAAGAGAAATCGCCAGAAGAAATTTGCATGCAAAAGCGGTACCACATGAATTAAATGAGTAAAATGTGATTTATAATTTAAACCATTTGAATATTATTATTTGTTCATTGACTATAATGATAAAAAACCAATTTCAGAAAATTTCGAAATTAAATCTATCCGTACGGTCCTATCTTTCGGAAGGGATCCACTCGAAACGCGATATTTCAAAATGCGATATTTCAAAATGAGATATGACAAAACGAGATATGGTACAAAACGCGGTATTTCAAAATGCGATATTTCAAAACGCAATATGGTACAAAATGCGATACGGTACAAAACGCGATATTTCAAAACGCGATATGGTACAGAATATGCGTTGCGAAGCGACGGGAGCGCAGCGACCCACCTGATACCGATCCTATATACCATCGCTCCCTATCGATTTTTAAATTCCTATAAATTGAAATTAAATTTCCCCTTCACCCGCCTGATATAACCCGATCTTAAACTCCCGTTTCGTACCACATCCCGTTTTGTACCATATCGCGTTTTGAAATATCGCGTTTTGTACCATATCGCGTTTTGTACCATATCGACTTTTGAAATATCGCATTTTGAAATATCGCGTTTTGTACCGTAGTTTTAAAATATCGCGTTTTGAAATATCGCGTTTTGATAATTCGCGTTTTAAAATATCGCATTTCAAATGGGACCCCTTTCGGAAATATTTTTTTAAAGCAAGAGGTGTGTATAAACGAGCGATATGAATATAAAAAAAGTGCTCCCATTTTTGGCTCTTGTTTTATATGGTTTCTGACATTGAGGTCGTATCCATGTATATAGATCAGTGCTATGAACAAATAAAAAATTTATTTCGAAAAATGATCAAAGTTGGGTTGGATATTTTGTAAGAAAACACAAATAAATAAAAATATATCAGGGATGACGTGTTATAACATCACGTTTTCGATATTATATTGAAGTTTGTCTGTTTTTCTTAACCCTTTTCCGGTCCGCGATCATAATTGTGTACGTAGAAATCGGGTCTCGGTCGAAATTGCATATTTTAAAATGACATTTTAAAAATGACATTTCTCAAAACTGCATATTTCAAAACGGCATAAGGTACAAAACGGCATAAGGTACAAAACACAATTTTTCAAAACTGCATATTTCAAAATGGCATAAACGGTACGAAAGGACATAGGTACAAAACGGCATTTTTCAAAACGGCATTTTTCTAAACTGCATTTTTTAAAAAGACATTTAACAAAATGGCATTTTTTAAAACGGCATTTTTCATAATTGCATGTTTCAAAACGACATAGGTACAAAACGGCATTTTTCAAAACGGTATTTCTTAAAACGACATTTTTTAAAAAGAAATTTTTCAAAACAACGACATAGGTAGAAAAATTTAGGTGAAGGAGAATATTATATGCATACCTATACTAAAACATGTGAAATGAAATCTTACGCGACTAAGAAATCGTCAAGTTCCTTTTCATTTGACTTTATCCTAGAATTTAATCCAAGAATCGTTCACAAATGATCAAAAATTTCATTCATTTCAAATTTCATCGTGTAATAAATAACCGTACCTGTTGGTCATATTCCAGAAATCAATGAAAAAATAATTCTAGATTCATAATCGATTAAAATACTTCATTCTGTCTTGTGCAGTTTTAAAAATGTCGTTTTGAAAAATGCACTTTTGTACCTATGCCGTTTTGAAACATGCAGTTTTAAAAAATGCCATTCTGCAAAATGTCGTTTTGAAATATTATGTCGTTTAGAAAAATGCTGTTTTAACCCTTATGCCGTTTTGAAATATGCAGTTTTGAAAAATGCAATTTTGTACCTTATGCCGTTTCATACCATATGCCGTTTTGAAATATGCAGTTTTGAAAAATGCCGTTTTGTACCTTATGCAGTTTTTAAATATGCCGTTTTGAGAAATGCAATTTTAAAATATGCAGTTATGAACGGATCCCGTAGAAATCGTGTCTCTAAAGAGAATTATGGAAAAACAAAACGACATTACAAACTATGGTTATTTACATACACATTTATTGTGGACTTAAATTGAAGCAAAAAAAAAAAATCTGTCCGGAAAAGGGTTAAACCGAAGTATCGAAAATAAATTTTTTGAGTGGAAATATCACAATTTTTCGATCTAGCCGACTGGTAAATGATATAAAATGTGAAATAGTGTCACATTTTATTCTAACGAAGCCAGACGTAAACTTCGATAAAGTATCAAAAATGTGGTATTATAACATGTCACCCCTACCGAAATTTTTCCCGACCTAAATTTATTATCGATCTTTTTCGAAAGGTAACGAAAATCTACTTCCGATAGAAAGTGAATTTCAAATCATAACCTAACACCCTGATTCTGAAGCACACCCACTGACCGAAAAATGATCTTAGGTAAAACTTATGGTCTTTATTTTAAGTTTAGTCTTAATTATGAGACTTTTCTTATTCTGCGCATAGTCTATGACCAATGAGTAAGGAATATGTATGTCTTAAGCCTCGTTCTCATTAGTCAAGTTACTTGATTTCAAGTACTTGAATTCAAGTAACTTGATTTCAAGTTTGCGTTCTTATATATTCAAGTTAATTTAGTCAAGTAGTTGCTTAAAATGTCATCGAATGATTTGGTGCGTGCTGAAATTTAAATAATAAAAACTGAAATTCCGAATGAATTATTAAAAATTGCAAATACGTTATTAATTAAACATAAACGTAAACGGAGAATCCAGAGATAGTCAACGTGGTTTAGATTTTAGAGAATTTGAAAGACCAATTTCACTATTACCAGAGATAGTACATTTAGTGATGCTGGCTAGCTGTTTCTTGCATAATTGACTTAGAAGCATAACTGAAACTGCATATTTACCAATAGGATCCCTAGATGAAAAAGACCATAACAGATAGACCATATAAGTCCTGGAACATGGCGAGAAACTACTGGGAAAGCTGAACAATCAATGTCAGATATTACATCCGAGGTGGGTTCGCATAATTATTCTCAGGATGCAGCAACGAGCATTTTTTCGTTCATTTTAGTTAATAAATGTTTTTAAAATTTTCATCTCCGGCATTTCGGTCAGAATATAAAGTTAAATCGATGTTTCACAAAACTTCAAAGGATTGGTAAATTTCAAAAAAATATCGAATTTCTCCACAACTCCACTTCATTTTTGTAAATACCTCACTTTTTTTTATAAAGTACTTTCCACACTACTAAATTGTATAATGAAGCTCATCTCAGACGGCTCAACTTGAATCCAAAAGTTGAAAGGGTCTCTACTTTACTTGATACTTGAAGTAAAGTAAAATTAATTTGAATTCAAGTAAAATACCACGTTCATATCAGTCAAGTAGATTCAAGTTACTTGAATTTAAGTACTTGAAATCAAGTAACTTGACTAATGAAAACGAGGCTTTACGTAAGACTTTTTTTAAGACCAGCGCCAGCTAGGATTATGCGTAGAATACGAAAAGTCATAATTAAGACTAAACTCGAAACAAAATCAAAAAGCCTTACGTAAGACATAAAATCGGTGTGTAAGTTTCGATAATTCAATAATTTCATATACCACTGCTTAACAAAGTCAATCATATGAGTCCATCCAGTTGATATCAATTTAATATCCAACGTTGAATGGGCGAAACTTTGATCACAAGATGCCTTCTTTTGTGGGAGTATGTTATGGACTGACATTTGATCACATTTAGCTCGAGGTTATTCTTTGTATACCATAGGGCAAAGTTATTTATGTCGTTCTGCAATAAATAAACGTCATTGTGCGTATCCACACTAGGGTAACTTTTATCTGGTAACTTTTTCGTTTCTTTCGTCTTTACCAATAAAATCGGTTTTATCTGCGCCGCAATTTTTTGATTTTATTGCTAAAGGGGAAACAAACGAAGAAGTTACCGGATACCAGTTACCCTAGTGCGGCATCAGCCATTGTTAGTTGAAATATTTTCATAAATTTTCCTAATTACGTGTACAACATCATTAATTCATATGATGAAAAAAATGGTTAAGTAAGGCGAAATTTTTAATTCAAGATTGAACAAATAACAAATGGCAGGAGATGACAGCTAGTTCTGATCATCTGCCAGTAATGTTTTGGCATCGGTTTTAACTGATATTTTTTTTTTGCTGGACCTACATCCCATAGATGGATGGTCGCTTCATATTTGAGATTACATAATCGGCCATCTTCGGATTAATGGTTCACGAGCTGCTGAAGGAGGTGGGGAGGGAGGGGGTGGTTAATGATCTCGTTTGATCCCAGGAAACTTCTCAAGATGCGTCTTTCATAGTTTAGAAAACATTTTTGGTAGAATTTATTCAATGGTTTTGCGTCGGCTTGGTAAAACTATGTACGAACCTTATACTATATTGACTGTGGTGATTAAGCGGATTTAGCGTAATTCGATCAAGCCTAGGGGAAAGAAAATTCAATTCCGTTTCATAGACTAACCTAAATAACTAATGTACGCTAATTTGTGGGAATTCTGACTTGGTTTGATTATCGTTCAATTTCTTATCAACTACAACGACCCTTTATAAATATCGTTATCGGCATGTAATAATAAAAACATATTTAATTGTTAAGATCTATTGTAACCGTTATAAACAATGCATTTCCGCATTCAACAATCTGATTATTCATTACGATTATTTTCGGAATCGTGTTTCACACATACGATACAACAATATAAGAAGATCAGCTGGTGTATATAAAATATATTACTTCCCTTTTTATGGAAGTGATGAATAATAATTATTGAATTATAAATAATTATATATATTTTGTGGATAACAAACAAAGCATACGAATGACTCAATGTAATTTAACGCATACATCGCATGGAAGCACGTGGTTTTTTATGAAAAACTTATTTATATCATTTGAATAAAATTCTCGCTAATATAAGAGCGTTATTTATAGCACGAGTACAGATAAGATAAAACGACAGAAATTAATTCCACTGCGGTGACAAAATTACAAAAGACGGTTGGTGATAATTAGATTATTATGTGAATCGTGGTGTAATATTGTTTTTTGCTTAATCTACAAATTACTTAATTCAGATAAGATGAAGTCGTGGATGCACGCAAGTTTCAATTATTAGATAGTAGATATAGCATGGCTGTAAAACATCAAGTTTGATGTGTGAGGTCATTTTGTATAACGATTTTTTTAGAAAGCGATTGAAATTTTAACTAAACATTTTAAACCCTAATATATGTATATTAGGTCAGATACAGTATGTGCAACAAGAGCGTGTACGGCAAAGACCTAAGTAAAAATAAAACTACGATTTTTTTTTGTTTATATTATGAAAGTATGTTGCATTTTCTAGGGCGCTATCAACTAAGACAAAGTCACCATTACTGTTAATAATTGCCTAGCTCCTTTTGTCCATACTATCAACCAATTTTTCTGCATACTGTGGTGATAATTTTTCCATATCTTCCGGACCACTCACACTAGAGCGCTCAAATTTTTTATGTACATTTTCAGCTTAATCTTCATGACTGCCCATACATTTTGATCGGATTAGAATTAGGTGTCTGAGATGGTAAATTCAATGTTTTGATACCCTTTTTGAGTTGAAACTTCGAACGGAGTAGGCTATGGTGTTTTGGATCGTTGCCTTCTTGTAAGATCTAATTCGAGTTCCCCGCTCCAAACCATTTCAGGATAGATGGTAACAAACCTCTTGAATAAATTTTATTCATGAAAAGTGCGTTTAGGTTCCGTGTGGAAACGATTAATTTACCAAAACCTTGCTTGTTGAAGCTTCCCCATACATGGAGCTAGGGCGGGTGCTCCACAGTTCGGACAATCCTTTTTTTTTGATTATTTCGCCAAACACGCCTTTTAACATGAAAACCCCAAAAAGATGACTCATCGGTAAACACAATATTCGTAAAATCTTTGTTTTTATGTTCATTCACCTACTGTAGTCGCTTTTCTGTGTATTTTTGTGTTGCCAGTGGTTTGACCAAAGTATTTCCATATGCGTAGCCATGTTTTTTCGTATGGTTGTTTTGGTAAAATAGTATTATTTTTCGCCAATTTTACCACAGCTGCATCCAGCGTAAGCGAAGAATCTTCATCAAAGAACTGTATGATGGCCTCATCCTCCTTTTTTTGTAGTGGTTCGGATTTTGCCTATATCTGTCAAATCGCCAACAATTTTATACATTGAATAATGTGTAATCCTCTTCTGTGCAAATTTTTTTGTCTTTTTTATATAATTAGCTGCACTTGCAACCGACATTTTTGGTCCTTTCGGATGTGCACTTAAAAACACCGCTTCAAATCGTTTTTTATAAATCGCACTCATTTCTTTCATGTATGTGTCCGCTAAACAGTTGCAGTTAAGAGGAATCAATAGAGAACCGATTTAAGTCCCGCCCATATTTGTTCCTATAGTTTTAAGTACAGTTATGCTGTACACGCTCTTGTTGCACATACTATAATTCATTTTTATACAGGGTGGCTGAGACCAAGTGTTACCAAATGAAAACGCTGTAATTTTTTTAATTTTGATTATTTTTTATTGAAATTTCGTGGAATACATATATTGAAAATATATTACATTTTATGAAAAACATGTTACTGCTCGATATGACCTCCTTTGGCTCTGGTTATTTGATTCAGTCTTCCATAGAAAGCATTGCATGCTGACCGAGCGTGATGAGATTCCAAAAATTGTCATTTCTGATGAGAAAATTCAACAGTATGTGAATAAACAAAATGATCGTGTTTGGTTAGAGCACAAGTCCAACGATAATTTGGACACAAGAGTTGCCATGCGCAAGCAATCACCAGCTTTGTTATGGTTTGGGCTGCAGTGACCGCAGATGGACGCACTCCTCTGGTTTTCATCGAACATGGTTCGAACCGTTGGAACACTTTGGTACGAACCGTTGGACATTCCAACAGGACTCGGTACCGTCACACAAAGCTCGAGCGACACAGCAATTTTTACAAAATTGCGTTCCGCGGCTGATTTCGTCAAAAGAATGGCCACCATATTCACCAGACTTGAATCCCGTGGATTTCTCCATATGGTCCATTTTGGAGAGTAAGGTGTCCACTAAAAATACGAAAGTGTTGATGCATTGAAGTCAGCTCTTGTTCGAGAATGGAATAAAATTCCGCAAGCCCACGTTCGGTCAGCATGTAATGCTTTCTATGGAAGACTGAATCAAATAATCAGAGCCAAAGGAGGTCATATCGAGCAGTAACTTGTTTTTCATAAAATGTAATATGTTTTCAACATATTCCACGAAATTTCAATAAAAAATAAGCAAAATTAAAAAAATTACAGCGTTTTCATTTGGTAACACTTGGTCTCAGCCACTCTGTAAAGAAGCTTTTACTTTAGGTGCCCCAAATATAGTGGAACTTACTATTTTAATTGTGTACTTATTAAATAGAATTGATAAAAATGTTATTGATTTATGGGGTATAGTTGCCGCCCCGGTGGCAAAGTGGTCAGTATGTTTGCTCCAGCGACCGGAGGTCCCGGGTTCGATTCCCGGTGGTGACAATGAAAATATTTCACGGCTGGTTTAGGATTAATGAACTAATCACTCATTATCCGAAATGAAAATATGATTATGAAACCTCATTTGAGGCGGCCAAATCCCTTGATGGGGTATTGTGCCAGAGAGAGAGAGAGAGAGGTATAGTGAGAAGAATTACATACAGTAATACCCCGTTTAACGTCAAGGATACGTTCCAAGATTCCATAACGTTATCCAAATCAACGGTAAGCGAGGCATGGATCTCTTGCAAAACAATGGGATAGGTGAATAAACATATTTTATTAAATTTCCAATAATTAATTTATAAAGATACATATTGTAAAAGTGGAAGTACCTAATTCAAAATAGCATTCCTTAAATTTAATGAAACTAATTAAATATTTATTGCTGAGTACAAATTCCATTACAAAAAGCAAAATAAATTATGTTGATTTAAAAAAAAAAATATCCAACGTTGCTTGTTTCGCATTTTTGTCAGTTCTTTACTGAACACGTGTTAGGTAGGCATAGCTTCATTGATTTTACATTTCATCCATACTTCTCTCAAAATGGCGATCCACAATGGTTTCGATTGCATGTGATATCGAATTCAGCTATTTAATTTTTTTAACGCGGGCAATTACTTCTTCGACTTCATCTTCACTTCCACTTTCTTTCTTAGCTGGTTGCTCGCAAATATCGTTTATATCTTGTTAAAATATCGGTTCAAATCGAATTAATAAATATCTTAAAAGGCTATTTTTTTAGTTTCTGGAAAATTACCAAATTTTCTACAATATTTTAAAAATTTTCTAAAAATAATGTATTAATTGGGAATAACGTTAAAGTGAATCAACGTTAAACGGGGGTAACGTTATACGAGGTATTGCTGTATTTGTATTGTAGTTAAAATACTGTAAATTACACCAATATAGATTTGAACTGCCAATTTTTTTTATATCGCAACTGTTATATATTGGCGTGCTGTAAATTTAGATAACATTCCTCCTAATTACAGAATTGTTATAAAAGCTGTGCGGTTAACAACATTGAACCCATAATGAATACGACATGGCTAGATTTTTTGAAAGAAATTTGTTATCTTTTCCGTTTCGGAAAATACGAAATCGTAAAATCCGGTCCGCGGCGGATATCCCTATTATGAAACGTATACGAAATGTCAATTTTATTTTGAAATTTTACTTTAATAAATATTCATAAAGTCGCCTTTATTCAATTTACACGTTCATATTTTACGATATCGATCGATCACTTAAATAGCATGCGGATTTTAATATTACATTTTCGAAGAATTCGATTTCGACTTGTTTTTTGGTTTCATAATAGAGCGGATTTTACGATTTCGCGTTTTACGAAAACAAATTTAAATTTATAATAGGAAATTCCGCTGCGGATCGAATTTTACGAAATCAAACATTTTTCATAATAGGCTCTAAGATTTTTTAAATAAAAAGAACAACGATAGTTGTTCCAAAATTTGAACCAGAAATGAGGCATTTTCTAGAAAACATAGAATGTAGACTTATTTCGATTATTTTACATTTCCAATTAAGGTTTTTATTCATTTCTAATTTAACAAACAAAACTGCAGTTTTGATGTACTACCTGTAATATTTTGACAGTTAAAAGCCGCAGCATCCATCGGAGATATCTACTTTAGTTGTGTTTCATATTGCTTTGGGTGACTTGGAAAATATTTTTTTTAAACGAAAATTTTCATTCGGAAATTTCAAGATCGCAGTAAATAAAATTTTCGTTTGAATGACGTAGTTTAACATTTTGCAACTACATAATCGAATTTTTTACTCACCACTATCATCACAGTCATCACGTTGATTGGTGATTATATTTATGTCAAAAAAATGTTGTTTGGCTAAAAAAAAACCCTAAATTAAATCTCTAATATGGCTGGTTTGAATGAATGAATGGCGAATTATTATTTCAGCAGATTAATGCCAATCGAGCATTGGGCCAAAATACTCGATTATTTCGGAAGCAGATAAGCAAATTAATTTGTGGTTTATTATGATATACAAGAAACTTTTACATTCAAAGGACAGGCAACTTCAAATTGATTATCCATTGCAAGGTTGCCAATAAAATTGCTTATCGGCTTGCAAAATAATCGACTACTTGGCCTATTTTCTGATTTACAGTACGTGGGTGGTAATTTTATTGAGGTACATAGAAGTTTAATAGAAAATTTTTCGATTTTATTTGTTTTTGTTTAAATATTTTAAGCCTAAGTGATTAACACTATAAATTTCAAATTGAGATTGTTTTGAGATTTAATCGAATAGAAAGATAGTTTAGGGACAATTTCTCAAATTGTTTCCGGTATTTCAAATGAATTAATGCAGTCCAATTCAGTTATAGTTTCTTGAATTTAACCCAAATGATTGCAATTGTACATATTCTAATTGTACATATGACTTGTACATATTCCGTTGAAATTTCTAAGGTAAAATTTTTGAGATGTACAGGAATAACTTTCAGGGATTTAACTTAAATTTGGTAAAACGACATTATTGTGGGTTGAATGTCGATTTCTTTTTAGGGCCATAAAATACTCATAATTTAACAGAAATTAAATTATTTTTAGTACTTGATTTATAGTTGCTATGTTTGCTGTTTAGATTATTATTAAATAGTTTGTTCCACCTACTGAGAATTAAATTTAACACAAAACATTTGATTTTTTATAGATTTAGACAGATTAGCCGACACTATATCTTAGAGAGCAGAACCGTCTATTAACATTTAATTTTAAGGGATTCAGTCGAATTTTAATTTTATAGTATTATTGCAAACGAAAAACGGCTAAGATTTAAATTCTTTGGTCGAAAGAATAACGAATATTCTAAAATTTTGTTTGTTGGGGATCTTGTCTAATTAATTTTAAATACAATTTCAATTTTTAAATCAATTCAGTATATTTTAATTCTGAGCTATCAGTTATGCGGCTAAAGCACTTGCAACTTTTTTAAGGTTGATTTTTACATCCTATCTGTTAGCAGTGTATTCTACTGACATGGAATATGTGTTGGTTCTTGCCTATAACACTTCGACAAGGGATCATAGTTGATACTTTTACCACTATTTGCCGTAGGCACCTGGTGAAATACACTAACACTTAATAAACACATTTCACTTAACACTTGTTTTCCTATTTCGCAAAAACACATTTTTGAATATTTTAATTAAAAAATTTGGTCAAAATGTTTAAAAAAAAACTCGATCCATTGTTAGGTAGATACTCCTGATGATGACCTAACAAGTCGAAATCGATCGAGTGGTTTTTTAAACATTTTGAAAAAAAAAAATTAATTAAAATACTCAAAAATATTTTTTTGCGAAATAGGAAAACAAGTGTTAAGTGAAATGTGTTTATTAAGGGATCATAGTTGAGTTTATTTTCATCACCGAATCATTCGGTAGCTGTATAACAGAATTGGTAACCTCTGTCCTTCTGTGTTCGATTTAAAACAATTTCTAAAAAATACTCATTCGTATTACTACTACAAATAGGATATACTATAAAAAGTGTGAATACAATTTTTTCCGCACTTTTAAAATATGCTAAGCATCACATACATTCTAAAACACGAAAGCCTCGCATCATTAACTTTGTGGGCGCACTCATAATTCATACATCTATTAAAACAACCTAATCACTCAAGAATTTAATCTAATTACAAAAACTATTTAGCGTAGTTAATTTTTATTTTGTATTCAATCAAACTCAAAATACATAATTATATTTACAATAACGTACATAAATAATTAATTACCTACATATGAAACAAATTATGATTGCATTAATAAATTATTAATTTATGAAAACTAAACATAATCGCATTAAATTGATTAAAATGTATGTAAACCACTTACTACGAGTATATACACAAATTTATTTATTCATTTTTGGCGCTTATCAGCTAATTTATGGTAAATAGATAAGTTCTTTAATTTACTTAAATATTTTAAGCATTTAAATTGATAAGTTCAATATTGATGTTACACCTTGATCCAAATTTTGTTGGTTTGCAATTCCGATAACACCTCGCCGTATAGCGTTAAATTTGAAATACGTAATGAATGAGTTGTTCATGTGACAAAGCATGTGTAAATATAGGTATTTCCACCCTTCTTATTATGCTTTTGAAATATGCTACCATTAAATATTACATATTTTGGCCTAGTTCCTTGTTTTTTTCTATACGTTTTATACAAATAATTGTTTTTCGTCCGAACATCCCCAGAGGGCTTTGTTTAGGTTTTGTTAATCAAT
This sequence comes from Nephrotoma flavescens, assembly GCA_932526605.1. Taxonomy (NCBI): domain Eukaryota; kingdom Metazoa; phylum Arthropoda; class Insecta; order Diptera; family Tipulidae; genus Nephrotoma; species Nephrotoma flavescens. Next base: position 63,267,055 of record OW052222.1, on the reverse strand, counting down.
AAGCCAATCACTCATATTATACAGGTACATGTTTGCCTACTTATAGAGTTTCCAGCAATATGGTTTTGGATAAATCGAGAAATAAATCATGTCTAATAATATTGTGACTCAAGCTGTTCACAAACAATGTTCTCATATGAAAGTACAGGACAAATATAGGCACTAATTTGCAAAGCGGTTATACAGTGGGGTTCAATGAAATAGAATATATAGATTTTTTGAAATTTTGCTTCAAAAATTTCCAATTTTACCTAAGTGAAGACAATAGTTGCTTTCCAATCGACCACCGCAAGTACTTGTAAGTGCAAAAATGTGTATTGGCTAAAGTGTCGATTGGAAAGCACAAAAAATTACAAAAGCAAAACATAACCTACAAATGTGTAGTTTATTTGTGATAACTTTTTAATAAAAAATATCTATACCGAAATATTATTAGCGCTTCACATACGACATTCAATTATATTTTTGACAGAAAAATACTACACACAATCATCTAGCGGACAAATTAATCTTAACTGCTTTCAACTACTTATAATAAAATGGTAGAGCAGTTGTGAATAGTTAATTTAACAAAGACAAAAACCATACAAAAAGTCACAAAATCCTAAGAAATTGTATATACATATAATTTTTTTACTAATTGAAATTAAAAAGCAGTCCAAAATGACTTCTTTGGGCAATCTAGTGTTAAATAATTGATTTATTATTTTTGTTTGCGTAATATATTCAAACCCCAGATAAAAGCTCACGGCGGTAAATTTACAAAAAATCATGTTAGCCTAAACTCACGTGAGCCTGTAGCTCCAATCACAACGATAAGATAAACTTTAAATTTTATGCTGAGTAGAGAGCATAATTACAAGTTTTACTAGTTGAGATTAACAATAGGTCTGGCTATCATCCAGAATAACCATATGCTTTGTAATTACAGATATTTACTATTAGGTGTGGTTTCTGGATCTTGCGGTTTCCAGTTATACCAAATCTCCATCAAATTCATTGGCCTACTTAGATATGAGCCTGTATCGCCAATCACAACGATAGCATTTACTTGGAATTTGTATGGTTAATAGAGAGCATTGTCATCTCGATTTCGCTGTTCGCATCGTTTCTCGTTTCAAGCGGCTTATTTTACTATGAAACCTTAGAATACGGCTTTGGGACACCATAAAGAAAAAAAAATCATTTATTGGGCCAAACCTACATGAGCCATTATCACCAATTACTACTAAAGGATTGAGTTGAATAGACTTTGCTAATACTTAATAATGCCTACGGCAAATAGCGTTAAAAGTAGACTTTGCTAACTATGATGGTTGGTTTCCGGAACTTCCAGTTTCCAAGAGATATTAAACCAAATCACTATGAAATGCACTGGCTAATTCAGATAGGAGCCTATAGCGGCATTCGATACGACTTGGCTGGTTTATGATCGGTAGAGAGCATTATGATAAATGGTTACTGCCAGTTTCGTTTTCGGTACGCATGGTTTTAGGAACCAAAAGGTAAATAATTACTTTATTGGGCCAAACACGTGTGACTCCATCAGCCTGTAGCGCCAATTCCAATGGTAGAATTATCTTGAAATTTGTTTAGTGAGCAGATTGGCTTAAGTCAACAACTAAATAAAATAACTATTTCTAGTAATTAAAGGATGAATCAAACCCTTTGCATACTTAAGCTAAGTTTTTTAATGATGCGATCTATCTTTTCATTTCACAGCTTCCCTTTTTTATAAAACTAAAATTAGAGAAATATTGTTGGTAAATCTCAGTATCAAGTCCATCTGAGCAACGTTATATTTAAATGTTTTATTTTCACCTTGAAGCTAAATATTTAGCTGACATTGCAGTATACTGGCTATTTTCGATCCCTCAGATTTAAGTAAAAGATCTAAAAAAATTAGTACATACGATTCACTAATTTTGATTTTTCAAAATAAAACGAGAAGCTGTAACATCTAAACATAGTTTTTTTTTCTTAATAAACCTGGCATAGCGGCTTGATATATGACAAGCCTCTATACAATGCTCATGTTTATAAAGAAAAGAGATGAGAGATAACATATGCACTGAACAAGGACGATGGACCCAAGAACAGGGTGTTAACTAACCACCTATCACAATCATGGTATCCAGTGCCTGCCACAGATATAAAATCACCACCATTTATCAATTAAATAGCTATGGCGCCTCTTTGGCACTTTTAAATACTCTTGTACAGGGTGTTATTTAATGTAGGAATTCCTAAACTAAGGTCCGCGATCCCGAGTAGTCTCGCTTTAGTTTTCGTTTAGCCCTCCAATAATTAAAAAGTGAATTAATATTTCTTTACAAATAAAATATTTGTTCTCCGTAATGTAAGCTTTTGATCTTAAAATATTTCGTACTGACTTTTTATTTAATCTTTGAAACTGGCAGAATTTAGTATTAAATAAAATAGTTTCAACGATGTTTAAATTTGTGAAACTATGTATATATTGATTTATATTGAGATTTAAAAAAGCGTGATTGATTTTAATAAGAAATTTCGCTCAGAAATAATTAAAGGCCCGAGTTATAACGAGGTATTCCTATATTGAAAGTATCGTGTATTTGAGGTTTCCCGCATTAATTTGACGCACTGTACTTAAATGAAACGACACAAGTCAATCAAATAATGTAAATATGTAGTATTTTAACCCCTATATAATGTTTATAAAGAATATTATGGTCTCATTAAATATTAAAATTTTGCCCTAATTCTGTTTGAGCATGTACCTGTATAATATAAATTTTACGAACACACGTTTTGTGTCCGACTCTCAAGAGGATTTTAAATCGATAATAGACACAGAAATTACATGAGATATACACATCATGTTAAGCATCAACACACAATGACAGTCATGTTAATATTTCAGTTTTTGTTTTGGATATTATCTGTAAAATATGTTACTATTATCCCAATATTATTAATTTTTCTAAAGCATGTCACACATGACATTGGCACTGATAAACATTAACTATTACGATACTAACGTACTACTACTATATTATAAAGCATAGTTTTGTTTGTCAAAATATATTGATAAAATTCTATAAATAGTAATTTGCAATTCATTGTACAACGATTTGAGTCACCGCAAAATGTTTACATATTTTCGATTCAAAGTTGAACGGTCGATTTATATATAACCCAAAAAAATGATAAGGGCAAATCGGGGGAAAATATTTTAAGAAATTGGCGTAATTTTTGTTTTTTACTTAAAAGTCAATAATGGTGGATCCACTTAATTCGAATTTTTTTTGATAAATAAATTGTAATTAACTTGATAATTGCATGTTTTAATCGATTTTGTACTGATAATACGTGTAAATATAAAGTGGGCACGTTGCCAAGTTAGTTGAAATAGTTGAGTGAAGCACCGCTTTCTAGAAAATGTTGATGAAGTGTATAACTGGATAACAAATCCAGAATAGTTATATCACCTAACGCAGTTAAAACTACGGGCAACATCCAAAACATTGAGTATGTCTAAAACTAACTATTCACGAAATCAAATATCCAACAAATTAAGAGTGTAAAAAATAATTTCAAAGCTCGTTTCATATTTATAGGTGCAAACATTATTTTTAGTTAATAGAAATTCGAGTAAGAGATACTTGTTTATTAAATTCTAAAAGACTATGGTTTTTCTTAATTTTTACTAAAATATAGCAAAAAAGAACTTTACTTCGGCACCGCTAAAACACAGCATCATAAAAAAACAGCATATCAAGCAACAGCTATTACCAATAGCGAATGACCTTGACACAAGTACGGAATTAAGACGTGATCCAGGTTAGGTAAAAAGATGAAAAATGACAAGATTCTAAACAATTAAAACTCTGTGTCTAAGTTGGACACGGCTGATGTTATTACACCACCAAGCGAGGATAGCCAAATAAAACAAACGTGTGATAAGGCCTTTCAATCTAATTATATAAATCGTGTTAGAACAATCAAAAATACCAAAGTCACTGAGCCAAAGTGGTGGCATGAAGGTTCAAATTATATTAAAAATATAAATTAAAGATACAAATTCTTCCAGAGAGAAGATGGGAAACTTGTAAATGCACCCAGCCATAGAAGTAATTGCGACACACAACCAATACTAGGTTACTATGCTCAGTAAATTTTGACGTTCGTTATGAGATTGCGCTATTAGGTTCGTCGGTATGAATATGTGTGAAGTTTAATGTAAATTTGTTAACTCATTCGTATATTAACAGTTGTTCAAAGTTGACGTGTTACAGTATTTTTTTACAAAGGAAACAATTTAATATCGTGCAGTGATAAAATTCTTAGTTTTAGAAGGTGTAGCACCAAAACAAATTCATGAACGATTGTTAAAAGTAAGGACAGTGTGAGCAATATTTGGACTGAAGTTTTGGGTTTCAGAAAGTTGTGTGCACCGCATTCGCTAACAATGGAACAAAAACACATTCGAATGCGATATTCTCAGTAACATTTGGAGCGTTTTACAAAGGATAAAAAGGATGCTCTGCATTGTTTCAGCACTATGGATGAGACTTAGATCTACCACCATGATCCTGATTCAAAACAAGCGCGGCTAAGGAGTGGTGTGAACCCGATACTTCGGCTCCGAAGCGGTTAGGGTGCAGAAATCGGCCAAGATGTTAGCATCAGTTTTGTGGGATGCAAAAGGAATTTTGTTCATGGATTACCTGCCAAAGGGCCGGCGGCATAATTAGCTGATCAATGTATGTGAGCATATACATATGTTAGAGGTACTGGCTGCTCTGAGAGACCCAAGACTACAATTAGTATCTAAACGCTAGCATAAACATGGTGAAGCTTGGTCAGCACAGTGCTATCCAGTGCACGTGTGTTCAAATTTAATCAGCACCTGGTTCCTTCTGCCTTTTTTCAAGATATGTCCAATACAGTGAACAGGAAGAGTTTAGTATTGGGTCAGTACAGAGAGGTAGTAATTACGGGGGGCTTCAATGCTAGAAATAAAATGTGACTGGCAACTTATCAGGGAATAGTCTGCTCGCGAGTAACAAAACTCCGAGATTTTCCATTAAGGTAGTTGATTGAAAAGTAGACTTGACTGATAATATTGATGGCCGCATGGAGCTGATCTCAATACGGTTAATCAATGTTTGCAATAAATCAATTCAAAAGAAAAGGGAAGTTAAATGGCGAAACAGTTGGTGGAATTCCAATAGAGGAAGCTTAAATCTTCTATGCGTAAACTAAGAAGGTCCTATCAGACAAGGAGCAAAATCGGTATGTTGTACCATCACTTCGAATCGAAATTCGAAAAAAGTCGAATAGCGGTATGTTGTATCATTTTCGAAAAGCAAAAATGATACAACTTTCACTTTTTCGATTCGGCTTTTTTCGAATTCGACTTTTTTCGATTCGAAGTGATGGTACAACATACCGCCCCACGTCGTTTAATATTTTTTTATGGATGAATTTATTTTTCGATTTTTATAGTACAGCGACACCAGTGAATAATAGCTGCAGTTTCAGTAGAAATCTGCCATTCGGCACCGGATAGTGCTCGAATAATAAAACGCGGCTACTAGGTTCATATCCCTTCCAACGTCCTTCCAGAAAACGTTAAAATTTGATGTAAAAAATTCGTTGTTATTAAAATGATTGTTTTGAGAAAAAAACATCGAATGAAAGATTTTGAGTTGTCAAGAGCACTTTACGAGATGTTGTTCACAGTCCCCTCACGTTCTGGTACTAAAATGACATCCGCTTTAGTTTTTGGTACTTTATTCATAGTGATGCTATTATTTCTATTTTTAAAATCGACGAACTATTGCAGGTTCGTTGATTTGAGCCAAGAAGCAAGAGATATGAAAATGTCGAACATCGGTTCAGGAATTGTAATTTTAAATGATAACAAATGGTCATTACAGCGAGAAATATTCCAGCATTTAACCATGTCTAAATCTTTTTGAATATTGTGCAGAGCCAAAATCGAATTCATATGAGAAATAATGTCTTTGTTTGTAGTAGCATTACTCAGTCAGGAAACATATAGAATTTGTGATTTAGGTGCGACCCTAAGGATGTATGGAACAGGAGGTATAAATAACATTATTGTTGCTTAAATCACTAATATTAATCCAATTATTTGTGATGACGATAATACACTTTTGTATTATTGTTAATTAAGGACAGAATTAAATGAGATGAAGATGTTGTAAAATAAACTCCCTATAAACCGTCCATCATTGCAGGCCCGCCTCAGAAACATGCATCAGGAATTTTTATCCGAAACAAATCCCAGCAAATCAAGCAATAGATTTGCTGGGATTTGTTTCGGATAAAAATTCCTGATGCATGTTTCTGAGGCGGGCCTGCAATGATGGACGGTTTATAGGGAGTTTATAAATTCCTTGGAATACCCGTATTGACATTGATGTTAAGTTATTTCCGTTCTTTATCTATTATATATTCCAGGGCTTCCTAGCTGTGTGGGCAGTAGGTAAATCATAGTGAATTAACTGCATATTAAAAGCTCGGACAAGATAGGTATAGACGATATAGATCTGATGGCTCGGTTTTTTCCGACCGTGGAAAATTTGAATGATTGATTAAAAACGAGGATCAATAAGAATTAATTTTTAGAATTGGCAATATTACAGATTTAATACTCGCTGGAGGTCCTCGAGGTCCTCGCTTGCAATATGGGGAGTATGAACTATAATTACTCATCGTGGCTTGATCTCTGTAAATATCTATGTATGCCTTCTGGAGTAAAAACAGATTAGATAACCTGGTGCGGTATGTTGTACCATCACTTGAATCGAAATTCGAAAAAAGTCGAATGGCGGTATGTTGAATCATTTTCGAATCGCGATAAATGATAAGGCTTCATCATTTAAAACCAAAGTAATATTAAATTTAGCTGACATTTCATTTTAGAAAAAGTATTGCAAGATTAAAAGAGATAAAAGTCGAAAATGATATAACTTTCATTTTTTCGCCCCAAAGTAGTGTGCTTTATCTATTAAAAAATCGCATTGGATATTAAATATTCAATAAGGATGGATTGAAATCAGTAAATCTAACCAATTTTTCTTTTTGTTTTTTTTTTCAGGAATAATAAAGCGGATATTAACAAGTGTGAAACAAAATTAAACCAAACTGATTAAAGTAATATGCCTGTAATATCGCCACGAAGATATTCCACAACAACAGGAAGCACATATTTACCACCCACTAGTGGTACATACCGTTCAACATACTCATCAACTACAACCACAACAAAAGAACGGGGCACCGGCAACTACACTACTGACTTTACATCATCTTATGGTGGCCGATCAAATTATTTCTCAATAAATCGTTCAAGTTTAAGTAACTCTTCATCAAGTGCAACAGCCAACAATAAATATAGTGGATTAACAAGTAAATATATAAGAACAAGTGCTGATAAAGAATTACCACCGTCCGGATCCACATCACGTTTTGCACGCAGTGACAGTAGAACACGAGATTTAACCGTATCAGGAAATACACCGTCATCATCATTACGCTTAGCAACAACAGCCGCAGATTTATACGAAAAATATAGTCCATCGTCTTATATACCAAAGTGTGAGCTAGCACGTTCGCGTTCGTTATCCGAGACCCAAAAATTAACCAAAGAAAAAACTCCGACAAAATCCGATACATACAATAATAGTAATAGCACCGGTGGAACCACATCAAGTTTAAGCAAGGTAAAATTGTGTGCCCTAACATCGTCACCTCCTTCCATACCAACTCATCTAAACACTAATAATAACAATAGTAATAATATTAATAATAATAACATTATACACTTTAATAATAAAACTACAAGTAGTGTTACTAATCCCAATTCTGCATATTTTGGCCTTAATAATAATATTAATAATAATAAACAACAACAACAAAATACAACAGATGCATGCATTGCTACAACTAATGCTGCTACCTCTTTTATAATTGACAGTTTTAGTAATAAACCGACGAAATTTGCATCGTCCGATGTCGGAGTCTATACTACTGCGATGAATCCTATAAATAACAATCAATTTATTCATAATAGTTTATTATCAAGTGCCCGTACAAAGAATTTATATAATATGAAGGGCACGTCCGGTTCGACAATGACAACGATAACGACGTCCACGTCAAATGATTTTATTAGTAGTAGTAATAGTAGTAGTATTGGTAGTAGTAATAATTTTGGTGGATTAAAAAATGATATTGGGATGCATACGACATATAAATCATCTTATAGTAATAATAGTAGCAGCAGTAATAGTAGTAAGGATATGTTAAAAAATGAGATTGATTTTGTCCGAAGTCAATTAAAATCGAAACCTAGTGAAATTAACAATAATAGTCATAAATTATTATCGTCAAGTACAAAATCAATCAGCAATAATTTAAATAATAATAATAATAGTAATAATATAAACAATAATAGTAATAGTGTTAATAATAATACTACTGGTAGTAATCAGAATGGTTATCATACAAAAAATGGCATTAGTAAAATAACGCTACCCGTAAAACCTCTAATCCATTCTAAAAATTCTCTGCTTATCAAACAAAATTCACTGAGCAACGAAATAATGGCGAATGGTGTTGCCGACCGACACAATAGTGTGTCCGAGTTAGAGGCTGTGACCAATAAAGTTTTAAATAGTCGTATAAAATTTATAACGAAAACGACTAGTAATGGTGGTGATCAAATTGGTGATGACATAAAATTTATCGATACGGACGAGACGAATAGCAATGAGCGCTTAAATCGTGACGCGCTTACATCTATTGGTACAGTACGTTTACTTCCAACGACACCAGCTACAAAAATGTTAAAAAATAATGATTCGGCCAACTACGACACCGATAAATTAACAAATACATCATCATCATCATCATCAACGTCGTCGCCGCAAACGAATACAAAAAATTCGGATGATATACAACAAAATTCGTCGTCGGCCGATAGCGGTATCGATAGTAGTAACGGAAATAGTAATAGTAGTAGTAATAATAGTACATGGGATCCGACCGCAACTACTTCATCGATAAATACAACGACAACACCATTAATGAATGGAAATGGGTCTACTACGACACCGACGATTACCACTGGGTTGATGACGAACAGCACAAGAAGTGTGTCAAACCTAAATTTGCAACCCGACACAAATCCTAGCACCATCACGAATGATGACAAAACAAGCACGACTACTAAACTAATAGAAACCGATTTTGATAATAGTGATAGTGTAAGTTTTAATTGAGAAACTATTTTTTTATATAAATTATTTTTTGCTTTGCCATTTCGTGTGTGCGTGTGTATGTGTGAGATTTTCGTGTGAAAAATTTAATCAATTTAATTTCATTTATACGTTTATAAATTAAATTTTAATTAATTGTTAATCATCATACTACAACAACAACGCTTAAATATTGGATCGAGAAATTTATTAGAGTATAACCGAAACGAACGAACAAAATTTTTTTCTCATTTCACTTTTCTTCGTAAAGCTCTCTGTAGAATTAATTTTTAAAGTTCATTGTGTTTTTAATAATCTCATATGTCCTAGATAATTAATTTGTAATTTAATAATTTTTTTTTCTTATAATAATTTAATTATTGATGATATAATTTTGTTTTAATGAATAATTTTGTTTAATGAAATTTGATTTTTAACTGGTGAGCAATTAATGTCTGTGTATAGGTTTAATTGTGTGTTAGCTCGTGTAAATGGAATTTGTGATATATTCGGTAAATGTTGTATGGTTAGAACGATTCAATTTTAAATTGTGAATTAAGAAAACCATATATGTATGTACTAGAGACACAATACTAAATTTTTACGAAAAGTGGTAGGTATTTTTTAGTGTCGTATTTTTCTGAATTTATCGTAGTGCCTTTAAAAATAACGGGCGAGCTTAGGATGAAGACATTTCAACTAAATTTGTTTATTTCTAAATTTACGTTTTGTAAATGTTTGGGATTTGTATTTTAGATATTTTGTGTTTGTAGGAATTTTATTTCCGCTTTTTCTAAAAATGGAAAACTTTTTGTTTTGGGGGTTACTCTTTGCCGACTATTATGAAGTTATGGATTTTAGAACACTACTTTCTTCGTTTATAAAAATTTACGATTTCAAGTGTAATCCTTACGAAAACTCGAAATGGGAGCCTATCATCCTTTGTTTTCAGTGTCAGTCTCATTAGTAGGTAGTTCAATATTTAATGCCTTTGGTATAGAAATTTATATGTGAATGGCGATCCAATAACAAACTAACAAAACTTAAGGTGCAATCGCAGAAGTCTAAAACTCATTTCAAACAAATCTCGAAATATCCCAAAAAATATTTTCCGAAAAAAGATTACTCGACCTTCGATCCCAAAAAAACTAATTCTCAAATTCCAACCTAATGATTTAAAAGATAGAACCTTTGCAGTTGCATGTACGAATGTACGAACAATCTGTACATCTGAATAACCGTAAAAGTGCCCATTACAAAAGTTTTTAATTTTGACCTACAACAAGATCCGAAAATTTCCAAACTTGTTATGTTCTAGTTAAGCAATGGTGTGGTTAAGAAATCGTGTTTACTTACGCGTTAAAATTAAATTAAATTTCTAAATTAACGTTTAGTGAAATTCCGGGATTTTGTTTGTTAAGATTTTATTTCGTTTTATTAAAAATAAAGAATTTTTATTTAAATTCCAATTTACTAGTTCGAGATTATTATTTTATAAAATTTTGTGTTTTGGGATACTTTTTTAAAATACCTGGTCCAAAAGTTTACTATTGCGAGAGTAAGCCGTATCTAAAACTCAAAATGGGAAACGTCTCGTCCTTTGTTCAGTGGTACTCTAAAAGTATTCAATATTTTGTATCTCGGTTATTAACTTTTTTGTATGATTGGTTATGGCAATAACAAACTCTCAAAATTAAGATACGATTATCGAAAATATCAGTCGTAATAAATATTCCCCGAATAGATGTCTTGCTTTTATATCCCAACAAAATATCAAATTTAAAATTTTTAAATTCAAACCAAATTGTTAGAAAACGGGCGATTATTTAAGTTGCTAACGGTTTACGTAAAGCTAACGACATACGAAAGTTCGCGGTCATTTTTTAAATTTCTCAGAAAAATTTTCTACTAATTGAACTTATTTTCCTTTTTCAAGTTCGTTTAGGTGTTTCTTATCTCAAATAATTTCCGAGTCTTTTAATGCCATTTTGCACGTAAATATCTTATCTTTGCAGTTTCAATATTAGTGGATTGAATTTCTGAATTTAAATTGCTCAACTTTGAAAATTCTAATCTGTCGAATATTAACTTTCGTTCTACTTCGTTCTACTATCAAGCTAGAAATGCTTGCTCCATAAAATCTGTAATGTAACCGTCCTGTCAAGAAACACAAAGCTAAAATCAGTAATGCTACGATAAACAAAACTAATCAAAATTGAGCGTAACATTAAGAAACGAAAGTGGAGATGGATAAAACACACACCTAGGGAAGAGACCTAATGATATAACAAGAACAAAAAAAAAATGGAATCAGCAGTGGAAGAAGAAAGTAAGACGAGATCATAAAATCCGATCGGTAAAATCAATTGTTCTAAATTATTTCAATAGACAAACACAAAAAAGTTCGAAAAATGGTCAAAGTTGGGTATTTTGTATGAAAACACAAATAAATGAAAATTTAACGGCAAAATTGTATTCGACAACTATTTCAAAATCGAGCAACGTTACAGAGAAATGTTCTACCGGTAGAAATTTAATTTAGAAAATTTTCCAGCAGGTCGGTCATTAATCTTAAAATATGATGAAAATTGCATTGGCATCAGTCCACATTCACAATCTCAAACTTAAATACTTTTAATCATGTTTCCCGCCTCAGTACTGGCGTTAAAAAAAACCGTGGTAGCTGAAGTGTAACCACTTGGTAAGACATGGAGGAACTAAAACCAATAACCCCTATTAGATGATCCAGTTTAGAAGTAGTAGCCTATGCTTCTAAATCAGAGATAAAGGAAAACACAAAAATCAATTTCGTAGATAGATACAAGATTCGCTCGAAACGCGATATTTCAAAATTCGATATATCAAAACGCGATATGGTACAAAACGCGATATTTTAAATAAGTACAAAACGCGATATGGTATTGAACTGAAATTAAATTTCCCCTTTACCCACCTCATATAACCCGATCCGAAACTCACGCTCCTACCGATTTTTAAATTCCTATAAATAGAAATTAAATTTCCCCTTTTCCAGCATGTTCATTGCGAAGCGACGGGAGAGTAGCTACCCGCCTGATATAACCCGACGCGAATTATTAAAACGCGATATTTCAAAAAAACAATTAACTAGTTTTTTGGTTTTTAGTTTAACGTTTTGTACCACATCGCGTTTTTAAATATCCCTTTTCCTGCTTGCCATCACAATTGTGTGGGTAACGAATAATTTATGTCAAAAATTTATTTTTGTATGTATTTTGGACCATTATACACATTTGTGCATTCCACTTAAATCGTTTTCGTCCAAAAAGTAACACTAACTATAATAATAATAAAATAATTAATATGTTATCAAAAACAAATAAATAGTATGTTATATAATTTATATGTTATCAAATTGTAATGTTTTTTTCAAAAATTATTCCGATTTAACTAAGATCCTTTATAATCCGGAAGACATTACAACCTGTCATTTTTTCGTACGCAGTTGTGTACAGTGGTCTAAATTAAAGAAAAAAATATTGCGTGGCCGGAAAAGGGATATCGCGCTATATACTATATCATTTGGTACGCTATCCAGTTTTGTACCATGTCGCGTTTTGAAATATCACGTTGTTTACCATATCGTCTTTTGTACCATATCCCTTTTGCTGCCCGGTAACACAATTGTTAGGGGTACGGCAAAAATACCATGTCAAAAATTTATTTTTGTATGTGTTTTCAACCAACTTACACATTTGTGCATTCCTTTAAAACTTATTTTCGTCCGAAAAAAACACTAACTATAGACACATTGTGTTGGTTGTACTTCAAATCAAGCGAAATTTTTATCAAAAACGCTATTACAAACTATGACTTTTTACTCCATTTGTGTGGTTTGGACTTAAATAGAGCCTTGTTTTTGGATGAAAAAGGGATATCGCGTTTTGTACCTTATCGCGTTTTGAAATATCACATTTTAAAATATGGCGTTTTGAAATATCGCGTTTTGAAATATCGCGTTTTGTACCATATCGCATTTTGAAATATCGCGTTTTGAAATATCGCGTTTTGAAATATCGCGTTTTGATAATTCGCGTTTTGAAATATCGCGTTTCAAATGGGATCCATAGATAATTATTAATTCTTTTTTCAATTCTATTATTTCACTTCTTAGGTGCTGAGAGAGTTTGTTCAACTTAGTTTTATCATGACGGGCTCTAGTTTACTTCCATATATATCCATCTCGCTCTTCTTTTTATGATAGGATCTCCTTAATTTCCCTAGCACTGTTGTTCCACTTCGCATTCTTTTTCATTTCGTTTGCATTTTACCAAGCTAGTTACCGTATGCCGCATACATATTTTTGCAGTTCGTTTTTAATTGCTCAGCATTTTTCAACAGCACTACCAATATGTATGTCTATTTCTTCTAAAGGCGTTCTAAAATGCGATCGTGGATGCTCCGGTCAGCAGTGTATACTATCGTTTTGACCAGTTCAATATACTAACGGTTTCGATTCCTGGTACGATGTTTACCATTTGGCTTGTCTGGGTTCCATAGTCCTGCAATTTTTGTATATGTTCATATAATTGACATTGCTGACGTTGTGGTATAAGCGTTGGTCTTAGAGGTTGAAGAATCAGTTTACACCCTAGAATGTACTTGGTTTGGTAATATTTTTCAATAACTTTATCTGAACTTCTTACTTCGTCTTTTTAAATTAGTCGACGCTTCATGCCTGCCGGTCATCAATTTTTTTCTGGCTTCTCCATTTTCCAGAATTAGTTTGATATTTGAACATTTCATGTAAAGAATCTGTAATGTGAAATTCCGGAAGGTATATATTTCCGGAAATAATTTGAAACAAATTTCAATTTGGCTTAAAAATAGCAGAATAAAAGAAAATAATTAAAGATTTGCATTGAAAAGATATTTCCCTTAACTTTGTATTGATTTTATTTGTATATTAAATCATTTTTGGCCTATTTATTACAATTGAATGAAGGTGGATGAGGTCTGTCTCTTTAATGTTGCTTTTCTGTCTGCTATTCCTGTTGAATTTCCTGGTTAGGATTATGAATATTCTTCTTTGCCTTAAAGCTCTAATTTCGTTTTAAGCGTCTTTATCCTGCATTAATGCAATTTTATTATTGGGTATGAAAATGTATTCCGACCTTTTTTTGTGAAATAAAAAATATTTGTTTGTGCAGAAAACGAGATAATGGTTTATTCAAAGTATTTTTCATTGGAAGATACAATCTTCGTCCATTGTCTAGGCAATAAGCAGATTCTCCGAAAGAAGAACTGGCTGTTTGAAGGTAATTCATTCATTGAACGATTTGCTGATGTTTTCATAAGAACGGAAGTGTTGCTCAGTCAAAGTCTGAGTTTGTTGCCCATTACGGTTCTTTGTCATCATGGTTGCCCCCTATTTCAGCAGATCATAATAGATGGCATCTATTTGATCCCACCATACGCACAGTATCATCTTCGAACCATTGATGTTTAGTTTTGGCGTCGACGGCCTTCATTCACAAAATTGTACATAGGTTTAAGGGTTTCCGCTATGAAGGATTTTTCGGATTATCAAATTGGATCCACTTTTCATCTCCGATGATGATCCGAAGCAAATCCCATTCCGAATTTCTGACGTTCGATGACCCGTTCTTTCAATTCTTGTGACAGCCAATTTCCTAGCTTCCGAACCAATCCGTTTACATACTTTTATTTTAATATTTTGTTGTTAGCTCTCAAACTTGTAGAAGTTGTGCCAGATCGATTGGCAACTACCACAACAATAGACTCAATCTTTTTTTGCAATATTAAAGTTAAATTTATAATCTCGTGCCTAGTTTTGTTTGTTTTAAAGTATTTTAATTTTAAATTATAGAAAAAATTTAAATACCCTGGTAGTCTACCAATAATTTTCAAAAAAAATTATGAAAAATAACTCAGGAAATTGTCGATAGAGGGCCAGTGATTATTAAGTATGCAAATACGGAGTTTTTCTATTAGGTGGATTCGAGTGATAACGAAAAAATATGTGTATCCGATATACCGAACTTCTTTATCTCTTACGCAGATTTATTGAGGTCTTGCAATACCACACCGTTTCAAAAAGAGTAAAATTCACTATCTATTCGTTTGTCTATTAAAAGAATACGATAAATTTCACTAATTTTTGTCGCTTCACAATTCAACCGCGATATAAGATTCCTTCAGAAAAATTATATCTTGAATTTCTCAATACTATTTTTCTTAAGAGAGCAGCGAAAAATAAAGCCAAGGTGACCAAAGGCCGATTGAATTAAACGCATAAGGAAATGCCAGTCTTCCGCGTGTTAATGTGTTGACCTTACATTACAAATTTAGGGTAAATTGTATATTTGAATCGCTTCTTATCTATTTTTTAATTGTTAAAACTATTATTTGACGTTGACAATCGCTCAGTAGTTACGAACAGTACTTGATCGTGCACACCATACTTCGGCTTACGAATATTGCTTTTATATCGATTAATAATTATTGACATCAATCATTTTTCTAATTTCTTATCTCACACACTTGTTCAACGGCTTTCGTGCGTAAAGCCCACCACACTTGTTATATCAAAAGCGATTACATGTGAAGAGTTATAAATCAACGTAAACATTTTAAAAATGCTATTAATTGTTTAATTGTTAAGTAACAGGAGCTTATATGGAATACATTTTAAAGAATATTTTTAGAATTAGTAATCTAATTCGAAAATCAAGTGTAAAATAATTTTCTAATAATTTTTTTGGCCGAATGAAATTGTTGTTGGTTGGTTGGTGATGATGATGATGATTTTTAAGTGATTAATATCTACTAAAATTTGTGTGTGCTTTAATCGCGTTTTATTATTATTTGTTT
Source organism: Nephrotoma flavescens (assembly GCA_932526605.1). NCBI lineage: Eukaryota > Metazoa > Arthropoda > Insecta > Diptera > Tipulidae > Nephrotoma > Nephrotoma flavescens. The sequence continues at coordinate 63,250,910 of OW052222.1, read as the reverse complement.
TTTTTTTTAAATAATGAACTTAGTTGGTTTATTATTATTTCTCAAATAGCTTGCAGATTTCATTAATTTATTAACATAAAAAAAATTATTATAATTTTTAGTATCGCAATGCCTCCTCACGAACAGCCCTTCCCCCATCATCGGAACGGACTTCGAAATATTGGGAACGAGAACGTCCATCGCTTGCAAGTCGTACACTATCCGATTCGGACACTTTTGCACTATCAAAATCGGCTTTTACTTCATCGTCGTCTCTTGCGGACTCATATGATCGGGGAACTTCAACCGAAACCGCTGATGGTAAGTTTAAAAAATTATTTATTGTTTATATTTTTAATTGTAACTTGGATTCATTCATTATTTTGGCATTGTATCAATTCGCTACGGCGAGACGTGCGATTTATTTTTAAATCGTGTTTAAAAATTAGTTGTGTGATTTTTATTGATTGTTTGGTGTAATTACTTATTGTATTTATTATCTGTTAAATGTATCAACAGTTAATGTGTGAATAGTATTTGTGTAGTGACATGTAAGGTGAAGTGGGCAGTAAGAGTTAATTACAATACATATCTCAATTATATATCGTTGCATTCGATCTGGGCATTCGAATTGGCCATCGAATCTAGAGTTCTCTTAATTTTTGTTTATAATTTTATGCGGTTTGTAACAATAACCGATTCTTGTGTATTCGATTTTCTGTTAAATACATTATGTTGCAATTGTTAGTAGAACACTATTGAATTATTTCTGAGAGAATATTTGTTTACAAAATAACCTGCTTCGATTGGGAATTTAAGTGTCACGTGCTGTAAATTTTCCCGCGGTAAAACTATATAAATTCGCACTGAGTGGCGAGTTTATACATTTTTTCCACAGGAAAATGTGCAGTACGTGACACCTAAATATCCTACCGCACTGATCACTTAATGCCAAATAAATTATACGGTAGATATGAATAGGTAGCTCAGTTACAAACAAAATTGGTCGCTATAATAAATGTTTCCATTTTGAACAGATCCCTGCACTTCCGGTCCGAACTGAACAAATTAAATATTGTCGAATGGATTGCTTGCATATTACAATCCCGTTTATAGGCCTATATTGTTGCAATAAAATGTATTCAAAAATGAAATTTACGGTAATTTTTCGGAGGCCAATTAACATCGCTATCTTTTTATCAGCGCGAAGTTATACGTTATTGGTACACTTTCAACAACGATATGTAGAAGTCTATGATTAGGCACTTATTTTTTTAGTACGTATTGGTAAAAATAAACATTCAAGCGAATTTATTTTGCAAAATCTGTCTACGGGTCTCAAATATTAAAATTTGCTAAGAATTACAATATTGCTTAAAAAATATGGTTGTGCCTTAAGCACAATCCAAAGGCGTTCTATGTATTTTCCAGGCATTTAGCATCAACTTCAGTGATATTGTTGAATTGATAGTCTCAAAGGAAAAAACATGATTTTCTAATGGGTCTGAAAATGTCTTCCATGAGATTCAAAGCTATGAGTTTTGGAAAATATGGACCTTACGAACATTTCGAAATCATTCTAAGTATTTTCCAGGGATTTAGCATTATCTTCAGTAATATTACTGGACAGGATGTGTCATGAAAAGCAGAATTCCGATTTTTTAAGGGGTAATAATCACATTCCAAACGCTCGCTAATGGAGAGTGTTTTTTTATTACGTCGGAGCAGACAGACATGTAAATAAAAAAGCCTTTTGTGGTTTTGATTTTTTCATAACGATGAGATGAAAGATTTTTGTTTTAATATTGTTCTTTACGCCCGGATATTGCGTTTTTTCTATCTTATTTTTTTCAGCACTTTAGAGCAAATCAACTAAATATTTTTTTTCGGAATCTTTCTGATCGCTTCGATTTATTAAAAAATATCATAACCAGTTTCAGGCTTTGACATTACTTCCGGACACAAAAGCTCCGTTTCATTCCAATTTGTTTAGTTTTTTGTATGAAAAACATAAGAAAACCGGAGCGGGACGAAATGAATCGTCCGGGCATTTGTTCCCAGTTGTACGATTGAGCGCTTTGATAGCGCTACTTAATTGATCACGGTGATCGCTCCATTTTACCTCACCGTGAGCATCATTTTACACCATATTTCGCGTAAACGTTACGAACAAAAGCCGATATTATGGGAATTGCTATGCATACTCACGCAAATAGAAAACCGAACACATTTGTTTTATACTTGTAGTATACGTATACGGTCTTTTCATCGTTTTTATGCATTTTCAAACAAAATTCGTCGGTCGCTCATGCAATGTACAACTGGGTTGGGAGTTAAGAAGATTCTAGATAATTAAAAAGCCTTTACTTTGATTTTCATTCATTTCCTTATGTTTTCTGGACGCTTTGGTAATGCGTTTTTCATATCTGAAATTTACGGAGCAAATACGACGATTTCATATCTGAAATTTACAGAGCAAAAAACACACCATAAGTGTTTTCTAGGCATCTAACTTCAACTTCGGTGATAATGCTGAATTTCTTTGACTCGAAGGAGTGTCCTTAGGCGATTACATGATTTTCTAACAGGTCTTGCAGTGTATGTTCGATTAAAAAATATGAATGAGCCTTAAGTTCATTTCGAAAGCATTCTAAAGCTGTGTTTATTCAAATCCGTAGATCGAGCAGATTTCGAAAACTGAAATTAGATCCATCTGGTCGATCTGAAATAAGAAACAGGTTTCAGATTTCTTAGATCAAAAAAATTATCAACTGTCATCGAACTGTCAAAAAGTGAATAAAACAAATAAATTGTTATTACTTATTATTTTGAATCAAAATACGAACACGAAGGGATTACGAACGAACGAATACGAACACAAAGCGAATTTTAACGTGTCAAATTACTCGGAGGAAATTGTACACCGAATGAGAAATTGTACCACTTCTTGCAAAATAATACTCTATAAAAAATATGCCTGCATAAAATAATTATTTCATGATTTAATAAAATCAATATAAAACAATAATTAAAATTTCGTTCTATTTCCATTTCAATAACGTTTGCAAAAACAAACAAATCTGATGAGAATGGCAATATAGATTTGAATTTGATTACGTGAGCTAGCTAAACTAAAACTAATTTGAGAAATCGGAATATTTTTACAAATCAAAAAATCGATCTAATCAATCTGATGAAAGATAAGAAACAGCAACAAAATTGATCAGATCGATCTGACCTGAAATAAGAAACAACTTTTTAGTACTCAGATCGATTAGATCGGAAATAAGAAACACAGCATATGTATTTTCCCGGCATTTAGCATTAACTCAAGGCAAGCTACAATTTTGCATTAAATATTTTTATGAAGAAATAATTGACAAACTATTTTTAAAATATAAAACTTGGACTTTAATTCGATCTACCAATATTTTTTCATATCGAACACCAGAGATGGAAACATTTTGCAGACTTTCTTGACATTGAATGCGCCTCGACTCAATTTGTTCGAAAATATTTTTGAAAATGAATTGTCATTTATATCCCACATCTTCGGAAGAACATCGTATTGATGTTGGCAACAATTACACAAAGAACGCTATTGCGTCTCCTGATGTTCTACAGTTTTCAACTAATTAGATCATATGATTCGGGTTGTAACCAATCGTTTTAGTAACAAAACTTAATAAAGTCTGATTATATCTAGACTCCAGGAAAGTGAATGCTGTTGCAAAAAACGGCGCTTACCGCGGAATAAACGGAATTTTTAATAGACTACAAACTCGCAGTAATATCTAGCTTTTATTTCAAATATGGATACCTTTCGTCAGATCCTGCTTCATGTTCTAATGTTTCGTTTCTGCGATCATGTTTCAATAGACTATAAGACCTGCGATTAACATAGGTAATCATGATGTTGGTTGTGCATTGAGAACGGCTATTCATTAGCCATCCTTCATTAGTCCGCGCTTTGTATTATTTGCGTCCAGAATAATTACGAATTGGCAAAATAATAATTTTCTTCACGAATAGTATACGCTCAATGAAGATATTATAATGTCTTACCTGTGCTCGTTAGATTGTTTATAACCCATAATCGTGTTCTGGAAATTGTGAGAGCATTTAAAAATTACGAGAAACATTAAAATCTTTAAACTCGGCTGATTACCTATAACGCTGGGTAGTTGGTGTATTCAAAGTTTCTTAATTGATGGCTCTAAAATCTTACGTGCTAAATTTGTACCTAAATTTAGTGTAGCAATAGTATACACAATTTAGGGAATATTTATAACGACCGATAAACTCATGAATTCCAAGTTTATTGAATTTTGACACTAACTTAATTTTGGTAACATAGTACACTACTTTGTCGATTAAAGACACATTTTCTTGAAATTAATTTCTTAATTTCTCGTAGCTGCATTGGTTCTTTTTTTATATACGATACGTAAAGAACCATCACAGTTACAAGAAATCAATTCAAGCAGAACGAAATTCTAAATGTCGAACAATCTATGTTAAAGAATTTATATATCGCCGCCTCAGAATTATATCGCCATAAGTTCAAAAGTGTTGCTGATGTGTGATTTTTTATTCTGCAAGAATAACCTGCTCCCTCCCTCTATTATTTTTTTGTAAACAGTGCGACAGTGCATACTCGGTTCATCAATTTCTACTCTGAAATTATTAGTCCCACTAGGACTATTTTTTGATTATTATTATTATTATTATTGATTATTGCACACGATGTTTTTATTTGTAAACTGTGCTTACTCGGCACTTCGAGTTTTGCTGTGAAATAAATGTCACGAAGTGTGTGCGAAATAAAAAATTATTTAATACTCTTGTACACTCTTGCTCGGTGTACAATAGCTCGGTGTACAATAAGCTTACTCGCTCGGGTTCAATTAAAAAGTAGACTCTGTTCGAATAATGCAGTGTGCACAGTTAAAAACAATTTTACTGTGCACACTGCATAACCTTCGCTCGGTGTACAATACTCTTGGTGATGCTACTCGCTCGGGTCCAATTTAAAAACAGATTTTTTCCTTTGGTTTTTAATTTTACTGATCATTCTGAAATGGCTGAATTTCGTAAGCGTTTCAACTTCTAAGTTCATTTAAAGCAAAATGCTTTGCCTTCCGTGGAAGACGGGTTTGATTTCTGGATAAATTGGGGGCTTCTAATTTAACGATACAGCACCATCACTTTAGTGCGACTTAACATAAAGGCAACGTGCCGACTTGACCTACTTGTCTGTTATTACAAACTAGAAAAAAAAAATAGAAAAAAATCTACTTAGCCGATTTCTCTCGCCACTGTTTTAGTGAAAATACAGTTTTGTTGTTTGTGGTTTTCTTAGGAAATGTGTATTTCCAGCAAGTTTCCGGATCCTACTGTAATATGCACGTGGCACCTGATCAGGGTGGTGTTCTGGGATCTCTATAGTTCGGAGTTGTGCATGAGTTCCAGATTTATTTGAAATAGTTTAACTTAAACCGCATAAATGCGAACTTTTTGTTCTTTATCTGTTGATTAAACCAAATTTTGCAAGTTTTTTTGTTTTACTTGTAAATTGGGTCTTCCCAAAACTCAGGGTCGATAATACTTAGATTATAACTTTCACATTCTATGTACTGGGATTAGCACTTTTTGCTTCCCTACCTAAAACTTTATTTTATCGCGTCATGCTTTTATAAGCATTGGGATACGATCACTCACGTACTGTTTCCTGTTTTTTCTACTTGTCTTTTTCTTCACGAGGTTTCATTATCACCTCCTATCAGTCTCTTATTAATTACCGTTTAATAAGCGAGGCAGCTAATTGTCAATTTAACATTGGAAGAGAAATCCGGAAAACAACCAACGTCCTCGGTTTTAACATTCAGCCAACTTCTGCCTCGCATTGTGTTAGTTATGACACTCCAAATTTTCATCATTAGACGGGTCTCCAGTAATGCTGAATACAGAACACCCATAGTAAAATTTCCTTCCCTTCATCGTTTCACCAGAACAAGACAGAACACCCATAGTAAAATTTCCTTCCCTTCATCGTTTCACCATTTCGACCCTTAACATAAAATAGAATAACTCAGTTCGTAAGGGCTAAATCTAATCGTCATCTGACGTCTACAGAGGAGTAATATTACATCTTCCTAGGGACAGCCTTGACGTCCAGAGTTACAAAATCTGGATAACAAACGTACTACAGGTACTACAAGTTCCCTTTCAGTCGATGGAAATGAAAAAAATGGGAAATGGTTCGTACAACGGAGTGTTATTTTAGTAAGAGAGCGACACAATTGCGGCATTTTATCAAACCCATTCATCTGAATCCGTCCAAAATTTATATTGAAAACTTGATCCAAATTTTGTTTTAAGTTTAGTATGTAGGTCGAGTGAAATTAAATTACAAATTTAAACTCGTGAAACCTGAAATGAATAATGTCACTAAAGTAGACGAAAAGTTGTGAGAAATATAACTTTTTTGTCAATCAATAGATGGCGCCAAAAAGTCTCCAATTATTTTTAATCGTGAAATAATGTTCAAAACATCAATGAAATTTTGTGTTTTATGAATATTTTATAGAGAAATTAAAAGCTCATTTTGCATTCCAATGTAAATTTTGGCATTTCAATTGATTCCATTAGTCAAAAATGTCAATATTTTCACAACATTTTCACGGATAAAGCTTAGTACTCAGTCCAAAGTGAAATGGTTTTTTAAAACTCTATTTATTTTCGCGTGAAATTGAAATGAAATTTAATTTGGATAATTTTTATTTTTAACATATAAATCTGTAGATATATGTTACGGGTTTGTTTAATTTACGTATTAAATTAAATTGATTTTATTTAAAATTTGTGGCATTCGAAAATTTGATTATTGTTAAACACAAGGAAATGTCTATATTTCACGTGATAATAATGCGCTAAGAGACATTATTTTCACATGAAAATAATTTAGAGAGTTAGTTCTAATTTCCCTTTGGTAAAATCTTATGAATATTTCACGTGAATTTTTCACTAGGCTTAATTGCGTACCACTTTAGCAAAATCAGTAGTGAAATTTATCATTTCAGATTTTACGATATCATATTGGTGCGAAAATGTCATTTACACAAACTGCGCGGACTAAGCTTTTGTTTTAATTTTTGCCATTTATACACGAAAAGGAAATGGTTGAATCTTTCAATGAATCCCTCTCATTTGCGGAGTCTGCTGGCAAAATTCTAAATCATTCAGCATGCATGGTGTTCACTCCATCTAGGTCTTGTATTCTGGACAGCCTGTATTATGGAAATTCCAACAAATAGTTATGAAAAGAAATTTGAATTTTTCGTACACTATTCCAGATAGTAAATTGTATGGTAATACTACACTACCTTATATTTGATCAATACAAGCCCTAAAAACTGAACGTCGCCATTCTGACGGATACAATTTGTACAAAGCTTGTCTTAGTCTTAATCATTTAGCTTGAAACTTTGATATAATAATAACATGAAAGTGTTGCTCTCTTAGCATGTGAGAAACAACTAAACGTAGGGCTCAAAGGAAATCCACAGAAACTTTAACATTTTACGGGTTCATTTCAGCTAGCTGTGCTAAAGCTATTCTGAAATTCGGAAATTATTGAAATAATTATTCTTTTTACCTTTAAAAATACTTGATTCAAAATTTGTAACGAATTCTGCTAAGTAGCAATCTAAAGGTGGATCCACATTTACGGACGCGTTCGGCGAAAACATTTTCGCCGCAAATTAGGAAGTGCGGACGTGTGCGGCGCACAAAAACGATACAAAAATGTATGCAACAAATGGCACAAATTTTTTGTAAATGTGAACCCATCTTACTGAATTAATGAATCATTGGCTAAAAGTACAAAATATTGAATTTGAGCATTATAGGACAAATGAAATCAATAATATATATAGCATATTTTCCCAATTTTGTAATTTTTACTCGTACAACAATAGTTAGTGTTCAAATTGGTGCTTCCCTCTTGTAGCCCAATACTTAAATATTTCCCTAATCTACCGAGTTTGTGAAGGGCAAGCCGAATTAATGGAATTCGTACGTTGTTATCGAAATGTACGGAATCCTCGGCAATAGATGGCACGAACATTTCCAAATGTATGAATCAGAATTTTTTAAATCCGAGAACCCATCGCATTCCTTGTCCATTATATTCCATCAAAAACAACAAATTTTGAAATGTTTCGGTTATAAATGTCATTAAATTTTCCAGGTTACGATTGAAATATCACATAGTTTTTCTGTTTTTTTATTATTATTTTTTTATTTTTTTGTTCGTTTAATCATTTAAAAGATTCAAAAAAAAAAAATTAAATGTTGTGTTGTAATTTATAAATAATGCCATATTATGATTACTATAATTTTTATACTTTAGGCTTATGTGGGCTCCGAAATATAGGCAATACATGTTTTATGAACTCTGTACTACAATGTCTAAGTCATACGAACGAATTAACAAAATTTCTACGAAGTCAATATGCACCGAAAACCACAACCAAAGATCAGCGCATATTATCCGAATTTGTTAAACTAATCAAGGATATGTGGTCGGGTAGCAGGAGTGTGACACCAATGGAATTAAAATCGTCAATTTCAAGTAAATATCGAATGTACAGTGGTAGTGCCCAACAGGATGCACAAGAATTTTTACGTTTCTTTTTGGACACGTTGCATTGTGCACTTAATGTGGGTACTAAGGGTGAGAAATTGGAAATTGATGATAATTTAAGGTATTGTCGTTGGATTGTATGCTACATACACTTAATTATATTTTATAATTATCGTAATTATTTCAGTGACACGAAAAAAGCGGATCTTACATGGGAATGGTATTCTCGCGTTGAAAATTCATTGGTTAAAGATTTATTTGTGGGACAATTAAAGAGTAGTTTAAAATGTACAGTATGCGGGAATACAAGTGTTACCTTCGATCCATTTTGGGATTTAAGGTAAGCAATTCATTTTATTACATTATAATTTTACTAAGCGTTGAATAAACATTGTATATTTATAGTTTGCCATTGCCTTCATCTACAACACGGTGTAAATTAGAAAGTTGTTTAGATTTATTTATAAAAGAAGAGGTTTTAGACGGTGATGAGATGCCAACGTGTTCGAAATGTAAAACCAGGCGTAAATCTACTAAGACATTTACTATTCAACGATTTCCTAAATATTTAGTTATTCGTAAGTTATTCCTAAATGCAATATAAGGTCTTATTATACCATTTATATTTTGAATTAATCAATCTCTAGATTTGAAACGTTTCTCGGAAACGCGCTGGAGTAAATTGACCACAATAGTAGAGTTTCCAACAGGCGAACGCGAATTAGAGATGAGCCCGTACGCTTCATCATCAAATACTTCCTCGTCCAAGTACACGTTGTATGGCATTTCAAATCATATGGGTAAGATTTATTTTTGATACCGTTCATGATCGTTAGGATGATTAATTCTCGTTTTTTATATTCAAATTTTAGGATCAACAGCTGGAGGACATTATGTAGCAGTTTGTAAGCATCCCATTCTCAAGAAATGGCACGAGTTCAACGACAATGTGTAAGTAAAATATTTTAATATTTAGAAAATTTAAAAAAGTAAAGTTTACCAAGAACATGTTGAGTTAAGGCTAGACATTTTTATTTCGTGGGAGTATTTACAAAGGGCAAGTTTTTTTTTTTTAAATCATATTTGTTATGAAAAAGTGTTGAAATAGTCTTGTTTGCCTACTAAAGATCATAAAAACTACAGCTTGCAAACGCCCAACACAAAGGAAACGAGAAAAGTTTCATTGGTTTTGCATTTCTGGGAATTTTTCAACTACAATATGGGAATATCCGTGGGCCGCGCAAGTCGACCACTACGGTCTCAGATCCACTTGTATGACGAATATCATTTGTAACTTGTGCGAAGTACTAGAAGTAACGACTTTTTTGATCTATGTTAATACAAAATTACTTCCTAGGAGGAAATGTCAAAATCTTTTTGATTGCTATACAAATGCTAATAGCTACTACCTCATACTACATTAGAAGATAATTCTCTAAGATTATATTCAGTATTTTGTTTAGGGTGTGAAAACGACTTGCAATTTAGCAAGGAATTTTTAATTGTTTTTAGAGAAATTTGACCTCTGTGGCACTATTCTGGTAATTCCCTGGGAATAGGGAATTGGGGAAAGATTTTATATGTAATTTCAGTTCAAATATTTTTTTTTCCGGCCTACTAAGGAGAAAAGTTTCATGTAAATATTTATAAATTGGGAATAATTTTTCCATACCTAAATTGGCAGGGAAAATTATTCCCAATTTTATTTTGTTTTCAAAAAAATTACTAGATTTTTACCTCAGTATGCCGGAAAAATTTTTGTAAAATATAAATTACATATAAAATCTTTCCCCAATTCTCTATTCCCAGGGAATTACCAGAATAGTGCCACTGGAAGCCAAAAAAACATAGCTTTCTTGTTTTAGCTAGTGAAAATTGTTGTGTGAGACATATAAACGGTAAAGTTTGAAAGTTTGTAAAAAGAAGTTGACCTTCAGTTACGATTCTGTGAACCAGCTTATGTTTTACTATGGTATTTTGATTTGTGAGTTAACTTCAGTAATTCCTTAAGTAATGATTCAAAAATGTCTGGTATACTAAAAATTCTCTCGCAAGTAGAGGTTTTGTTGATTCGGCCAAACGCTTATATTATTAGCAAAATTTTCTTCAACATCTTCGATTTTTGAATTATCTCAACACGAACTACTGTTTTTTGCATCAGATTGGATGTATTTTACTCGATTTTTGGCAAGTAATCCCCACACGATTTCCAATCGTTATCTTTCTTCTTGACCTATGTAGTTAAGAGACAGGAGATGTCGATGGTTGGAAAATTACTAATGTTACCATATTTGTAAAGGCGTATTTGTTTACAATCAAGAAGCAAGCCAGATTAACTTAGAAAATTGGCGCCATTGGTCGGATCATTCACATCTGCTAGAACGAAAGCGTTTGTGAATGGGCGTTTAAGTCGGAGATCTTCCTGAAGCAATTCAGGAAGTTCCATAGGCATTTATTTTCGAGCCATTGGCGGCCGATAAAACTAAATCGTATGTTTTGAATTTAATAAAATTGACGTTGAAAAATATCGGCCAGGGAGTACCGAAAGGTCAGCTCCTATATCAATGAGAAAAGTCAGGTGGTTTGTTTTGTCATATAGAAAAAGGCGGCTGTTATTTAAGATGGATGTTGCCATCGAATCGACCGAGTGACATCCGTTTTTATTGCCCTTGGAGCGCAAACAAGGTATGTGGAATTTTCGCGTATTTTCCTTGTATCTTAGATGCCTTGAGGGTTCGTGTTGGTACACGTGAAGACGATCGTGTGCTCGTTCTTTAACGCGATCGTGATCGTCATTGGAAATGTTTGCGTGGTGGTTGGTTTCTATTTGTCGATGTTTTCTGACCGCGTCCTCGAGTCGTGCTATGCGTTTTTCTACCGTAATAGCACAACTTGCAGAGGGTTGGCTCGTACTCGGGATTTGACATTTGATGTTTTGAGTGAGTGTGGGTTGATTTGATTTATTGAAAGCCGATTTGGTAACTTGTGGTGGAGGCGTCAGTACCTCGTATATTTTATCAGCAGTTTTTTGCCAGCTAATCGATGGGTACAGTTTCGTGTTTCGCCATCGTCGCAATTTTGGTCGATTCGGTCAATTTTCGGATCCACAACGATCGTATAATTCGTTCTGTTAAATTGTCTAAGCAGCACTCTAGCTGCAATGCTAAGCAGCACGGTAGTAAACGTTCCAATAAAATTCGATATCTGTCGTGTATGGCTTTTCTGTTGGCCTATTCGTAAGCAAGTCGCTCACTGCTTCGAAGACTTCTGGCCTTCATTACATTTAAAAACCTAGTCGGGTCTTAAGTTATGTGTTGAACCTAAAAATGGAGGCCAGCCATCTAGAGCTGTAACCGTAGATAACCGGCGGCATGAACTTTGGAGTTGACGGGTTGTTCATGCGTATCCACCTTATCGTCTTGCCCGGTTTTATTGTTATCTTCATTCGACATAGTTGTTTGGCTGGCTTTGAATATGTTTTGCACTCCACCGGTCGAGTTAAAATGAGGAATCATAATGTTGCTAATATTAAAGGCGCGGACCGAGATGTGTGCCAATACAATTTCCGAACGCACAATTTCGTTGAATAAAAATATGTAGAATTTCAAAATAATTAATCATTGATTGATAAATTGATAAATTCGAATTCAATAAATTTTTTGCGCTACAAATTGGTGATTTGTTTTATAGATATTGGGAAAGGTATTCGTGCTAAGGGGTGGCATCTCAAAAATGAAACTGCACGAATATTCTGCGCTCATAAAACGTTAGCTGATATCTATCCTATCACATGAGATATTTATAAGTTTTTTTTGTAAATTGCATCTCTGATTCAAAGTTTGATTTGAATGTTTCATTTAAAGGGGAACAAACAAAATATAAAGGGGAAGTCACTTTACCAAATAAAATGTTTTGGTTGGTTGGTTTTATGCTTGAATTCCACAATTTTTTCAGTAAAATTTTTCAGTAAAATTAACACGAGATAAAAATATATATTCTTTACTTGTTAGAGAGAAACAAAAAAGCGGGGAAAATGTTGCCATAAAAAGTTTGAAACTCAATACTTTTTATGGCAACATTTGTTTGTCTTTATCACTAACGTAACTTTAATATGTATACTCCCCTCTTTTCGATTTCCCAGAATTTTTTGCTGAAAAAAATTGTTTCACTGTGGAATCCTGGTATAAGTGAGGAAAATACTGCCATAAAAAGTATGAAATTCAATACTTTTTATGGCAACATTTTTAACACACCTTCAAAAAATAGTATGTGATGAGAAATATTTTTCGCACACTACGTCAATTGTATGGTAGAAAAAATGTTATAGTCAAATGTCAAGGGAAAAATGAAACGCGGGATAATTTTTATGTGCCGCTACGAACAACACGTTTATTTTAGGGTAAAATGAATTTTTGATTTTGTTTTTTGTTATAAAATATTTGTTTTCAAATTTTTAGGTTATGTTGCCCCCAATCTCACTATTTTGATTATAAATTTTGCTATAACAAAAAACATACAAAAGTTGCTGTCTTTGTCGCTCTAACGTAATTTAAATGTACTCGTCTCTTTTAGGTTTCCCAGTATTTTTTACTGAAAAATTGTTTCACTGTGGAATCCACGCAAATCCACAAAGATAAATTATTTATTCAGTAAAATATTGGAGAAACAAAAAGAGAAAGCTAATCAATATATTATATTAGAGTGACAGAAACAAAACCAAAATTTATGGGAACATTTTATAGTTAAATTTTGACATTTTGAAGATAATATAACCAACAAGCGATTTTTTTTTTATAGGAATTTAAGTAGGTATGATTGGTATTACAATTCATCAATATCAAATAAAAAATATTTTATAAATTTTTACTCGCGAAGAAATGACATATTAAAAAAATAATAAAAATGTTTGTTTACCATAATATTTTCCCAACTATAAAACGATCTTAGTGTGCGATGTTTAGAATGTTGCTATAAAAATACTCTGGTTAGGATTTATTCCCATTTTATTATGGCAACACACCACTACCTACACTATGCAAAATCGCTGAGTCTCATGATATTTTATGTATCAGTATGTTTTTTTCAATGTATTGATAAATAATCAAACAAATATCATAACTGGGCATTTTAGTCTTATAATAATTTCTTCAAATGTCAAAAAAGCCATAAATATTGTCAAACAAGCCATAAATATTTATGTTAAAACAGTATAACATTGACAATTTCATTAGGTAGCATTGACATTTCGTAAAAATTTCATGATAATTTTTTAGTGAAATAGCCTCCTGATAATTTGCTGAGAGTTTCAAAATTTGTATAACATACTTACACATACATTCATAAATTTAATCTCATGCGAGAAAATCTCAGTAATTTTGCATAGTGTAGACCCCCGTACAACGATTTTGCCAGTAAAATTTTACTGATTTTTTTTTTTTCGTTTTGGTATGTCGCGAAATTATATTTTTATCTCTTGTTTTTACTCTAAAAATATGTTTCATTGTGAAATAAAGCCTTTACTCTATTTTCAATACTCTCATTCAAATTAAATAAAATTATTAGAGATGAGGGGACCGAGTCAATGTTTATTCAGGCTCATTTATTTTAATTTCTGCCTAACTGAACGATCTCAATTCTTTTAGTGTGTGTGGTGGTTTGTCCAACGTGGCCCTACTCGAGTAATTCATTGTTAACAGGGGGAATTGGGGAAAGAATTTACATATCTATAGATTAGTTTTTTCTGGTCTTCTGACGACAAATTTGGAATAATTTTTCCATAGCGAAATTGACAAGGACAATTATTTTCAATATATTTTTTTCAAAAAAATTACCATTAACTTTTCATCTTAGTACGCTAAAAAAATTATTTAAATATAAATTATATGTAAATTCTTTCCCAATTCCCTATTCCCGGGGAATTACCAGAATAGGTTCACAGGAGGTGCGATTTGTACAAATGGGCGCTATTTTAAGTTTTTGTTGAAGCACTGAGATCGATAGATCATGTCGCACTGTAAAAATTTTCTGTAAACTCCCGCACTGAAATTTTCAGAAAAACACTAAAACTTAACTTATTTAGTGAACTTACTAGATGCCACTCCATGTTTAATGATTTATCACTTTTAATTAGGTAATGGAAAAAAAGAAATCCCATTTAAAGTTCCAACTGTGTTTGGAAAATATTTACACCAAACTAATTCCAATTATAGGTCAGAAAAATACAATTCAGACAGGAATGCTATGCAAATATTTTTCCGTCCCAATTCTCTATTCCCAGCGAAAACCGTAATATACCCCCCATACATAGGTGATTATGACAGCTAGCGGCAAAAGTTTAATACTATAATTCTCAATTTATGCTTGCCTCTCTAGGAAAACAAACGTAAACTATTTGTAAATATTTTTCCCAGCTCCCCTTTTTCTCAAGGAACAACACCAGAATTGTACCACTAGGTTTAAGGAGTTTTGTGTCTATATATTCCTCGTTTGTCGCTAGTTTTCCATCCTAGTAATGAAAATATTAATTGAAGCTGAGTTATTTAATTAGGTATTTGTTTTTTGTTTATCTTTTCAGAGTCAGCGATTCATCCGATTATAATTTAGTTTCATCCAGTGCCTACCTACTTTTCTACGAGCGCTCGTAAGAAAATAAGTAAATTTAATATAAATTAATTAAAAATATTAAAAGAAGAAGATATTCTCTTAATTAAATTTTAATGAACCAAACAACAACAAAAAAAATAAAAAAGGAAAAAACAGAAAATCTGCAATAAAAAAAAATCAAATATTTTTTCGAAAATTATTTATTTATACATCATACATCTAGAGATTTTTTTCGTTGTTTTTTTTTTAAATTTTATTTTATTTTAAATGTATTTTTTAGAGAACAAATATTATTATAAATATAGCTATATTTCAAAACAAAATAAAAAAGATCATGAACCTATTAAAGAAGATATACATAATATATTATATTTAATACCATAAAACAAAAATTATAGTAGATATTTAAAAACAATTATGTAAATTTAACATATTTTATATATTATATTTTTAAAAATGAAAATGACGTCGACTAACTGTCTAAAGAGTACTAGTTTCCGGGCATTTTAAAACAAGGGTTGAATTTAAAATGGTTGCCAATAAAATTTTTAATAGCTTTATAGCGCGATTATTTGTTAGACCAAATATGTTTATATATAATATTTTTAAAATGTTCAGCTTGTTCGAAAACCACAAAAGTTTCCTACTAATAAATTTTATATAAAGGTGTCAATAATAAAAAATCCTCCCTTTACAACATTATCTTAAGGTTGCTTGCTGTATTTGCTTTTAACAATTCTCGTGACAAATCGATTACAGCTTTCTGAATTTCTTCATTAGTTCATCTTGTGGCTTAAGCTTTAATATTTAAATCATTGAGTTTTTTCTTCAAGCCATCAGAATGTGAATTATTCGCGAATGGTCTTTTTGTAGTGGTTATTTACTGCCAAAGGGGATTTTTAAAAGTCGGGATTTTGATAATTCGGGATTTTGAGAAGCGGGCAAACGATGCCAACCCATCTTTTAGACATGTGAGCTAATTATCGAGTGAGTTCTTTACTTCGGTAATAATCGAAAGAATTTGAATTTGTTAAAAAACTATTGAGTTTTCTAGAATTCTGTTGAATTCAGGTTTTTAGTTCTAAAATTAAAATTCGTTCGTCCATTATTTATTTTCATTTAGTGTGTTTCAATTGCTAAAAAACTTGCTAAAAACTTAAATTTCATAAAAGTGTTAAACTTTACTACTTGATCTGCTTCAAATCTGAAAAAATTCGTACATGCGAAACTTTGGCTGACCGAATAATTGTCAAAAAAACTTCATCATTTGAAAAATATAAAAAATCAAACAGTTAGCCACATATACATTTCTAACTATTTAACCTTTTATGCGGTATTTTAAACAATTGAAACCTGCTCTTACAGTGTTATCGTTAACAAATTTGCAGTAGTGGCAACTATCAATACTCTTATTAACCAAACCTCGCTGAGAACAACCTTTAAACAAGCATATTTTTTGTATTGAATCAATGGTCAATAATGCATCTATTTACAATTTCGTTTTGAACACTCATTTTGACTTGATCGATTTTCCGTCACGCAGTAGGTTGCACAGAATCCATGTTTGCCATAAATGCTTTGTATTCTTTCAAATCTTCTTGCCACGAATTACTATCACAGTGTCTCAATGCTTCTTCAATACTAATCATAATTATTAGTAAGCTAACATAAAAAATGAATTATTGAGGCCTATTATAAAATTTCTGATCGCGTTTTTTACGATATTTTCGAAAATGTACGTCATCTCTTAAGGTGTTCAATATACGACTACAGTCGTGTCACGTCGCGCAAAAATTGGTATTGTTGAAGTCGATTCAAGCGCCACATTAAAAGCATTACATAAACAGTAATTATTTATAAAAAAAATAACTACCTTTTACTAGTCTAGTCTTTAACAATACTAGTCACTTCTTCTCACTTGTAAAATTGATGTGACAAGAATGTTATTTTAAGTGACATTTGTCGATTAAAATGATTAGAGGCGTAAGAAACGACTTTGGTAATACGAAAAATGAAGTGATGTGAACGTGGCTGTAGTCGTCTACAATGACGTGAGACGACTATGACAATTTGGGTGTAAATTTAAAGCCCCCTTTAGATAGAATATGGCTGTGAACATAAAAAAATATTTTGAATTTTTATCAGATTCTGCCAAATTTAAACCGATTTTTTTTATATTTTGAGGCATCCGAAAATGTTGCAACGATCGATATTTAGAAATTTGGTTGGCAATCAGTTCGGCCAACAGATTTGGCCGATTTGTTTTTTAATTTTATGTTTTGATGGGGGGTATAGGTATGTATAGTTAATATTTATAAATTTTACAGGTACTTCCGTATTTTGGGTGGGATCGGGGTTTTAAAATGTCCGGACACTATTTGGTTGTTGTATAAAACTGTTTTTTTATTGCGTTATAATTTTCTATTATTATTTATTTATTTATTTAATTTGCAAATATACACAACAAAAATTATTTATTTAATGATTATTATATTTTTAAAATCGTTATTATTATTTATCTTTATTTATGTTGTTTCTTTTTTTTTTTTAAATCACATTTTTATTTATAGGACTAGCAAAAAAAACTTACCAATAAATAAATTTAATTCAACTACTCGGCAACACCGTTTAATAAAGAACTATTTTTATTATTTTAACCGCATTATTAAATTCAATGGTGATGATGACGAAACGCGGACAAATATTAATAAAAATAATAATAATAGTTTATTCACAATCAATAATCATAATAGTAATTATAATATTATGTTAAGACAAAACGATCAAGATTTAAATAAAATTACTAATAATAATAAGCAAAGTATAAGTTTTAGAAAAATCATTGATAATTCTATTACAACAACAACAACAACAACTACTACTACTACTACTACTACTACTTCTGCTATTAATAATCAACTTAGTTATAATCACAGCCATAAGCAGAAAATTAATTTATTAAACATTTTCTTAAATACATTTCTTGGTTTAGTTTTTTATACAATTTGCATCTTTGTTTGGATTTTGTTTAGAAAATAAAATTTACGGAAATGTTAAAATGACGGAGAGACGAATTAAATTTATGTTATACAAAACTACATACATACACATAATAATTTAGTTGAATTTAGTTTTATTATTAATTAAATTTTATTATTATTATTTGTAAAAAAAAACTTATTTATTTTTTTGTTATGATTATTAAAAATTATGTTTGAAAAATTTAAATATTTGCCCTGTTTTTAGTTCAAAAAAATATCTTGTGATGCGGCAAGCAAAGGTAGGTAAATAATGACATAACGGCAGAAATCCCAACAGTCAACGAGGCCGGTAGGCTTGGGGTGACAACTCGTTTCAATCTCTTTATTTAATTAGTGGTGCCAGTCTACCTTCACGTCATGTCCTACTAAGGTCGGTAACTAGAATAATCACTAGAGACGCTCGAAATTTGTTAGGATTTAGCAGCAATGTTCGAGAATCGTTCCGGGCATTACGTGACTTTTATTCTCGCCACAACCGTCCTGCAGAGTCGACTGTTCGACGTTTGGTGCCCAAATTCGGGGGGTCTATTATGAAATTTTTCCGTCTCGGATTTTACCGTTAACGGATAAATCCGTGCTATTATGAGCCTAAAAAGCAAAATCGAATCGGATTTTTCCGAGTACACTAGAAAAAATCCGACTGCTATTTAGTTGACGTATTTTGTATTCGATTGAACTTATGTTGACGTTTCATAAAAATATAACACCCCAATTGTCGAAGTCGTCTCACTTCATGTGACGTGACTACAGTCGTTTCACGTCGCGCCAAAATTGGTATTGTTGAAGTCGTTTTAAACGACACGCATACTACAATAGAAATATCGGGCAGCACTAATAATTTCCTCAATTTTGACAAGCCATTTGATGTCAAAAATCAAAATATTTACGAATATTTTATTGCAAAAACCACGGAAATTGAAAATAGGTAACTAAAATCTAATTATTTAATTATTAAATTAATTTCCAGAAACTATACAGTGATTTATGATGAAGGCAAAATATCCATGATATACATAATTTGTAATTTTCCATCGTAAATAAAAATTGAGAAGGGGTGGTTTTTAAATGATAAATTTATTACGAAAGCAGTAAAATATTTGCAAAATAATTTGAATATAAATCAAAAAAAAAAATCGTAAATGTGTTTCATTAATGAAAGTCGCATAAAATATTCTTGTCACTTGAAAAAATTAGGTGACTGTTGTCGTATCATGTGACTAGAGTCGTAACAGGCGACTTCGATAATAGCAAAAATGAAGTGACGTGACTATAGTCGTCTAAAATGACGTGAGACGACTTCGATAATTGGGGTGATAGTGAAAAGTGATTTATATTTTAATAATATTAATAAAATAATCACCCCTATTGTGGTTGTCGTGTCGATGTCGATTTTCCGACTGCTAAAATTCAATCAATCGTCGTTTGTCGCAAAAACGCCATTTTATTGTTGATGACATTTTAGTTCACGACAAGAGCTGTGTTTCACTAAAACTCTAATAAAACACGAGTAAAAATATATTTTTAATAGTAAACATTTATTATGGCAAATCAATTTTGTATATAAATGAAAATATGTGGTAGATATCAGTATATTATTCAAAAATTTATTTTTGATAATTTTCACATAGAGCGGCAGTTTAAAAATTGGGGGAAAATTTATAAAATGTTGAACACACTTAATTAGTTTATTACTAATAAAAATTTACACATAAGTTAAATATGTACATACACACCAATTACAGCATTTTCCCTCCTATTAATTTCGAAATTTCGGCGAAATATCACTCCTAATACAATACATAAACTCCAATTTGGTTTTTCTGACAGAAGAACTGACAACTGTTTGACAAAATATAACAACAAAACTAATTCAAGAAATTCACAATAATTCTGATTTTTTCAATCTCTCATGGCAACACTTATTAGTCGATTCGTTCCAGTTACGCAATACCAAATAAAAATCGACACGACAAGACAAAGTCGTGTCGTTTGTCGATCGACACGACAACCGCAATAAGGGTGAATATTTTAGTAATTCTAATTAATTAAAACCCAAAAATTTAAAATGTAATATTTTATTTTAAGAAATTTTTAATAAATAAAAATAAATTTTGTTTATTATTATCAATTCGATAATACAAGTTTCATAATAGGGTAAATCCGTGTCGAATCGAATATTTCCGTTAATGGAAAAATCCGAGACGGATAAATTTCATAAAAGACCCCCGGGTCAACCGGTTCGATGAATAATCAGCCAACATCACCCCTATTGTGATTGTCGTGTCGTATTTAATACAAAAAATAGTTTAAGATAAGTAAAATATTTTTGGTTTTAATAAATATTTGAAAAATCGCATAAATTTACAGACACTGAACAAAAAAAAGTTAATTTTCTACCACCAGTTAGCTAAACTTATTACATATTTGACCGTCGAAATTTGTTTCATGTTTGGCCATCCAAATTTATATAATTTCTTTTTGTGGTAAATAAATATTTACATACTGTCTATTTTCTAATTTTAGACAACTATTTAGCTTCTAAATTTGAGCAAAATAGCTTTTTTCTTTTTTTTTGCTTTGCTTAGGGTCGACTAGCACTTATAGCTGTATATGACCAGGCAATGTATTTTTTTATCAATTATATTTTTTATTTGTATCCAGTCGTAACTTTCGTTACCACCGAGAATCGAACTTGAGACCCTCTATACACACAGCAAGCGTTCTACCCACTGTGTTACAGAGGGCGACAGCAAAATACCCAAAATACCTAAAAAATAACTAATTCAAGTTTTCTGACAAGCGGCTGTCAGCATTTTTGACAAAATGTAGCAACACAACTAGTCACGATTGCTAAGTTAATCGAGAAGTTCACAATATTATGGATTTTTTCAACGTTAACATGGCAATACTCATTAGTCGATTCGTGAGTTACAAACGCAATACAAAATAAAAATCGACATGACAATACAAAGTCGTGTCGTTTGTCGATCGATACGACAACCACAATAAGGGTGATTCGTACGTCACCGAAACGCAAGGTCTACTGAAAGGATCACTGCTTTTCGTGAGAATGTACGGGAAAACCCAAGGCAGTACATTTCTCGTGTTCTCTTTCCCCAGAACTTGGCCTTTCTGTGACAACTAGGCGAATTTTGCGTAGGGACTTGGGTCTACATCCGTATGAAATCGTAAACGACAATAGACAACGCCGTGTGTTTGATGGTTGGGCTCTGAAGCAGTTGGGAGTTGGCCCAAATTTCACCAAAAAAATCATCTTCTGTGACGAGGCCTATTTTTGGATGAACGGAGTATGAACAAGCAAAATTGTTACATTTGAGGCGATACCAGCCACTGTTTGGCACAGATTTTTGGGTGCTGGAATCATCGGTCCGTACTTCTTCCAATACGAAACTGGGGGCCTATTATGAAATTTATCCGATATCGTAAAATACGAAATCCTAAAATCCGATCCTCGACTCATATTATGAAACACGTATTTAAACTGTGAAAAGTGGACCAATGAAATTAGTTCTAATAACCAAACATAGAGGAGTGAAGTCATTTTTTTTTTTCTGTAATTTTGTTGTTGCTTTTAAAGTAATGTATTTTCGTGTGATTTGCTTATCGTAAAAATAAAAATAAATTAACACCACATATTTAATAAAATTTAATGGATAGTAGATATGATTTACATACAATTACATTTTAAAAAAATTTAATTTTTTTTAATTAAAATTTACACAAAATAAATTAAAACAAACTTTTTTCTTTCGTAATTTACGATATCCGCCACCTAAATACCAATTGGATATGACATTTGTATTTTCGTAAAATCCGCTATTTTTTTTAAATTTCATAATATGAATATCCGCGGGATCGGATTTTACGATATCGGATAAATTCCATAATAGGCCCCCTGGTATTGCCATAACCGTAAACGGCAGGTGCTACGGGGAGCCTATTATGATTTTTTCGACAGTGTTTTTTATACGATATTATCGAAAATGAGTGATTATGAAATCTTTCGATAGTGTTTTTTCCGATAGTATCGAAAATCAACTATTATGAAATCTTTCGATAGTGTTTGTTTCTCAGTAATATCGTTAGTATACGACTGCATTCAACGTGACGAAGATCGTCACTATAAAAGAGGATAAATATAAGTTTAGGAAATGTGAGCAACAATTAAAATTTAATTTAAACAATATTATTAAATTAATTATTTGATTAATTTTTAATTTTTCTAATAGGACGACAACAAATGTTGATCAATTCAAAATTTTAGTTTCTTGAATGAAATGGATTGAGGTATCAGTGTGCGTAAATTCAGATTCTGTAGGTCCTCCAGAGAAACGCGTGGATGGTTGGAAAACAGTGAGATTATATTAAAAAATTTGTAATTTAAATATATTAACTATCCAACTATATTATAAGTAGCAGTTTTCTTATAAGTAAGATTGCGATACTTCTTCTTCTGCGTCATCGACAATTTTATTTATAAAAATTCCGATGCTCCATATTCCATTATTATCAGAAAATTATAAATCAATTGCATTTAATAACTTCAAACAAAAACTTTGACGGTTTTTCTTTGACAGTTAAACAAAACTACATCATAAATAATATGACTCGAGAAAAAATTATCGAGAAAAAAACACTATCAAAAAAATTATAATAGGCCGCCCCAGATCGATGATAAGCAACTAAGCAACTCCTTCTGGCCTAAACTCGATGATATGTGCCACACAGCGCATGTCACCGATGGACATTCGTTGACCTCTTCATTTTTAGAAAATAGTATTTTTTCAATCAGGTGCCCCTTATTCTCTTAGGCATTGCGGTGTGCTCGGCGATGTATGGATAATGTTATGTCTTCTTGTTGTTGTTAATTAGCAACATCATGTACTAATTTCCTTGCGAACCGTACTTTGTAGTTACGAAAATGTAATTGGTATATTTTCCCCATTAAATGTTCTATTGTGTTTAGTCCGTTTATCGTACTAGGATTTAAACAACGTTTGACTGGGACGTCAACCGTGGGGATATAAGATCGTGCGAGGAGTTGTCGTCACTATGCTGAATCAGGGCCCCTCCCCTATTATGAAACTTTTCCGACGTCGTAAATTCCGTCCCGCGTCGGATATTCATATTATGAAACTAAAATTATGAAATAAAAATCCGAGTCAAGGTCGATTTATATTATCTGTTCCGTTCAGTTCCTTCACGTATCGTGTCCGACAAAACAAAAACATTGTTACATGTATTTTCTATAGGAGTATTTATATTATCCGTTCCGAACGTGAAGGAACTGAACAGAACGGATAATATAAATACTCCTATAGAAATATATGTAACAATGTTTTTTTTGTCTGACACGATACGTGAAGGAACTGAACGGAACGGATAATATAAATCGACCTTAACGAGGATTTTACGACAAAAATAAAATGTCAAATCCGACTGCTAGTTAAGTGACGGATATTAGGCGTTTTCGGAAATATCCCACTTTTGGGTAACTTGCTGACAAAAAATTACCAAATCTATTTCCGAACATGTAGATTAACTTTAGGCTAATTTACTTTTAGTTGTTTTTTTAATTTCTGTCTTTCTGACAATTTTTATTAAATTAGTAGTTTCAGAAAAATTAAAACACCAACTTCGTTATTTAATTATTATAAATTAATAATTTTTAAAATGTTAGTACATATCTCTATAAAATTATTTTAATCAAATTTAAATAAAGCGACAAGAATATACTGAAAATTTCGAGTTTGACAGTAAAAATACATGTTTCATAATACGAATATCCGCCGCGGATCGGATTTTACCACAACGTATTTCATAATAGACCCCCTGATATTGTGTTTATTTCTGATAATATCGGTGTTCTGGATAAGGCGTCTGCAACTACTTTTGCTCTTCCTGGTTCGTAGCTGTATTTCCCCAGTACAGTCTTCCAACGCTTTATTTTTGAGTTATTGCGTTTGTTACTCAGCGCGTACGTGAGTTATTGATAGTGAAAATATTGACTTTCCTAGATCCGTATAGAAAATTTCTTAATGCTGATAATGGTCAAATAATATCTAACATCTCTTTCTTTGGTTTTATTTAGAGTTCTAGATAGGAATATTATAGGTTTCTTCCGTTGCGATAATATGGCACATACGGCAAAGTTTGATTTATCGGGATTTTAAATCCGGTTCGTATCATTCAGCTATGCTACACACAATTTTGGTTTCTGGATTCAAACTACTGCGCAATAGATTTTAATTTTTAATTTAAACCCTTATTTTAAATTAAATCATTGACGGTTACAAAAACAATTCTCTTAATTTATACCGCTTACGGAATACTTTGTAATACGGGACTTTGAAATACTTAATTTTCAGCCCACAAGATTTACAGCAACTACTATCGACTACTTGGCAATTGGATTCATAACGTTATTACCACCCAGATATGGAGTCTTTTGGGAGGATAAGAAAAATACTACTTCACGCCATGCAGTAGTGAAACCATACAGTAGCATCACAAAATTAGGAGTCATTTTTGTCGAGTCATGTAGAAGTAGAGCGAACTTGCACATATCGTTAAACGACGTCATACAAATTTAACCAAATATTCAGAATGATCTGTCAAATTTTAGCAAGTCTTGAAGATGTAGACAATTTTAGTTAACCGTGTGTAAAAATAAATATGGTAACAAATGGAACTGCTTGTTCACTGTATTTGGTAGTAAAATCATTAAAAAAGTCAACTGAAAAATTTGAGCAAATATTTCCAAAGGCTTCCATACTCCCGAAATTCAATTTGTATAAAAGGTGCAGATAAAATAAAGGACAGATGTGTAAGAAGAGTTGCTTCTTAAATTGTTGAAGGAATCAATAGATTCTGGTGACCAATTTATTGGGGTCTTACTGATTTTTGTAACCTATCAAAAAAAACGTTTCTATAAAAATTTACGATACCCAAAAATCGTTAAAATTTTTTTTATTACATCCACACATACGTGTGAAACGATGGACGAAAAGTGATGTGAAACGGAGTAGACGTGTTTTGTTGTCGCTCCTTCATTTAATTTAAATATTTTTTTTTGTGTAAATAATAAATAAAATAATTATAATTATTAATAATAATAATAATCAATGTGTTTTTTACATTATAAAATAAGTGATTAAAAGATATGGCGTACACCTAGTGTTTTAAATATTGATTTGTGTATAAGCAATGCCTTCTATACTACTGGCCTTTTACTACTCTCATTTTTCGCACATGACGTCAATTTAAGTCTATACCGAGACTGCGCAATAATAATTTTAGGATATTTACACTAACAAAGCAACTAGAGAAAGCAACAACAACGTCGACTTAGCGTGTCGTCATCATTTGGTGTAAGCGGCCAGTAGTTTAGAAGGCATTGGTATAAGCCGCGCGTGAAATTGTGTAGAACGTATACGTATGTATATATAATTATTTCCGTATATGTTCTGATACCATTTCGTGAATGCATAAATGCACATTTATGTTTGAATTACTAGGTATACATAATATACATAGTGGGTTTCAAATAAACAGTAAAGTGACGAGTTAAGTGACGTGTATGATGAAATGTGTTTATATACATAAAACCAGAGTTGAAATATTTATAACGGGATATATTTCGTTTTAATGTTTCGATAAACTGGTTATGTATAAAGATGCATTAAATCAGAGAAGTATCCTTTATATACATTTATATATATATATATATATATAATAAATACATATATACATACTTTTATTTATGTACTTTTCATACTTCGTATATAGATTTGTGTGTAGCATCAAAATTTACCTAAATAATACATATAAATAGTTATGAGTGTGTGCTTCTGTGCGTTTAGATGTATATATATATGGTGTGTATATGCAGGGATGTAACAAAACCAATAATCGCCCCTTTCACACGGGATGTCAAAGAAGCAGCTTCTTTTTCGTCTCTTTCCCCGTTTACATATGAAACCGGTTGCCAAAATGTTTTTCGGTGAAGCAGCTCTAACACAAACAGAAGTGAAATAAAAAATTTAATTACATATTTTATTTTACTTTAAATTTGAAATTTAATTTTAAAAATTAATTTTTTTTTTCATTCATTTTTGAGATGTACATTTTAGTTAAAATTTTATTTTCGAGAGAGTAGATTAAAACAATACAAAAACATTTTGGTTTAAATATAAAATAAGGTTTTAAATTAGCAATGAATCATCTATTACGACTTATTTTAAAGTGTGAACCAGTGCTTCTTTTAAATCCCGGATGGAACGGATGAATAAATTTGATATGTTAATTGTTGTTGGTTTTGGATGTAGACTTATGTATACATGTGTGGATGGTATGTATATTTTTGTGGTTTATTATATATTTCCTTGTGAAGCGTGTTTTTTGAATCTTCATCTTCGTCTCTTTCCCTATTTGCCTATGAGATTGGATTTGATAGCGACTCCTTTTTGAACCAAATTTTTTATTGGTGTAGAGGCGCTGGCCCAAGCGAAAATGAGATGGGGGATTCAAGGCCATTTTGTTTTTTTTTTATATGTAGGTTTTGATTTGAATTTTGTTTTCGGAGAGCATAATAAAACCATGATGAAAAATCATAGAGAGGTGAAATATTCCCAAGTTTCATTTTCGTCGTTTTGTGCGCGTTGCGTCACTTATTATTTTTTTTTCTTATGTTCGAATATTTTAGATATTATGACACATATAACATTATATATAGTTACATATAAATATTAAAATATATTAAATAAAATTCAGCTCACAAATTCTTGTTAATGATATTATAGCTTTGTTCCTCGATTTACAATTTTCAAAAATATTCGTGATCTTAAGAATTCATTTATTTAAATAGATTATGTACTTTAAATTACAAATTAAAATTTATCTCGATTTTATTTTATTTGTTATTTTATGATTTCCGCAGTGATTAAAATTCAAATTTTTAATGATTTTAACTAAATTTTTATTTTCTGTCATTTTGCGTGTTAAAATCATGTTTTAGTATCTTGTTTTTATGTTTCTTATGGCGTTTTCTTTTAACAAAAAACTGGCAAAAAATTTTGTTTTTGATGTAAATCACATTTTAGCGGAAAAAATAGCAAAAAAAAATTTTTTTTGATGTACATCAAAAAATGGAAATATAGATTTTTACTTCCATTTTAACTACCACGTACACATATTTATATATGCACATATAATACGTCAACCGTAAATATTGTCAAATACGTCAAACGCGTCATTTGAAATTTTTTCAAAATGGTTTGTTATTGTTTTCGGTATCCCTTTCGGGTTTGGACACGGGTAGACACACTACGCCACACATCAAATTTTTTTTTCATTTTCTTTTTAACTATCCGAAATTTGATTTACATCAAAAACGTAAAAGAATCCGCTATTAATAACTTGAACCGTGAAGCGTAAGTCATAAGTTTGAATATATTGAATACAATTAAGAAGTCAATAATAAGCATACAGTTTGTTTTCAGGTTTAATAAATAATACGAGTATATGTTTACTGACTATTTTAACGGCCAGTTTGCCAAATGCTAATGACTTTAGAGAAATTATTAATGATTTAATATTAATTATTAATATACATAATTCAATTTGTTATTGATGTGGTTCGGATAGCTGTGGGTTCAGAAAATTATATTAACTTACAATATAATTTTCTGAACCCATGGTTGTTTGAATTGTATTAGTAATAAATTGAATTATTGAGTTGTAGAGGATTAAATTAATAAATATTTATATTATTTAGGAAACCGGTAGATTAATTAAGAATGAATATCAGAAATCTTTAGATGTTATGAAGAAATATTTCTTTGAAATATTAATTGCTGGTCGTGTAGATTAGAATTGTGCTGTCATTATGTTAATAACTATTGGCTTTACCTAGGTATTTGTAACCGAACTGATCCAATTAATCAATTAATCAATTTTGTTTAGGTAGCTGATAAGTATTAATGTAGAATTATATTACAGAAAATTTCCAGATGCACGTGAAATATTATTTTTTCTCAGGTTTTGATTTAGTGAGGCAATTGTTGACGATCAAAGCAATACCATCGTTATCCATTAAACCTATTAAGCCTTTATCCTTCCTCTAGTAGATTAGAAGTAGATTAGAATTGTGTTGTGCCGTACGATCGCTAGGTGTCTGCAACCGGATCGTTCTGTCCCAAAAAAAAAAAAAAAAAAAAAAAAAAAAACCTTTCCTATCCTTCCTATTGTTATGTGTAAACAGGCTGTAGGAATAGGCCCGGCGTTATCCGGGACTCTTGGCTAGCACTTGGTTCTACAGTCCAATCAATCAATCAATCAATCCACACATACGTGTGAAACGAATACACATTTACCAAGTTTGAGCATAAAATTATTTTCTGATAAGTTCTGAATAATGATTTATAAATGTTCTAGAAGTTCTTCGGCTTTTTGAAATATGAGATTTGGATTATCGGGATAAAAATACCGGATTTTAAAATACGCAATCCGCTCCAAATTTACAGCAATTTAGCATCACAAAATTAGGAGTCGTTTTTGTTGGTAGGTTGCACGGATCGTTAGTCTTACAAATTTAACCAAATATTTAGAATTGTCCTGCAACATTTAGTAAGTCTGGAAGATGCTGACACTTTTAGTTAATCGTACTTGCCCAAAATGTTATTTGTTTTAAAATTTTGCCCCAATAGCTATGGTAGCCGGTGGTAATTTAGGTAGAATCGGACCATACATTATCCAATCCTATTATTAAATCATGGATTGGCATATATCAGTCAGTGCTAAATCTAGGGGCCATCTGAATTCTGTGTCAGTCACAGTCACGATCTCCCGAGTGTATGTAACTATTGCAGCTTTTCAACATACGTTTGTTCGCAGTGTGCAAACAAAGTTCAGCAATATTCACGCTGATTGAGAGCTGTCGCTGACGGTGGAGTCTATTCGAATTTCCCCTCTATGTTCGCTGATGATGTTCTGGCCTTCTGCACCAGGTTGAAGGTACCTCTTAAATTAAACCCAGGAGTGAAGTTAGTTTTTGCCGTCAGTCGCCTGTACTACATGCAGGGGCGGAATCATGAACGCCGCATGGAAATTTTAGACGGTAGAGAAATTTTATATGGAAAGCAGTAATAATTCTACTGGTTTTATTCTGTTGTTTCAAAAAAACCTTACAAATTCGTTCGATTGCTATAAAGCTGACGAATGAATTATTTTTTTTCTGGCTTGCTATTTGTGTTTTTTTTGCGAAACAATGGAACAAAACCGGTACAATTATTGCTGTTTTCCATATAAAATTTCACTACCGTTTAAATTTTCCGTCCGGCGTTCATGATTCCACCACAGGCCTTCAAGCAAACCAGGACAAGTAGCAGATAATACAGTTTTTAGGAATAATTTAGCCAAATGAATATTAAAACTTAGCCGTGCCTATTGTTGCTGTCTTATAAAAAACTGGAGTAACTTGCACGACTGTCCATTATTCGACGAGCCTTAACGCTTCACTTAAACATAATCAGTATCGACTTCCGAAAAATTGGAGCACACACGAAGGCCACAATGCTTGGGGGGAGGATGTACACAGTTACTCCATATCTCAACGATATCATATTGGCTGGGAAGGACAAGCAGAACCACCGGCAGAACCTATTCTCGGTCCTCAAGCATATTCAAGATTACAGTTTCATCCTTCTGCTTGCGAACCCGGTCTTTCGGATCTTTCGGTCAAAAGTCGATTTGCTACTTAGACCACATAATTGACACTAATGGGATGCGGCCGATATATTTAAATTTGAGGAAATTGTTGCTGCAATAACGCATCCAGTTTCGGAATCGACGCGGTACTACTATTACATAAATTCGAAGATGGTTCAGAATGCTCCATTAAGTATGCAGCATCGTCATTCAGAAAGACGGAGAAAAAATATTCTTGAACATTTAAAAAACTCCATCACATTATATTTACGGCCGAAAGTTTGACCTATGTACTGACCACTAGCTATTGTTGGTATTTTTAGAATCCTAAACAGGACTGCCTGGCAATTCTGCTAATCGTCTATAGCGTTATGCGCTTGTCATGCTCGCATTCGATATCAAATATTGCAACACGAAGAGTTTCGCGCATCGTGTTTTTATTTCAATACTGATTACGCCACTGGAGATTGAACACGAATATACTCAGATACTTTGGCAAAGCAGTCAGCTACATCATATACTCTTTTCATTTCGAAGCAATACCAGCTGAAACGCAAGAAGCATTAATTATTAAGCAAATTTAATGGCTCGGAATTGACAATGACGCATCCAGTAGTCACATATAAGAAGATATTGCATTTGTAAAACTAACTCAAAGTTACCCATCCAGCCAGAAGTTTTCAAGATGACCAACACGACATCTGAAATGAACGTTGAAAACTTACTGGAAACATCCGCTCACAATGGGTTGTGCGGCATGACTGCTTCAGGAAGATGTACACTAAGAACGCCATCGATTGAATTACTAGGACACCCTACAACCCACAGTCAAAGGGCCGTGCCGAATGTTTTATCGAGATGCTTAAGATAGGACTGGATAAGTTGAAGGAAGCAGGAAATGTAGACAGCTTGCGATAATATCTAATGTGCTATCATACAAATCTATCATACAAATTACTACCCACTTACTGGGCATGATAGACGAAGTTGGTTTTGATTAACCCCCCCACCTCCGAAAAACTGTGTGATGAGTGTAACATGAAAATGGAGCAACAGTTTAACGACCACCAACGGTGCACGGCGGAACGAATTGCAATGTTTCACAATAGTACAGTCGGTGATCAAATTATTAGCACCAGATGAATAAATTTTTATTTTTACTTTGCTTTTCTGAGATTTTTTGTTTTATTCGGACCACAGATGTATGGGAAACACCTGAAATAGTTGCTTACGAACTGATAAATCAGTGTTTACCAAGAGCGTCCTTATTTCGCTTAATTTTCGTGGTGAAAGGTCTTTTGCTTTCCCCATCCTCAAAAATTCCTAAGATCAAAAATCACGCAATAAAACAAAAACAACAAGAAGATTTATGTAACAAAAAATATAATAGTAAAAGTACTTACCTAGCGAGTAAATTGAAAAGTATTGGCAACACAATAACCTCAAAATTTTATTAAAATAACCTTACAACACGTGGTGGAAAAAAATAAACAAATTCAAAATAACAAAATAACCAATTTAAAATGTTCCCGTTATAAATCACAAATTCCTATACACTATTAAAAGTACACAAAATAAGCATTTGAACCTACCTTATTAGTATATTAATTACATGTATACTGAGATTTTCATGCGATTTAAGTAAAAATAAAAATTTATTCATCTGTGGCACTATTCTGGTTTTCCCTGGGAATAGGGAATTGGGAAAAATATTTTCATAGTATTTTTGTCTAAATTGTATTTTTCTGGCCTACTGAGGAAATAAGTTTGGTGTAAATATTTTCGAAACAAAGTTAAATGGGAAAATATTTTTCCCTATAAAAATTTTGTGGAACAAAAGTTTCCCAATACACTTTGTTTTGAAATTTTTTGCACCAAACTTATTTTCTCAGTAGGCCAGAAAAACACAATTTAGACAAAAACACTATGAAAATATTTTTCCCAATTCCCTATTCCCAGGGAAAACCAGAATACTGCCACTGGTGCTAATAATTTGATCACCGACTGTATTTGCTAGCGAAGATCGAGGCACCTATCTATTGTTATTCCATCTTTACTGTAGCACTAACAAAACACTAGAAATAACGGTAAACTTTATTGGACCATGACGAATTTTATAATGATTAAATTCACAAATACTGGTTTCTTGAAATTGCTAAAACGACGGAGATAAGTGGTTTATCGGCACGTTTGTTTTCATTATTTAAAGCCAACAAATGATTACCCGGCACTTTTGTTCTCAAAATCTTCAACCATTTTTAATCAGTTACCCAGATATGAACATACAATGAGTTAGTTGAAAGGTAAAATTAAATTTACCCTCGTCGACTGTATGCCGGTAATGCAGTGAAGGGGGAAGTCAAAGTTAGTCAAATTATAGTTTGCGTCTCGGAACAAAATGTTGCTTTTATTGAGCAACCAAAAACAGTTTTCAAGCTCCAATAAAGATGTCGCCTTTAGACGGATAAACAAATTTTGACATATCGTACAACTTAAAAATTTGAGAACTCAACACAATTTTTTGCAATTTGTTAATATTTCGTGTGTTATTTAAAAATAAAATTAAAAATATAATGCAGCGAGAAGAAAAACAATTAGAAGCCTTGCTTGAGGCAATAATAAATCGTTTAAATGATCTGAAACATTCAATAGGAGCCATGATTCACAAATTAGAGAATGAGTACGAGCTAATCCATTGGCCAACATTTTTGGATAATTTCGCCCTAATCTCGAGCCATGTAAGTTCATTTGATTAGTACGTGATTTGTATGAATTGATTATTTTTTGTTTCTGTATTTTGTTAGTTGACCGGCTTAACAAAAATCCTAGCACATGAAATGGGACCACCTCTGCGTAATTTGACTGTGCTTCCGTTAATGTTGTCCCCCGAACGAGATGAGGCCTTGTGGCAGCTGACAGAAGGTCGGATACCCGTATTCGGGCACGATTTAGTACCAGATTATTTGCGTACCAAACCTGAACCAGCCGCCGAACAGCGAATACTGCAGCACGAACAAAAGGCGGCCGCTTGTGGTATACAAGAAAAATTAATCGCACAGTATACAAAAATCGTATCGCACGTTTACGATATGGTGGTAAAGGCACGAGAAGAATGGGAAGTTGAATCGTCATCGCGGGCTGGTGTACAACAAACAAGTAGTATGACTGATACTCATGCACTTGTGGCCGCTGTTGGTATGGGTAAAAATTTAAAGGTGAATTTAGCGGTTGGTGGGCCAGCCGGCCAAGGCGGAATGATGGTGCCGCCATCGATTCGCCCTCCAGTTCCGATGGGCTCGGTTAGTCCATCGCCCGGTGGACAAATGGGTAAAGCACCCTCGTCTATCAAAACTAATATTAAGTCTGGCAATCAAATTCATCCGTATGTTCGGTAATTTAAACTGTTTTCCTCTATAGCTTTTAGATTTTAGTTTTAATTTATCTTAATAAATATTGTTGAATGAAAACCGGGTTTAGGTTTAGTTTTTTAATTATGTCAGTAAAGTGAAAAGTTTGGAATACACAAGATAACTGCACTCAAATTTGAATTCCGGATATAGCTATGTGTAAGACGGTAAGTTGTTAAGAAGAGTTAGTGTATTATGTGCACGTACCAAGGTTCAAGAAGGTAGAACACGTTCCTAGTTGATCATTCGTAAAAGTTTGTCTTTGGCTAGTGTTTACTTTTGTTGCTTTTGTTGCCGAACGATAAAAAGATACTTACGAAGGGCCTTGAAATTTACACTGGAACTTGGGTTAATTGAAAAGGCAGTGTCTGGTACTATTTATTAAACTGGGCTTTATATAAACAAGCGAATGCTGACGGATAGATTTGTATTCAATGTTAATTTAATATCTAAATATAGTGTATAAAAAGAAATTATAAATAAATAAAAAAAAATTACAAAACGAAAAACGGATGAAAATCAAGTTTTTTGAATGTATTAAGCGGATAGTGGTGGAGATTTACATTTCCTTACAAGGTTGGAAAATCGTTTTTTTGGCGGATGGTACAATCCATGTTTTTGGTAATCTAAAATTAGGTAAATAAAATTAAAAATGAATGATTACACTCGTAGGGCTTCCTAAAAATGTATTCTTACTTTTATTGATGATCGCTATACTCTTTTTGTTTTTTCGGAAGGAATTGGGCAGCTTAGGCGATTTCCGATAAGTTTCACAGCCGTTTTCCTGTCCTTGTTCGTTTTCTTCTTCATATTCCATTAACGGCTTGTCCATTATAAATGCAGTACTTGCATCCTTTTCGGCCCATGTACGTTTATTTTTAAATTTCTCCATGGCGGAATACGTTATTTCACTTCGGGTTGACTGGTAACCGCCATGACTAGGTTTGATTTCTTCGTCTACCACGTGCTGCTTCTTTTCCACTAATTTTTGGTGTTTAAGTTCCAAACTGTAATGATTGAAAATGAAAATAGAAATTACACAATCAATTTATTAAAAGTCTACAATCGTTACTTTTTTAGTAGGAGCCATTTTTCGTACGCTTCTTGCGCGGCCCGTTTCCTTGATTCTCGCTGATCTTCCTTTAATTTCCGCTCGAGCAATTTTTTGTGCTCGTTGGCTTCCGAAATATTTTGTAAACGAATAAGGTTTTATTGTGTAACCGTAGCGAACATAAAAATATAAGATTCTTACCTTTTTGCTCGCTAGTTTTTTTCTTGAGCCACGCATTAAAATTTGATTCTGGGCTGACTAAGTCATTACTGTAAAATTTTTTCAAACCTTTCAATTCGTTGGTTATTCCGTCGTTCGACTTTTTCACATGCGATTTTCGTTCATACCAATCTTGATAACGGATTTCTCGCTCCTTTCGACGCCTTTCCTCAGTCTGTCGTTTTATCTGATCCAATTCGGCCGCTTTCTGTTGCTGCAACAACTTCTCAGCCTTTTGCTTAGCACTGTGGGTGTATATAGAAAAATATTTTAATGCGAATTTACCATATATCTGTTCCGGATTTTTTACAGTTTTTGTTGCAACCACTCATCGTACTGTAGGTTCTTTTTTTTACTCTCATTATTAGTCTTCATTTTAGATGGGTTTAAACAAAAAATAAATTTGAAAAATTTGGACGAGGGTTGCTTTGCTGGCGACTAAATTGGCATGTTAGACAAGTTGTTATGCGAACAACTGCACTGCTTAGAAAGTAGGGGTCTGCTTCGTCCTGTTAATCAAAATTCTAATTAGTTTGAAGCGAAGTGCTTTTCGACGAATGCTCATCGATATTTCGCGGAAATTTATTCGTGGTTGGTTATACGTTAAATCGTGCTGTATGCATTAGGCTGATTTTGTAAGCATTACACAAGTCGATTCCGACTTACAAATTTTCGAAATTAAATAATTCAACTTCTGCTTAAAGATAGTAGTTAAGCTTGTAAAATGATACTTTGGACAAGAGGTTTTCTCCTTAATAAGAGTAAAACTTTATTTTAGTAGTTTTGAAGGTTTGGTTACCTCAAACGCTACTGGGAACCCAGTGAGACGCAGGATTCATTTATAACTGACGAAATAAGAACTGTCATATTGCGGAGAAGTTTATGACTGACGAAAAAAATGCGTGTAACATTCAGCAGAATTACTGCAGAGATACAGACGGTGATGGGATGGTGGAGCTAGCTAAAACGAATGTAACATTAGTACAAATTAAAGGGCTCAAGTACGCTTATGGGTAGGGATGATAAATTCTTACACGATTATTTATTGTTTAAAGGAAAGGTTTTTGAAACTAGACTACACATCCAACTCCAATGCGTGGTAGAGCGAGATCAACCGCAACTTCACCACCAACGTTAAGCAACCGTTGCTATAGTTAGCACAAACCGCATGGGAACATCATAAAATGGAAGGATTAAAATATTATGCTCGTTCCACCAGCCCATGGACCTGTCTAATGATTCAATTGATCAATCAATAATGAGGCGGCCAAATCCCTAAATGCAAGAAATAATTTTCAATCAATCGGGTCGTACAAGCAGCGGGGCCTAACTAGATCCGTTAATCTGAGTGACGTTCGTCAGTGCTATATTACATTTTCCAAAGGACACAGAGTGTACGTAGGCTTCTTCAGTCAGGGGCAGTTAATTAAAAGTAATGAACATCACCACAACGAATTCTACATTCCTCATAACGCAGTGGCCAAAAAAACTTCTACTACAACAAAATTAAGACTACATAGTAGTATGTGACTCGCCACCTCAGATACAACTTGTGGGTTTAGAAGATAGACGATATAGAAGTTGTTCTTGATGGCTAACGATATCAGAAAATATTATGAAGGATGACTCCAAACGAAATTATAAAATCGTAACACCCGAAAAATCATCCGAACTTTATCTACATAGCAGCCGATGAAAAGATGAATGTCCCAATTGCGACAAAAATAATAAATATCGAGTGATTTCTACGCAGATGATTTAAAAGTGTAAATTCAACTGATTACACTTTACTTTACACTTTAACCGTGACTTCAAAAACTCTTAGTAAATACCCTTCAATTGGAGCAATTCCAAGTCCCAGTCTGAAAATTTCATATGCAGTTTTCATTTCATGGCCTGACCCAATACCAATTCCTTACTAAATCGCACCAGTTATCGTTATGTATGGGCGACGTTTTGATCGTCGATGGTATATTTATATTTCCTTCACAGTTGGAATAATGCCTCAACGATATTTTCTTTTGGTTTAATTGTATGGATAAATAGAAAACTATACGAAGTAAAGCTATGGACACGAATGACTCCAAAATGTTATTTGCTCCATCCAGAAAACAAACTGTGCTCATCGTTATGTCCGTTAATGAAAGTTTAGCCCAAATCAGTATTATGCAGAAATTCGAGAATCCCTCGCAAATTTTTATTATGTTACAAGTCACTTAACTTCAAGTGACTGCAAATTTTCGGGCGCGGGAAAATCTAAAATATAAAAAAAATCTGTTCGAAAGTTAAAACTGCCGGCGGTACCAGTAGCGTGATAGGATTCGAAGACATGCGTGTTCAATAACTAGGCTAACCTACCCCAATTCAATTTAATATACGGCCGAATCTGTAAGGTATCCTTTAACCTGGGTATAGATTTTTGGCATTCATTTAAAACAAGTCCCGTGATGATTGATTCGCTATCGCCTTCACCGGAAGCATTTGATAATAATAAGCATTCTTTAAATCCGGATGAACAAAACGAGTTTGACTCAATTATAAATTTATTTTCGTCCTTCCACGTTCATGACAAGCGAAAAACCCTATTTCCGGACATCAAATGAATGTGTTAAATTCCTTTCCCATCAAAAAAAGACATTACACGATGTCATTGGCTATACATGATCATCTGTATGCAGAGCTACATCGCATACTCGACTTAGGGATTATAGAAGATAATAGCTCATGACGTTTCTCGGTTGTGCTGATTCATAAGTTAAATAAAGTAAAACTCTGTCTGAACTTTGATTGGTTTAAATAGTACCCGAAACATTTCTAGTCTCGGGCTAGAAAACGCCTTTTGGCAAATTTCTTTTACCATAAATTTTCGCGTTCACTGTTTCAGGCGGGCCTATATATCAATTTAAAGTAAAACCATTTAGAATGTGTAATTCTCCACAGGCGATGTGCCGTTTAATGCACAGAGCAATCCCTCATAAGTAGCAACAACAAATTTTTGTTGGAAACGAGGTCTTACCATACATTTAGAAAAAACAAGTTTCTCTTAAAACAATTTAAATGCTTGCGTTTTATTGCTAGCCAGGATGAAATTAAAACTGACCCGGACCAAGTATCTGCAATTCGTGAATTTCCCCTTTTTCATCAGTAAAACAACCAGGTGACTTAGGGTTGGGGGGCTGGTATCAAGCGGAACTTGTTGAAAAAATGACCCAACTTTCATTGAACGAAAGCGTTTGAAAAACTGTAAGTCTTGTTAATGACTATACTCCAGTTCTGATAAAACCTGATTATACCAGGCCACTTTACATCCGCTGCGACGTGTTAAATTCGGAAGTCGGAAGTGTATTTTCCCAAAAAGATGAACAGTAAACCGGGGGAAAATTACGGTCTTATCGAGCACCCCATCCTGGCCTCGATGCTAAGCGTTAACAAAAATCGCCGCTATATTGATTGTTATTTATTTACAACTCTGACGTATCATCCAAGTTTAAGAGCTCATGTCCCAAAAAGACTTGAGTGATCGTTTAGCGAGCTGAAGTGGAGTTTAAAGCTTCAGATGATGGATTTTAAAATCGAGCATGTAAAGGGACCCAAAACGTTCTTTCTGGACTTTCTCGGGCACATTGAAGCCCTCTTCATGTACTTCACTGTATATATTTTTCTTTAGTGGAGGAACAGTTAAAGCATCTAAAGAATTCAAAGAAGCAACATATATTGAATTCCTAGATCAAATATGCAATAATCCGTCATTACAAGTAAAGTTGCAATTTACTTTTATTTTCAAGAAAATTTAAAATCGGACTTTCAATTTCTAAATTGGTTGATAATTTTGTTATTTGTAACATAGTCATTTACGTCAACTATATAATAATTTGCTCTCCATTTACCAGTATTAGGTTACCCATACTACCATAATGCCATGAGACAATTTTAGTTTACGTCAATAGAGCTGCGATTGGGGATGGCTTATTTAGTTCGCTGCTAATCTATAGCTACATAAAGGCCGTCCAATATCCAGTACCTGGATCCCCTCCCTTTGGAACGCGGCATGATCTATTTCTTAAAGCTGGCTTGCTTTATTCTTCAGTTGATATGGGTTCTCACTTTTAACTGCTAAGCTGGCAGAGGACACAATTTTGTAGTAGGACGTTTAATTTTTCTTTTGATAGTGGAAATCGTGGCTATACTCTTACAATATTATCTTTACCCGGGTGAATTTCCTTGATTCGACCAATTGCCCACATCAACGGAGGTAAA
This sequence comes from Nephrotoma flavescens, assembly GCA_932526605.1. Lineage (NCBI taxonomy): Eukaryota > Metazoa > Arthropoda > Insecta > Diptera > Tipulidae > Nephrotoma > Nephrotoma flavescens. Next base: position 63,211,979 of record OW052222.1, on the reverse strand, counting down.
GTTATTTTCTTTTATCAGCGCTAAGTCACCCACTGTTACGCTTGGGCTTCTAATCTTCCACTTGGTCCTCCTAATCAATATGCCGGGGATTTTATCTAACAAATCATTTTCTGGGGGAGCCAGTAAAGCACTACCAGATAAAAAATGTCCCGAAGTTAGAAGATCCATATTATCTGCGTTGTGGATACTTACTGATACACGCAAGCGTTTGACTTCCAACGACTCGGCACAGGTGATGTTTCAGTGATTTTAATGCAGCCTCCCATAATCCTCCGAAATGTGAAGCGCTTTGAGGTGTAACGTGCCATGTAATGTTTTGCATTGAAAAATGATTCTGAATACTCTTCTCCCAGTGCCGTTGGTTTTGGATTAGAAGTGTCGCGATAAAAATCTTTTGAATGCTGCCATGAAGCCGTTTGCGGTTAAATCAGAGACCACTTCGAGATAAACTGCCTTTGTAGAAAGGCATATAAAGACCGCAATTTACATTTAGACAATACATTTTTGAATGTGACTTTTTGTGGTCCCCTTATTATCCAGAAAGTTTTTCGGAGAAATACTAATGTTAATGCAATGGTGCCATGTAGCGTGGGGGCATGTGTCAAATTAATAATTCTAATTGGGAAGTTGTGATTTAGATGGTAGAATTAGAGGGTGTTTTTCGAATGAGAGACCGGCGTTTTTAAGTCTTCTTCTTACCCTTATAAGGCCGTCGCTGTTCAGAAACTGATTCAGCGAGTCAATGGTGCTCGTCTTATTGATCCCTTAATGTTGATATTTCATAAGCAAAGAAAACTTTCCACCAGTAGTCGTGTGACAATTGTTTTATCGGACAATTCAATTCGGCTGTATATTACCGCTACATACGCGCTTTCTGACGCATCATAGAACCCGTGTAAGCTGAGGTTTTGTTGGCTTAAAGTTTGGTTCCTATCCAACGTAGAATTAGTCTTGGTCTAAAGTTCTTGTAATATAAGTTTGGCTGTGATGGCGCCAATTAGACAACCATTCTAATGGATTAAATTGTTTTATTACTGATACTTGGTTTACCTTGAATCTAAAGCGGTCAAAGATCGGATTTTAATGGATTCCTAAAGTTCTAATTGGTTTCCAATTAATTTGTGTAATCCTTATATAGACTGCAATAATTTTTGGTGGCTGCTCGACCATTGGTCAGTTGAGATTGGCCTTTCAAATTTTCAAATTGTGATTAGGTGTTCTTGTAGAAGTTGTGCATATTGTAGGTTATCAGCATCACATAAAAGTCCTGGATAGTTTCCATCTTGATCCATTGCTAGCTGATGTGTTGTTCTTATTGCCAAAAATGGCGCTGCTGATGTGTTATGTGTAACACTAGTCAAGTTGTATTCCCGTATTGATTGGTTTGGGTTCTCCCTTCAACCTTGTTAAAGTTAGCCGAAAGTTGCCAGCCGAAAGATAATGCAGATAGTGTCTTGACTATTTTTAAACTCCCTTTACACTCTCGCTCCTTTCGATTTTTAAATTCCTATAAACTGAAATAATTTCTCCTTCACCCGAATGATGTAACCCGATCCTAAATTCTCCTAAATTCGAGTTCATGACTGATTTCTGCTGTATTCAAGACAGTATCTGCATTATCTTTCGGCTGGAAACTTTCGGCTAACTTTAACAGTATCTCCCTTCACGGTATTTTTTGATAATCTTGATGTTCCTTTGTCACTTTGACTTGTCGATGCATTTTGATTATGTCAGCTCCGAATACAATTTTGTGTTTCTTCCACCGTATAATAAGTCACTATAAATTATTTTACAGGGTAGCTCCGACGTGCAGAGTACCATCCAAACTACAACCATTATATCGATTTTGTCTCGTGAGTTACTCATTTAAAATGAGTGAAGCAAAAAAAATCGAATACGTATACTGTGTATAATACACAATTATGTCTTTGTATTTGTATTTTTCTTTTGTTCGTATTTGTGTCATTTGTATGATGAACAGTATGAAAATAACGCGATCCGGGTGAATCGGTTTAATTGTTATGGTGCTTCCCAATATGCAATGCCGACGGAATTCCATTTACATTCGCGTTCTAAAACCACACTGCTTCTATGGAAAGAACCATGTGTAGCACACGGAAATTCGTACTACCAGCCAAAGAAAAGTGTCACAAAAACTCCGGTGTCGGTGTGAATCCCAACTAAAAAGAGAAAAAAATCACAGAAACAAAAGGCACGTGCCCAATATGCAATGCCGACGGAATTCCATTTACATTCGCGTTCTAAAACCACACTGCTTCTATGGAAAGAACCATGTGTATCACGCGGAAATTCGTACTCCCAGCCAAAGAAAAGTGTCACAAAAATTCCGGTGTCGGTGTGAATCCCAACTAAAAAGAGAAAAAAATACACAGAAACAAAAGGCACGTGTTTGTATTTATTTTCCAATTGGAATAAATAATAATTCTTATCCGAAATAAAACAACATTTTCCATTTATAATAAAATAAATATTAATTTTTTTTTCATATAAATATACACAAATAAATTTTAAGCACGTTCACCATACGTCTTGCTAATTGAATATCCTTTGGCATGAATCGCGCATACATTTGTATATACAATTAAACCAACTAAATTTGCTTTACTTCACGACGAATTTCATGACATTTCACGTAAAGCTACTGTACCGGAACGATAATGATGTGTTTTTTAAATCAGATGCTATGGTGTATTTTAACGCGCATCCAATTGTACATCCCAACAAGCACAACCTTGAAAAATAAAAATGGGAAATTTCCATTATTTCAAGAAGACGCCATTTTAAAATTATTTGATTACCTCTTTTAACATCCAAATTTTTTGGTCACAAGCACAACACAAACACGTAATTGAATTATTATATACAAGGTATGAAAAATGTTAACATATACACCGTAAAACACAAGTTAACATATAAAAAATAAAAATCGCGGCAAGCACTTGTAATATCGCGTTATCCTCTCAAGTGCTACTATTAAATTGAAGATACAAAACAATAAACAAAAAAATAAAAATAATAAAAATGCGAATGAAAGAGAAAGAAATTTGTTTTTGCCGAAAATCAATATTTTTGTGTCTTTGATATTTTATAGTACGGAATTTAGTACGACATTTGAGCAGTTTTTTCCACACAGTGGAAAAATTGCATATTGGGTGTGTACATATTTTCCAATTGGAATAAATAATAATTCTTATCCGAAATAAAACAAAATTTTCCATTTATAATAAAATAAATATTAATTTTTTATTCACATTATTTTTTATTTGTGTACAAGAAAACATAGAAAATTTATTTACATATTTAAATTTCATAAATTGAGTTTTGTATTGCATCCGCTACGTTGTATTGCATCCGCCAGCATATTGAGATCTTGCAAAAAAAAATCATTGAAAATTTACTACGTATATGTATTTCGCGACGACGCCATTGTGAGACAGATCTATATTACCTTTTTAGTCCAAATTTGCACATCGCGATCACTAAATAAGTTAATAATTATTATTATATATTTAAATTTAAAATTATTTACTTTAACAAATCGAAAAATATTATAATGAAACACAACACTTTAAAGTAAAAAAACTAATTATGTAGTGCAACCGTGCACGTCGACTTGTCAGAAGAAACTGAAAATAAAAGATATGTACCATACAATCGAAACTTTTCTTAGCACATTACGTCTGCTCTTGAGCTGTGGAGTGTCATTATTTAACATGCTAATATATTTTATATTTAACATTTTTTTAATCATAGATTAATTTTATATGTTTTAATAAAATTTTATAAGTAAATTTATTTTAAATTCCATTAAAAAATCAAAAAAAAATCGAAAATACATAAACGACATAAAAATATGGCGTTTACAATGGTTAACTCTTTGAGTGCGAACAAGTTCGATCGTCCTCCTCAATATATTAGCCGAAATCATGTCGGCACTCAAAGGGTTAATATAAATAAACAAAAAAAGAATGACACGTGGCTTGCATATGGAGTAAAATAATCATACGCACGAGAGTAACACAAACAAAAATGCTACTACTATATCATTCCGGTTACACTCATTTCGTTCACACATTTTGAGACAAAATCCGTATACAGATGTTGACTTCATTGAGGCATCAAATACAACGCAAAATTTTGTTTGTTTGTTTGTACCTTTTCTCAATTTACCAGAACCGTTACGTGGCTCAACTACGTACCGTCCACTTGGATCCCGCGTAATCGTTTCAACAGGTTACGAGATAGAGTGGGGTTAGAGATTCAACCGGTACCCCTTCTAACACTCAAAACTTGTGAAGCTCTTGATGTTATGCCAATTGACACTGATGTTAACAATTAGAGTCCTGGGGTGAGTGGTTTTTGCTGGCACTACTATCAGGCAATCATCGATGGAAAATGTAGATGAATTTCCAATTGAACTATAGAGCTACAGGTGTTTTCGTATTGCCTCTAATTTGAAGGATAGTAATCAAGGATACTTGGGATCCTAAATCAATTAAAGCCCGTAGGGTAACCGTTCTGTTTATGGAGGTTTTAGTTATGATTTTAGCCGTTGAGAGCAGGGTCGTGGTCCATCGACTGAATTGATTGCTACCTTTTTCTTCGCATTACACTATTGTAGGTGTGTTGCAATTGATGATGTTTATTACGGCATAGGGTCTTCTGTTTTGAGTCATGCTTCTGCTGTGTAGTAGGTAGTTGGTATATACAATTTTTTTCTGTTGATGAAATCTATTCTCCGGCTTGGGGTGATTTGTTTAAAATAAACACAATTTAGAATTATGTGCCTCTTCTTTCGCAGTAATTACAGAATTTACCACTGCAATCAGTTTTTTGCTGGCTTCCTTGATTAACTAAAAATTTTGTAAGTGAATCAGCCTTGAACTGTTTACTTGAGGTGTCGTTTACACTCTGGAGTACTTCAAGCCAATTTATTCTCTCCATTAAGAGATGTAGAAATAGTATTATTGCGGGAAAGTCACGACTACCATGAGGGGATTCCTCGAACTGCTTTGAGCTATTGTAATCCAGCTTTTTGGCATTAATATGTATGAGCATGGTGCACCATTCGTCCACGTTGTAGCCGAAGTTCCTTAAAGCTTCTATACACTCCTTTACTGTATCATCCATTTTTCTAATATCCTTGGCTGCATTTGGTTGAACTTTTGGTATGTTCAACATGATACCGCTCCATGGTACCACTCCCGTTTGCAATGTTGTAGTTCTCTGCTTGTAGTACTAGATGTTCTATTAAGGTAGATGGTTCTACTTTCAAACTTTCCTTAAAGTAGGTTTTTCGAAGTCTGATACATCCCAAATCTTAAAATTTGTATTCGAAATAATTTCGGCATACTTCTTGTGACTTGCTGATTTTTTAACTGTGATCTTGATGGCTTCGTATTTTATCATCACTGTGCCAAAGTAGTCGCCCACGAAATACGGCAGAATGGGACTTTTTCTGGCTCCAGAATAACATTTAATTCTCTTATCACATTTCCTTTATATTATACTTTTTGCTTCTCTTATTTGGTGTGGAATTGCTTCATTTTGAATTGTTGCACGTTACAGCTGAACATAAAGGCCGTCCACTATTCAGCACCTGTGACCCTGCTCCGCACCCGCTCCCCTATTAAAATATTTTTTCAGGTTGGTTTTAGGGCCAGCTTTATATACTTGTTTTTGGGGACCAACTAAATGTGAGTATTTCCGTTTGTCTAGCTGATTATTGTGGCAGGTATGAAACTGATCGTTCAGAATTTTATTGATCTGTAAATCGCTATATAAAGAGCGGTATTTGGTTCTTCATCTTCGAGCGAGCAATTTTATACTCCGTTTAATTAAACAATTTTTTATATTTTGTAAATATTTATTTATAACAATATAATTTTTGTTGTTAACGATATAATGCTGATAATAAATAAATATATATTTTCTAATGATATTTGGCTGATGAAATGATCAATGTCGTTGATGTTGTAAAGTACAGTGCGTTATCTATTTCTTAAGATTACTTATCGTATATATGTATATGAGAAAATTATTTTACAAAAATCGCATAGAAAATTAAAATCATAAATCCGCTTAATAAATGCATTCGCCGATTAAATCACAGTTTCCCTGCTCCAACGGTGGTCGATAGCTGGCTCTTGTTGTACATGCTCGCTGATTGGTTTGTGGTAATATTGGTAGCATCGTTATTGGAGCATCTTCCCAAGTAAAACCTGGAAACCGATTACCGTCCGATCGATTGCATTGCATACTGAGCGGTTCATCAATATACATCGTGTACAATTGGCTGACTAGGCGTTGATCCCATTCTAATGTTTTGTAGTTTTCTGAACGTGCTTCACCCGTATTTCTGTTGGCATAGGGAAGAAATAAAAATATGTTTTAGTTAAGGTGTTCATTCTCAATGGAAGCACAAGTGTACCGCCTATGTAGGGCAAGGAGCGAAAACTAGTCCTCATGCATTTGGATTGGGTTAACGACTTAGCATTGAGCTACAACTTTGATTTTGGTCACGAATCGTGTTTATTAAAGTGTGCATCGTGGTTTTAAACTCTGCTATTTTTAACAACGAACAAGAAACACACTGAATTTTTTTTTTGTTAAAAATATAAAATTTATTATACACACGCCGGCATTTATTTTATTCGTTCCACTGCATATTGGACTTAAGGGTGGAATTTACAGGATTTAGGTTAATCCAACAATTCAAAAGGTTATGTATACGGGTACGGCTTGGTCCTTGCGTTCATTTTCACTTCGGGATTCGGTATCTCCCGAGCCAAACGCCAAAGATTTAATCACTTTGCCGCTTGGTCGGTGGGAAAAAGTTTGAGGTTACAATTTTCGTGAAGCGCCGTGAAATTGTTGAGAAAAAAATAATTCAGAAGGCGACGATAATCGTGAACTTTTATGTGATTTGTATTAGTTTTGATTCCGGTACAAATTTCGAAGGGAATTGAAATGGAAGACCATCGGTGAACATTAAAAAAATTGGAAGGTGGTGGAACTTAGCTAACATGAAAATTTCAGATGCGCCAAATTTTAAATGCCAGTGAATTGTTCGACGTAGTGGATGGCACCAGATTTAAATAACCGAAGCGTTAATGGCTAAGGACAATTGTTTTCATTGTGGTGAGAGTAATCATTGAAAACGCGACTGTACGCAGAACAATAAACAGAACAATTTAGATAACAAGAGATATAAAAATGTTTTAGACGATGCTTTTCTGTGCCATGGCTCGACATCAAGTGGATACAGGAGTACTTGGTTGTTGGTCTCGGAAGCTAGCTTCCATATGTGTATCGACGTTTATGGTTCGAGATCGCTGTGGAGACATTTTACCAAATAATGGTGCGAGAAAAGGTGCGTTAAGATCTTGGATCGAGGAAACGGCGATCTCAATATTCGTTCAACGGTGATTCATGGATTCATAGACGCATGGTGGCTCTGCTGTATGTATCGGAAATTCTTATGAATTTCTTTCTGCTGGGAAATGTCACGAATCGTGGATTTAAATTGTAATCGAAAAGTAGTGGGAGTTCAACGCGACAGGCTGTTTCAAATGCTATTCAAAGATGAGGAATCGTCGGAAGTCGATTGGGCCATCACAAATGTGGCGAATAAGAAAACTTCGTTTGAACGACTCGGACATGGGCACGTCGCGAAAAGAAATTTTTACTAAAAAATAAAGTCAATTTTGTAGTATCAATCCATCATCGTGGAAGTTATAATCGTCGGCTTTGTTGGCCAATTGGCGGTTCGGAGGTAATTTTTGCTTTTGCTTTTAAAGGACGAATATGTTAAACAACAATGCGAATGCAGCAAGAGAACGGACACAAGGTGTGCAGTTTTCGATCAGACAACGAGACAGAATTCATCACTGCGGAATCGGAAAACTTCTTCAATGAGATAGGCATTGTGCATCAGCGAACTGTACCGCACACCGCGGAGCAGAACGGTTGTGTGAAAGTAACAATCGCAGAATTCTGCATGTACTGAATCGAACGGAAACGAGCACAGTGCATAGGAAACACCGTATGAATAATTCATTAGACACGTTAAAAAACGGCCAAAACTGTGGATGTGGAAGCAGGAGACGAACAAAATTGCGATAGCTCTTGTTCAGAATCTATGGCTGCATCCAGTGACAATAATAAGAAGACAGGACACTAGATACTAATAAGAACACACGAACGTGACAGATAATGAACCAGCAGTGAGCAATGTTTTGACGATACCGGCACAACCAACTAAACGTCGAATGACATTTAGGCGATCGAAACAGGTCATGTATGCATCGGCAGAACATGTTGCCATTTTGGCAATCAGCGAAGAACTAAGAAAATACAAGCAGGTAATTGGATCGGGCGACCAGAAGCATTTGGATTTCATAAAAAACAAAATTACAAATTAAAGCTAAATCTAGATGGAAGCAATGATCGATTCAAAACACGATTGGTAATGCAGGGGTTCACAAAAGTGTCGATGCCATGATTACACAGAAACGTTCAGCACTATTCTGTTGCTGGCGTCATTATCAGATTGCAGCAGTTCGACAGGAAAACGTTTATATGAGTCAACCGATCGGATATGACGAGTAGTGGACATTTGTACAAGCTATCCAAGCATCGCGCATCCAAAAATTCGACTTTTTGGCCAGTGAATCGGATTCATGTGTTTTAATGTGTAATGGGAGCAATGTAATAATGATACTTGCGATTTATGTCGACGACTGTTTGTTTGCAATGGAGAACGAGGAAGCAATGTTTCTGATCATTGAACATTTGCGCAGTGAATTCGGCGTGAATCGTAAAGGTGTTCAACCGTTTTGGCATAACGGAATACAATGCAGTGGCAACTCCATCGGACATTGTGAAGAATGGCGATTTTGCAGCGGATGGAGAAATCAATTTACTGCGTATCGTGAGTTAAAGAAAGTACGAGTATTTGGCCTTGGCAACGTGACCAGGTAGAAGTATTGCTGTTTGTGTAAGTTGACACTCGGAGAAACCAGCGGTAAAACGTATTAAGAAATACATAAAAAGGACAATATACATGGGAATTCGATTTGAAACTGTCATCAATTTGAGTCTCAGACTATGCAGGATACATCGACACCAGGACATGGATTCTGTTCGTTTTTTTTTTACAATTCAAGTTGAATTTGTATACTTATACAGTGTATTGTATGTGTGTCAATGCCACATGAAGTTTCTCCTAAATGTTGGCTCGAATTTGCCCCTTTTTATAAAGATGCATTATCGGTTGAGTAAAAGTACATTTCGTCTGTTCGCGTGCAGACGGAAAGATGATAGTTAGATATTAAACATTTTATATTTGTTGTTCATTCCGCCAAATCGAACTTTAAAAATTAATTTAAAATTTTATTTTGTTATAAGCAAGTACATATAAAAATTTATAAAATATTCTCTTAAAAAATTGTAAGTACATATTTACAATGTATGTGGACATTTTTCAAATCATTTTCGCTTGTTATTAATCATGTACAAGCAAGCAGTGGAAAATTTATCAAGTGTTATCAATAAAAATCTTCCAAATATTAAATATTATTTCTAAATTTCCAAATAGTTTTATGTGGTGCATCGAATTAAATTAAAATTCGTTTAAATTTTAACAGTTTTGGTGAAAAATTTCAAATTTTAATTTTGCTTGTATATGACTCATGTATACTCAATTTTTAATTATGCTACTTGTGTATTGTGCTACTTAGGTATGTATTAACTAAATTAAATTTAATAAAGTCACAAAATTATTAACCAATATAATTTATCAATTTTAATTATAAACACAATTTATTTACGTTTTTAAAACACAAACTACACAGCATAAAAGACGAGCTCGAAATAAAATGACAAATTGCATTTGAAATGTCAAAAACAAACTACGTTTCGGTAAAATTCAAGTTAAATTGTAAAAAACGAACAGAATTCATGTCCAGGCTTCATTGACGTCCGGTTATGTATTCATGTTTGGCAATGGAGTTATAAGTTCGGGCGTAGAATTCCAAAAGTAAGAGGTGTTATCGACATCGGTGTCAATACATGGCGGCGTTGTATGCGATATTAAACCGATTTTAAGAAGAACAAGCACATAGACGTTTGATATCGTTTCATCCGAGAGAGGTGTGAGGATGGTACTTTCAATTTGGATTATGTAGCACGTACGAACAAGCGGCCGACATAATGACAAAAGCATAAAAAAAGGTAAACATCAAATTATTTGTAAATTGATGTATCTTCTAGTTCTCGCTATAAATCGGAATTAATTTTTATCGTCTTTTAGGCGAACTTTTATATTTTCAAAACCGATATCAATAAAATCAATTCTTTGCTGAATTTCTTGTATAGTCTATGCTTTTCAATCTAACTCAGCGTTAATCCATGCTAGCTGATAGACATTTATGATGTTATTCAAATATCTGAGGATGTGGTTGGTATTGCTTTATAACCACACTTGCCTTATATAAAGATTGCAGGAATGTTCGGGATTTGCCATATTTGATACAGCAGGTGGTTAAGGAATGAATATATAGATCGAACGCATCAAGGAGATTTCGGTGTATATTTTACTTCCTTTTACGTAGTAAATAAAGTATAGTAATGACGAAAATTGTCGACCTCTAGATTTTTGACCAGTTAACCAAGATACTGTTAAAGTTAGCCGAAAGTTTCCAGCCGAAAGATAATGCAGATTGTGTCTTGAATACAGCAAAAATCAGTTATAAACTCGAATTTAGGAGAATTTAGGATCGAATTACATCATTCGGGGGAAGGAGAAATTATTTCAGTTTATAGGAATTTAAAAATCGATAGGAGCGAGAGTATAAAGAGAGTTTAAAAATAGTCAAGACACTATCTGCATTATCTTTCGGCTGAAATCTTTCGGCTAACTTTAACAAGGTTTAACCAAGATACTTGCAAGGTTTTTATTCAAGATTCGACGATATCTAACTTAAAAGTCGCAACGATAAACTGAACAAGTTTTATTTAAAATATTTCAATCAACTCATTCGGTTGCCACATCTTGAGTTCAGGAGAGTGAGTGAGTACATTACTTACTTGTTCTCATATATGAAAAATTCGTCGAGCGTATTTTCTGAAACCGCACTTTTACACAACTCCAATTCTGTAGCCGGATAATACTGTATGTAGTTCACACACATTTCGTCCTTGATTGAAAATCCCCCCAGCGTTGCATTTACATAACCAATTGTATTATAGTAGCATGTTGTGACGAGCGCATCTCCGGGTAGAACAACAGGTTTTCGGCGTAGCTGTCGAATCTCTTGAAAATGATGCGAATAGAAATCATCACGATTTAATTCGGGCAATTCCGTTTCGCCGCGGACATGTCTGGTTATAACGCGTGTGCCACGCAAATGTGTATGCAGTTGGGATCCAAAGACGACGATACCTTTTTCGGGAATGGCCTAGAAATAAATGTTAATAATTAATGTACCATAAAAGGAATTTTGGTATTCTTACCGTTTTTGTACATTCCGCGATACAGTATCCGCTTAGCGGGAAACCTTGCTGTCCTGGTGGTATTGCCATTTTATCCGTATACTCTAAGCCAAGTTCGATAATACCAGCATCGTATTTCCGTAACTTACGTACCGTTCGAATTTTAATACCGGACGAATCGATCACACCCGAATCGACATCCGGATTATTATAATGCACTTCTAATCGAATATACGGATTATAATCGTGGCCACCTATTGGAAGTCCAGCTTCGGGTGGATATGTGAATGCGGTCGCACCCATTGCCCAAAGTGATATCACTTTTGAGCATACTTTTGCCTCAGCCGGCATATTATCACAGTCTCCGTTGTACAGTGGAATATCAACATTGACATCAGTGTCACAATGAAATATTTCCATGTGATGTACGTACTTGGTTTTATCGACAATCGGCGCAAATTGTACGATGTGATGTTTGTGCTGAAATGCTTCATCTAGTTTTTGTATTTTACACCAATAGGTTGTGTCCTTGGAGGGCATGGTTACATTTTCGAGTTTTATGACGAAATTTTCGAATTCTCTGGAAGATGAAAAATATTTTGTTAATAATCTTAATTTACATTTGACGTTTTGTAACATAAGCCAATCCTTATTTTAATTCTCTACTTAAATGTCGCGTTTTGTGTGGACTCGAAATCTTGTGACGAAATTTGAATCACTTGTTGCCGTCCACACTAGATTTCAACCTTATTTTAAAATCTGTTCAATTTTTTCCAATCCATATCTGAGGAAATATAGAGATGATTTCACATATAACAGTAAAATATGTCCAAAATAATAAAAATAAACAAGATTAGTAAATACACTGTTAACAAAATTCTTGTAAGAATTTTGAGTGAAAACTAGAAAATAAACTCAAAAAAATTTATTGCACTAATACTGGGTTTACACCAGAGCTACTTTAATAGTATAATACTTTTTTGCTAATAAAGTATAATACCCGGCCAGTTTACATCGCAAGCGGTGTAAACCCATACTATAATACTATATTATTTTTTTTGTCGGTAAATATATTTTTTTTTGGTTAATATCACAAATGGAAATGTATAGCCAAACAAAAAATGTCTTTATCGGCCACTTGAAAAAAATAATAAACAAAATTAAAGTATTATAACATTAAATTAGAGTTTAAACCACGACTATAATGTCAATATTTTTTTGATAGCTATTATACTTTAATAGCAAAATAGTACGTGATAAACTATTAAAGTATTTTAGTTTGAGTTTACACCAACATACTTTTTTGCTACATACTTTTATTCTACTGGTGTAAACGGGGTATAAGTCAATTCGTTTGGTATGGGTAGTTTTAGTTTAAATAAAATACTGAAATCATGGAGTGTGTCGGAAAATTTCTCTATGTGGAAATGTTATGTTAGTTCGACATAAGTAAATGAGTCGAGGCCTTTATAACCGGGCTCCTAAATTCAACTCATTTACTCATTTACTACTTAAGAGCATTGTAGTCAGTAGCTAAACTGTTAGAAGTAAACATTTACTTAGGGTGTTTTCCAAACAGCGACTTATTACAGACTTATTGACTTATTTGTGACCGACTTATTTGTGACGTAAAAACAAAAAATAAATACAATTACTATAATATGGAAGAAAACAAAATCTTGACATGTTGGTCGTTGCCACTAGATTTGAAAATAAAAACGCCCAATACATGTGAGTATCACTTAGTTTTTTGGATGTTTTTGCAGAAAAAACACGTTTATTTCCAAGAAATGGTAAATTTTATTTTAATTAAAATATTTTCCATCGTTATCTATGACTTCTTTCTGGCAATTTATAGATTCCATCGAGAAAAAATTATTTGTCTTTTGATGCGATCCATTCGTCGAGCCATTTTTTGATTTCTTCGTGGGTACTTGAGAATTGGTTTTGCAGATCGCCTTGCATTGTTCGGAACAAATAGTAATCTGATGGGGGATAATCTGGTGAATAAGGAGCATGCGGTAGAATTTTCCATTTAAGTACTTCCAGCGTATTTTTTACTTGTTTTGCGACATGTGGTCGAGCATTGACGTGCATTTTCGTTCAATGCATGGTTCAAATCTATCAATTGTTGTTGGTAACGTTCACAAGTAATATAGTTTCGCTCGGTTTTAGCAACTTATAGTACACCACCACTCCTTTCTGATCCCATCAAATGCACAAAATAACCTTACTTCCATGAATGTTTCGTTTTGCTGTTGATGTGGATGGTTCGCCTGAATGAACCCATGATTTTTTGCGTTTAGGGCTATGGTAGTAAATCCACTTTTCATCGCCAGTCACAATTTGAGACAAAAAATGCAATCTTCGGTGTCTTGTATAGCAACGAAATACAAACTATTAAACAAAAATTTTCAATGTTGGCTTAGTCAGTTCATGGGGTACTCATTTTCCTCCTTTTTGAATTATTTTTAAGGCATGTAAACGTTTGCTTATTTCTGCTTGAGTGATATTTAATTGTTCTGCAAGTTCTTTTTCTGTTTGAGCTGAGTTTTCTTTCAATAATGCTTCCAATTCTTCATCTTTGATTTTTTTTTGGTTGACCAGAACGTTCATCAAAATCGCCACGTTTGAATCGTTTAAACCAGTTTTCGCAAGTTTGTTGAATTGCATGTTCACCATAAGTTTCTTAAAGAAAATGAAAACTTTCAGCAGTTTTTTTCTTTTGATTAAAGCAAAAAAGTAATACTTCCTGCAAATGCTGTTTTGTTGGTACGAAATTCGACATGCTTAAACGGGATTAAAACAATATGTTGTTAACGCTTTCACGAATAATGACAAACTAAGTTTTGATGTAAATTGTCAACACTTTAGAACGCCGTAGGTGTCATTGTAAAAGAATGTTTAGTACTAAAGTTACGCCATCTCTTAGAAAATCCAATAAACTAAGTTATACACCCAATATTACATTTAGTCAAGACAAATTTATGGAGACATTTGTGTGTAAACGTACTTATTCAAATAAGTCTCCTCGTGATATGACTCATTTGAATAAGTCGGTGTCAACAAATAAGTCGGTGTTTGGAAAACAGCCTAGAAGATATTAACGGAATCGATCGATCATTACATCAACTGTTAGGGTCTCCAAACAAAATCTGTGATACTTTTTGTCTGTATGGCGTTTGACGGCAACAGTATCATCTTCTCATTTTCTTCGAATTATTATCTCGGCTCGAAACCACTTATGACATTTTTTTTTTTGTAATGGAGAATTTCATATTTCTTGTTTCAAGTGATTTCAAGGAAAATCTTGAAATGAAGTTTAAAATGGCCAAGACAACTCAAAATAGCGATCAAAACTCTAAGCTGGTCTTTCTTCAAAGATAAATCATACTTTGAAAGCCTAAGATTAGATTCCACTGTGCCTTTTGTATTTTGTATTTTGCTCCGAGTTCGGTATGCTTTGCCAGGATAAAACCTGTTTCTGCTGCTTGGTGGCGCATACTCGTCTACTACCTTCTTTATCATGCAATGATTAATTGGACACATATTTGTTCATATAAATTCAGCATAAACTCCTTACGTTATATAACAGAATACAACGTTTTCTTATTTCGAAAATAGAAAATCGGTCATTCAACATTATATCGATTGGGATGATTCCAACTAGGACAACAACCGAATTGTCCTTTGCTCACGTGTTCTAATGTGGTGTGACTATAACTTAAAATAAAATAAAGGACAAATAAGTTAGTGTTAAGAACTGCGGTTATTTCTAGATTGCTGTAACCTTGGACCCCCACGCCGTACCCGACGAGTTATAGTCGGAAAAAAGTCGACCGCACCAAGGTAACGCTACAGCAGTAATTCTGATTGCAACCTTTAACATATGTAATGGACATTGGTATGATAAGGGTTGTTACAGTCGCGCCTAAGTTAAGGTTTATAATTTTACGGTAGCTAACTAAAATAGATAGTTTTCTTTGCATGCCAAAAATAATTGTATCAGCTGAGACGTCATGTCAATTACGGTATTCTGCTGTTTTGCATGGACGTTCATTGATTGATATGACATTGCAGTAATAATGACTCCGAAGAGCAAATACAGCTCTGTGTATTTGAACCATATTTAAATAGGTATTTCTCTCGGATTGTCAATAACGAAAACGTAAATAAAAATTAAATTTTCAGTGTTTAGCATATGGACGTAATTTTTATTGGATTATTATTTTTGCAGTAGTGTAATTTACTGAAGATAATTATTTCTGTGTATAATTTTGTGCATATTGAAGTGTTTTTATAAAAGTAACGGTTTATTTATTCGGTATATCTGCCATTTATTGGTATTGCACTTGTCACATTAAATCGTAGAACATCAATTTTTTTGTTGTAGTCACTGTCTTTTCTTTCTGCCACGTTTTGGTTTCATTCATTCATGTTATTATTAAACCAACGACAGAATGATCTGCAATTACAATTATCGCGTGATAAACATTTGACTCAGCCCTCGCAAACGACAATTCCTAATACACCTTATTTAAAGGGTGTTAAGGTATACTCACCTACACAGTCAATTGTATTTAGGTATCCATTTTTTAACTTGTTGATGAGACGAAATCACATATTCTCTCACCAGAGAATCAACGAGAACTAAATGCAGTCATTGACATGTTTCCGTCGTTTAGCAAATTTGGACTTGGTAAAACTTCTTTACTTTCCCACGTCATTGATGTTGGTGCTGTCAAGCCAATTAAACAGAGATTCTATTCGGTGTCGCCCGCGATTCAGGCTAAATTGTACGAAGAATTAGATCGCATGCTATCTTTAGGCGTAATAGAGGAAAGTCAGAGCATTTGATGTTCTCCTGTCACTTTAGTGCGAAAATCAAGCGGCAAGGTTCGGCTCTGTCTGAATGCCCGTGAACTGAACAGGGTCACCGTTAAGGGCACGTTCGCTTGAAGCATGCTGGTCTCACCATAAATGTTGAGGAAAGTCCATTCTTGTTAAAAGAATCAAAATATTTAGGCTACATTATCGGTGGCGGTTGCCTCAGAACCGATCCTGACAAATTTCGAGCAATTGTTGAGTTTCCAGTTCCAAAAAGTACCAAGCAGATCCGTCGTTTTTTATGAATGTATGGTTGGTACCGGAGATTCATAAAAAATTATGCCTCACTATCTGCAGCATTGACTGATTTATTAAAAAAAGGAGCTAATGGTCAGCGTCTGCTGAATCGGCGTTCCAAGCATTAAAGACGGCTTTATCCACATCACCTGTCCTAGCAAATCCGGATTATGGTAAATTCTTCTTTATTCAATGCGACGCCAGCTCAGTAGGGGTAGGTAGCGTACTATTCCAACTCGATTCCGACGGGGCAGAGCGTCCGGTAGTTTTTGTGTCCCAAAAACTAAACGCCGCCGAGAGAAACTACTCGTTCACCGAGTTGGAATGTTACGCTGAGGGGTATCCATTTACTATACATACGGACCATGCTAGCTTGCAATGGTTGATGGCCCAGAAGGATTTATCTGGACGGTTAGCTCGTTGGAGCTTAAAGCTTCAAGCTTTCAATTTTCAAATGGCCTATCGGAAGGGATCACAGAACGTGGTTTCGGATACCTTGTCTCGTGCTTTCTGTGAAGGGATTAATTTCGGTATACCCCCTATAAAATCTAACGCTGACAATCTGTTGACATCACCGGTAAGTTCGCAAATTGGTTGCGGATCTCTCGCTTCCATTCAATTTGAACCTTTACACATAGATCTGTCAGATCCAGCATTCCTGCAAGCTGAGTACATGAATTTAGTCCAGAAAGTTGAAACAATGCCAGAACCTCATAGCAATCTCAGAGTACAAGCAGGAAAAGTTTTCATCGATCCCAACTTTGGTTTGCGATATGAAGATACTGACTTACCGATTTGGAAAATGGTGATACCCGAGGAATTAACCCACTCACTAATTCAACAGGCTCATCTCCCACCTTCATCTGCTCACATGGGAACCTCCAAGACGCTGGAAAGGATTCAGAGACAATTTTATTGGAAGCGGATGGTGCAGGATGTAAAATTATTTATAAGGAACTGGAAAGAGTGTAAGATGAACAAAGCTGCCATCATTCCATGAAACCTCAAATGGGAAACCAATCAGAGTCGGCTCGTCCATTTCAAAATCTGTATATCGACTTTCTCGATCGTGAATCATTCCTCCATAACTTTTTCTCGTCATTTCTTGGTATTCGGGCAACATATCGTTGTGCGTGGTACAGATTACCAAGTCCAACGACTGCTTACAGAAGTAGATGACAACTTCCTACACATCGACTCTAAACCGAGTCGCTTGAATATCGTTTGGGATAAGGTTTTGCATTATTTAAAGATAGCACACCAAAAATGCACGCAGCAATATAACCTGCACAGCCGACCATAACATGTTTAAAGTGGGTCAAGCCGTATTTGTCAGAACATTCCCTCAAAGTAACGTCGCAAATAAATTGTCCGCAAAATTAGCTCCAAAATTTGTTCCTGCCTCCATAGACGCCAGAGTTGGTAATGTGGCATATAAGATTAAAGATTTAAATGGCAAACCCTTAGGAATATATCACGGGAAAGACATTAAAATTTAATACGATTGTGCTTGTTATCCGTTTATCCGTTTACTTCAATTCGTCTTGGCTCTAACATTTAATGCCCGGCAATGAGAGTGTTTCTCGGGTGTGAGTCGTCCCCACGGTTTGCAACGATAGTCAAATGGTTGTTCCCGCCGTTGCAAGTTAGGTTTAACATTTTAATAATTAAATATGCAATAGCAAAACAAATTTTTTTTGCGCGACTTCCTTTGGTTGGTCAGTAAATCGATCGTTCAATTTTGATACCGTTTGATGTAATATAAAGTTTTCTTGATGGGTTGATGGCAAAGTAAAATTGAGTCAAGATTTGGTTTCGAAACAAAACACTTAGATTAAAAAACTTTGTGAGTGTATTAGTAGTAACCGCCCCGGTGACCGGAGGTCCCGGGTTCGATTCCCGGTGGTGAGAAGGAAAAAAATTCACGGCTGGTTTAGGATCAATGAATTAATCACTCATTATCCGAAATGAAAATATGGTTATGAAACCTCATTTGAGGCGGCCAAATCCCTTGATGGGGTATAGTGCCAGAGAGAGAGAGAGAGAGAGAGAAATTAGTAGTAACCTAAAATAAAAATTTCTTTTCGATACGACGCGAGTTTGTGACATGGTTCATCAAAATTTTTTTTCTGTGATAAATAATTTGGTGACGGTAACAATTAAAAAGCCTAGAAAACAAAAATAAAGATAAAAGAAATTGTGAAGTGATCGAAATAATCTGTTTTATCACATTGTCACATTGAAGTGATTTTTATTAAAAGTCACACCACGACTATAACTTAAAATAAAATAAAGGGCAAAGTTAGTGTTAAGAACTGCGGTTATTTCTAGATTGCTGTAGCCTTGGACCCCTCACGCCGTACGCGACAAGTCATAGCAGGAAAAAAGTCGACCGCACCAAGGTAACGCTACAGCAGTAATTCTGATAGCAACCTTTATCATATGTAATTGTTACAGAAATTATAAACCTTAACTTGGGCGCCACTGTAACCTTCCATCGTGTTATATGTAAAAGGGTGTGGGGATCGGTCCGGCGTCAACCGAGAATCTTTCTTAGGTTTGCTCGCACACTCTAATCATTCAATCAAAACGTCCAATTAAGCAATGGCATTGATCATAATCAGATGATGAAAAATCCATTCTGCATCCTGACCATATCGAGGCCAACCCGCTCCATCCAAACGCTAAAACTTTAAGCACTTTGCCAATTGATCGGTAGCGCAAGGTTTTTGACATCTGTTGGAATAATTTCTATATTTTACCGGATAATGACGAGAACAAATCGCGGATGGACATCTAAACGGGAGACTAATTGAACTAGCATATTTATTTAGAAAGTAGTAGTAGTAGTAGTATGCAGATTCTCTAGACAGATATGATACGATGTATATATGAAACCGCATAATAATGTACACATTCTACAATGTGCTTGTCCCCTACCTAGTTTATATTATTTTGCCATTTTCAACACATCCTGTTGATTATGTTATATTTATATATGAAATAAATTTAACATTAGCTTACATTTCTACCGACGTGTTAACAAATTTATTTAACAACAAATCAATCATTCTACTCAGCTAATCAGTCACCTGCACCTATACATGCGAAAACACGAAGTATATAACACATATGTAGCTTGTAATGTTATATATGAAAAATAAATGTGTCAGGTTCATTAATTTTCCATTTAACTACATTACAAAATATCTGTATACATTCTCATCCAAATCCCATAAAAATCAAAGTCAACAATTTGATTGATGAGTGAGCGTATATTTCAATCATGCCTGATATATATGGTTGATGATGTATCCTCACCCAGCAAATAAATATATAGGATTGCTTTATTATATAAAATGAGTACTCACTTTTCCGGTATTGTGATCAAATCAGCTCGCAGCAGTTGTAAAAATCTTACACCATAGTCTTTTTTTGGTATCTCAGGCACTGGTATACTATTATGATTTTCAAAGTCGAGTATTTCGGTTCCACGTCCCCATAATATGTACATGGTACCTTCCTGTATACAAAAATATATATTTTTAGTTTTAAATAATAAGGGTTTGGTGCAGCCGCGGTATATATAGATACTTACATGCATCTGTAAATCGTCATTATCACAGGTATCAAATTTTCGTTTGAATGCAATCGAATTACCATCTTGTCGTATCAATTCACAATCTTGTTGTTCATCCACCATTAAGTATTTTCCATTATCGCTGGTGTATAAGTCCTATTACATAAATACGATGTACGGATGCATGAAAATAAGATGATTTGAAATTTTTTGTGAAAAATTGTGTTTGTGTAATATAAGCAGACAACTTTTGCAATTTGCAGATAACATCTTACGATTTTTTTAAATATATTTATATGAAAACATTGTTGGGAGTAGAAGTTGCTACGATACAAAGTATATTAAATCGATTTTTCGATTTTAAAGCTTTTTTAAGAAATGGTTCTTTACGATACTCGAGTTTGCCAAGATTGTTGATAAAATATTTCCAATTTTATTTGTTATGGATTATCGTCCCCGCAAAACCGTTTGTTATTGTGCTGTTATCATAATCTAGTTCTTAATATGGATATTTTTGATAAAGCATTGATTGGAGGAGCACTTATATAGAATTTTCTTATTAAACAAGACCCCCTACCCAGTTGGGTATGACATAAATTTTCAAAAACACTTGTATATTCATTTATTGTGTCACGTACTTTTCAACTCAGAGTATGGCGTCCTTGACAAATTAGAAACCATTAAACTATATGTTACAATTTTATTCACATAGATCTGGAAGAATTGTCCAATGTTTGGTTATTCTTTTTATATGTACCAAATATATCATAGAGAAGATTTTTCAAAACTGATCAAAATTCCCTTGAAGACAGCAGACATACGACTCAAAAAGTTTGAAGTTGTATATTCACCATAAAAACTAATGTACTGCAAAAACCATCGAAAACTACAATTAAATATTATATGAACCTAATTATATTCGACCGATTTTTCATAATTACCATGTAACTCCGTAGATTCCCATTCCAAAGTCGAAATTCAACCTTATGTACCAAATTTCGGAAAAACTGGTAAATAAATTACCCGTAAAATCCATGCGTGTGAAATACGTCAAAAAAAAATCCCAAATTTGCTGCATGCAACAAATGTTGCACGTGTGAAAATACGTCTCAAAAAATCCCAAATTTGTTACGTGTAACAAATATTGCACAGGAATTTCAAAAAATATAAGGATTGATTTGAAATAAAAATAAATTTTAGTTTTTCAGATTAACGGATCAAATACACAAAACTTATTAGAAATTTTCAATATACAGCAACTACAGCAACTATCTAGTGGCGCTAACAATTTTATCTCTGCAATCGCAATAACGCAATTAAACGATCTATATTTATTCCATAGATTTTGTTCCATCTAAACAGGTTATACTATTTTGCTTAATAATCAGCGTTACCTAAAATAAACACAAATTCCTTTTACATTGAGTTATCTCGCTATCAATCAGAATACCTCTAAACTTCTTTTGGTGTCCATGATCACCGGTATAAATAAAGGTTGTGAATTATGTATAAGTTAAGGCAGCACTATGGCAAAGGAATTTTTTTATTCATTTTGTACCTCTTTTTTCACAAAATAAAACACTTGCGGAATAAAATCTTAAAACTGTTATTTAAATTGACAAATGATTGGTCTCCGGAGTAAGGAACGAAAATTGTAAAAATGGAAAACGAAAATTGTACGAATACGAAAATTTCTCCGCCATTTCTTAATTAATTATGATGAAATTTAGTTAGTAGTATTGGTTAGAGATTCTAAAGTGAGTTTTGATATTTTCATAGGTTAGTTAATGTTGATACTAAATAAGAAATTTATCGGTTACAGTTTTCACTATAATTGTTGGATTTCCTACGGCCATTTATATTGTTGCCAGTTTCGGTCCAATATCTCAGAAACTCACGCAAGACGCGTCGGATAAGACGCATCGGAACCGACCAACGGCACAGTAGTTAAAGCTTTGGCGTTTGGATTGGGAGGTACTGCGCTCGAATCCCGATAAGGGCAGGATGCAAAAGAGAAGAAATCAGCACAACTATATATTCCTAAGGCTGACACATCTTTCATACGAGTACCATACGCTTTCTTAACTGCTGTCGTCATCCTCACATTCTTCGAATACATAATCGTCTTCTGACCATCGCGTTACTAATTCCACAATTTTTAAAAGAATTTGCAATTGTTCCTTGTTTTATTTTATGTTAAGAATTTTTCACCCAGGTACATACTTTAATTGTATATCGTTTCATTCTTCCTGTTACTGACATATCGTGATTTAGTTTTGTCATCCATTTGTGCCACTCCTCCCACATCAAATATTTAAATGGCTTATTAAATGACACTTCAGGAGGCTGTAATTGGCTTGTAAGACTTCCAGGAATGACCGCTATTTCTGTAGTCATTTTTCTTAAAAAGGTTTTTTGTTGAATCTGTGGTATGCGCTCTGAATTGACCCCACACTAACAAAAAGCGCTTTTATGACAATGCATCGGTACGTTTTGTCCATATCCTTATCTTGAAAATCGATTATAATTCCATGAAAGATTTCATCTTTTTTTTATGATTTAATTTTTGCAATTTTTTCTGGACTCGAAGCACCCCCAACTCTTGCGTGGTTCGCTTTTCGCATCCTACCTTACGCATTGCCTGCCAAATCGAGGATGTACGGCTATTGGTTCGATTTAGCTCCATGCCAGGTTATAGTACTGGTATGGAAGATGGGTCGGCCAGTTACACTTTCGGTTGTGTTTGTAATAGGTAAGGTAATGGCCTGAGAAAATTCTAACCAATAAATTTTCCCAAAATTTCCTATATAGACTCCGCGTTACCATGAGAAAACAACCAAAAGTGTTGGTTTTTGTGAGAGATTTGAGACATTTGAAGAAACTGAAAATTATAGTGAAAATTCTAACCTATTAAATTTCCCAAAATTTTCCACGTAGTCTTGGTATGACGTTAGCTATTAGAAAGACAACCGAAAGTATTGGTTACTAGTGGGAGTTTTCGAGATATTGTCCAGTAACTGAAAAGAACTTAATGACCGAAGCAAATCAAAAAATTATAGTTAAAATTTTGACCCATAAATTTTCCCAAAAATTTCCCATGTGTATCAGATATTTGCGAGAATCAGAGTCGTAATTATTTGGCCGCAAAGAGTCAAAATAATACTTAGAGGATTCTAAACGACAATCTCCCTTAATTTTATTATTAGATTCGTAAGTGTCCAATCCAAAATTCAAGTGCAACCCTGCACTAATGTTTTTATATTTGAAGTAGACGAGAAGCACTGATTTTTAATTCATTTCAGAAGAAGGTTTAAAATACATATTAGAATTAAAATATAGACCTGCGAATTTCACAATTGTACATTAGCCGATTGAACATTAGCCGAGTTCTCTCAAGCTCAAAATTCATTTTAATCGTGTAGAATGGGCACAAACTCATTCATGAAACCTAATTTCTTAAGAATTGATTATGAAATAGCTTAGTTTGGTCCAGCGTGAACAGATCCTAATTTTTTTTCTAAAACTCACTTCAGAATCTCTAATCAATGCTACTAACCAAATTTCATCATAATTCTTTAAGAATTGGCCATATACCGGGTTTCTTTACTTCGTAGGTCAACCAATTTGTCAATTCAAGGAACACTTTTAAGATTTTATTCCGCTGGAGTGTTTCATTTTGTGGAAAAAATAGTATAAAATAAATAAAAAAAAATTCTGCTGGTTTAAAATAACAACAAAAGTTTTTTTTTTGTGATGTTACTGCCTCGAGTAGCGTAATCTCATGTTAGAATTATAATAAGCCTTACTCAAAACAAATTATATTAAGATTGTTTAACAAGAATGAAGTCATTTTAAAATCGCTTTCCAATACTACAAATCATATTTCATCATCCTTACGTATATAAAGTTAGCCCAGCTTTCATCCCATAAAACTAAAAAATGGCAACACTTAACTATCACGACAGTTGTTCCATCCCAGGATATTACTGTCAGCCCATGATTTCTGCAATATTAACATTTATCATCCCATGAAAAACTATAACGACACTAAAACATCATCCCATAAAATAATTTTAACCTCGCTATCGCTATAGCGAAAGTTAACTATCCGATCAAAGTACCCAGAAATTAGATATATGTGAAGGATAAATTAATAAAAAAAAATTTGTGGCGGCCACATAATGTAAAAATCTATATCCGAGAATAATACCAAATATTAAATAGTATCAATATAGGACATTGCCTTGTAAAATCGTGTTCCAAAATTTTTTTTCTATAAGACAAGAGTGAAGTTAGCTGTTTTAGTAAACTCGTTAAAAAAAACTCAAAAATCAACACAGCTGGTGAAAAAGTAAAACTAAATTTAACTGTTTCAACTGTTTAGTTTATACCTCATTTACATGTAGAAAATTGTTTTCTTCTACAAATTTTTGCAGGTAAATACGAAAGAATCCGCTATATAAAAATATTCAATATGCCAGAAAGAAATAATGGCGTAATTTTTTTTATAGGATCATTATTAATTTATTTTTAATAAATTAAAATGCGAAATTTACATTTTTATCTATGGCGTCTGTTTTTATTGTGAGTCCTCAACATTTATAAATACGAAATAGTTTTTTTCTTGTTAATTTTAAAAATGTTGCAATAAAAATACTCGGATCGAATATATTTTATGGCAACATTTTATTTTTATGGCAACATTTTGCTGTGTATTGACTAAAAAATCTCCTGCAAAATTTTGTTGGGATATATTTCTTTTCTTGTCTCTCATGTGCAAAAAGTCAATTTTATATCTTTCTCATTTTGCAGGAGAAAAATGTTGATCTACATACACCGGGCATTAGTGGTCTAAACAAAAAAGTAAACAAACAACGGCAATTTTTCGAAAAAAGTTCGATAAAACGATAAAAGCCAAGCTAAGAGAAAAAAAGAACAAGAACGTCCTATATATAAGTTATTTAATATATGATAATACTGTCCGCAAAGAATCTGCCATCCAAAGTATGCAAACAATACTTTATTATGTGTTTTATTATTATTAATGTGAAATTCTATTTACTTTTTCAAATCAATGTGAAATTTATGGTTTAAATAGAACAAAAAATCAAAATTGATTTGGTTTTATGTATGTATTGGAGATATTAAATAGGATTTTGAAGTTTAGAAATGGCACGTCAAAACGACATCAATTGTGCACTCCATTATACGAAATTATATGTATATATTTTCGAACGAATATTCGTCACATGTTTATTAATGAACGATTAAAATATGTTTCAATTAAATTTAAAACACATGCTTTAATTTATTAAGAATTAGGCACACCAATTGACGTTTCTACAAAAATTGACTTTTCATTTTGTATTGATATTTCTCCATCACAAAAAAAAAAGAGTGAGTCCATTAGTACTCTCAAAGAGATGTGTAAACATGGCGTGTGTATATTGCGTGTGTACAGTTTACTTTGAAGGAAGAAGGAATGCAATTTTACTAATATTTGTTTTTCATTTGTTTGTTATCCTTAAATTGGCCTATTACTCTTTCGGTATAATCGACGCAATTGGATTATGGTAGGTAAAATAAGATACATGTACTGTCGACTCTAACTTTTCTAATTTTCATTGAAAAACTTCACAATGGTCGTCCCATATCCCGTAGTGGATATATTTCGATCTGAGTTCATGTGCAAATCGAATTCATCTCGCAGGAAGTTTATAAGTGGTTCACCTTGAGGAACAGCAACATTGAAATCCCCGCTCATAATCATCGGCAAAAGATGATAGTCTCCTTGTTGAATTTTTGAAATTCTTTTAGAGGAGCAAGGACGAAATGTATGAACTTCATTATGTCTTCGACAGATTTATTCGGTGAGGTGAATTTAACTACAGAAAGCATCTTATTCCCATTGATCAACTGAAGTTCAGCCGTGTATATATCATCAATGGGTTGTATTGTTACGTTCATACCAGTTGTTTGTCAAACGATGATTTCCTTATGCGAGGTGACTGTATAAGTTCTACTTATATTTTTATATATTGCTTCTCCTGTAGCGCACTGACCATTGCTCTTGAACTGAACGCATCATTCAAAATTAGTAATATTAACATGCTCGTCATTGCATAGCCAGATCTAGGAAAGCAAGAAGATTAAGCATCCCGGTGTGACTGGATCAGTTAGGTCGAGGTGATGTGACCTGGACTCTGGTAGTTTAATGTTCAAAACCAGACGTCATTATTATCTCGTACAAAATTTGCCATTTACAACCTGGGTTATACTTAGCGGATTTGTAGTGAGGTGCGATAGCTCATTTTGAAGAAGACCCATTGAGGTCCCATTTTTACGTCTATGGTAGAAGACATGATCATCGACAGCCGACGTGATGATCATACCTTCAAAAACCGTTATTCGTGCTAAATTTTGTTGATTGTGTCTTTTATCGCAAGAGAATATACTGACTAACCCATTATAGGTACCACCCTGTGATGCATGAATTGTGGTGACACATGCAGGTACGACTGGAAAATGATTACCCTTAACATTAATTGTCCGATTGTTGTTCCGATTAACACTTGAGCTTTCACTAGAGGCCTTCTTGCGAACTTGTGAATTTGTACCGAAATCCATCCAGAGTCGTTTGATATTTTTTACTGTTGACGTTTTCATTGTTCTCGTTGTTCCGGTTAGAATGGCTGCATTCGATATACCTCAGACAACCCATAGTTCCATTCGCCAGTTCATCTGTTACGGCAATATTGGTTTTGAGAAAGTAAGGCCGACCTTTGATAAGTGGAAGTTCGTATGGCAAATTATTTGTATTCACTATGCTCATTTTATGGATCTTTTGACGAAATTGCTACACCGGCAGCCCGCTGACCATCTCTCTTGAACTGAACGCAGCATTCAAACGTAGGAATATTAACATGCTCATCATTGCGCAGTTAGGGCTCGGAGAGCAAATTAATTGAGCATCCCTGTATTGTGACTATAACCTGAGACTCTGGCAGTTCAATGTTAAAAACGAGACGTCATTATAGCCCCATTTGGTAGAAGAGATGATCATTGACAGCCGACGTGATGAACAGCTCCTAGAGACTCGTTACTCGTGATAAAGCAACATACACAAGTTGTTGAATGTGTTTTAATCGTAAGAGTATGTAATTTCGTAATACATTTTTATTAATCACTTGTTTTTTGTTTCGCAGAATATTTTTCAAAAAGTTTAAAAAATCACTCGATCGATTTCGACTTGTTAGGTCATCATCAGGAGTATCTACTGATTTGTATTAGTAAAAATTTTGTTATATAGTAGAAAAAAGCAAAATATAAATAAAAATAAAAGAAGGAGGGGGAAAAAAATAATAAAAAAAAAAAAATAAGCAATAAAAATTAATCTACGGATCGCGCAGGTAGGCGATGAGTCATAGGTTGAGTAACAAAATTCAAGGTATATTATTGCGTACGTGAGAATAGAAAAGGGCGGGGTCTGTAATTGGTGAGAACCGGATTTCTCTCTGTTCGTTAAGGATATTTTGGTTAAGAAATATTGATTTTCGAATTTCGTAAGATTCTAAGGTATCTAAACGTCTGCCTTTGGGTTGTATATGTAATATGTCTAAATTGTTCAAGCTATAGCTGTATGATTTTCTGAAGTTAAATGGTTATGGAAAGTTGATTGATTGCAACCAGATAAATGTTCTTTAGCTCTAACTCCAAAATTGCGCCCAGTCTGACCAATATAGGAGAAACTACAATCATTGCAATTAATCCTATAAACGCCAGACTTGGAAAGGCGATCAACTCTAGGTTTATTGTTAAAAATCATTTTCTTTATTGTGTTATTATTATAAAAAGCAAAAGTAATATTGGTATAATTGGACACGATGTTGCTAATCCGTTGGCTCGTTTTTCCTATATACTCTAAGCGACGCCAATTTTCCCGCGTTGGACTATCCGGTGGATAAATACCCGTTAGAGTTTTACGCTTTAGCTTTTTATTTAATAACTTTAATATAGTCCTAGTTGCATATCCTTTATTCGTTGCTATTTGGAGAATTATGTTAAGCTCAGTGTTATATTTTGAATTTGACAGAGGGATGTTTATTAGTCTATCTAATAAAATCAGTGTGTGCGTTACAAATAAAGAAAGGTATTGATAACTCTTCTACTCCATCATTCTCTTCTTCTGCTGCTTCTAATAATACTAACTTCAAAGTGATTGGTGCGATAAAGAAAAAACTACGTGACCATGACCTTATAGCGTGTAAAGCGGATAATGCAATACAATTACCGTGCTTACAAAAGTCGATTACTGCAATAAAATTTCTGATTTTATTACAGAAAGTAAAGCAATAGAGCTTGGCAGAGATCCAACTAAGTCTTTTAAGACTTCGGTTAGTAAGTGTATCAACCAATGCCAGAAGTTATTTGATGGAACTGGTTGGAAGTACTCTGTCATGAATCCATCTGCTCCGATCCTTTATGGTTTACCAAAAATCCATAAGGAAGGCATTCCGATTAGACCAATAGTAGCGTATTGCAATGCTCCTGCCTACAAGCTATGTAAGGGTTTCATAAATTTTTTCAATTGTCATACTAATTTCTTTTCGGCTTACTCGGTTAAGAACTCGGTAGAATTGATTAACAAAATTCAAGACGTCGACATTCCGTTACATTCAAAACTAGTTTCATTTGACGTTGCCAGTCTTTTCACTTCTATTCCAATTAATACTTTGTCCCAAATAGTTTGTAATTACTTAGATAGGGATGTTGTAGATGAGAGCTTACGTCGTGAACTGAAGTTAGTTTTTGAGACTTGTATTAAACAAAATTATTTCTGTTTTGATAATAAATATTTCAAATTTGCTGATGGCCTACCCATGGGCTCCCCTCTGTCACCTTTGTTGGCTGAAATTTTCATGAATTTCTTCGAACAAATGATCATATCAAATAACAATCCTTATTTTCGTCATATAATCTTTTGGTATAGATATGTTGATGACATATTATGTCTATGGAATGGAACTGATAGACTGTTAGACTCTTTCCTTACTTGGTTAAATTCTCAATATCCCACCATTGATTTTACGTTAGAAAAAGAAGAAAATAAATGTATTAATTTTCTAGATATAACAATAACCAGGATTAATTCTACTTTAGACTTCAAAATTTATCGGAAACCCACGTATACAGACGCTGTTATCCCTAGTTCTTCAAACCATCCCCATAATATTAAAATGTCAGCTTTCCACTCACTCATAGATAGACTAATAAACATCCCTCTGTCAAATTCAAATTATAACACTGAGCTTAACATAATTCTCCAAATAGCAACGAATAACGGATATGCAACTAGGACTATATTAAAGTTATTAAATAAAAAGCTAAAGCGTAAAACTCTAACGGGTATTTATCCACCGGATAGTCCAACGCGGGAAAATTGGCGTCGCTTAGAGTATATAGGAAAAACGAGCCAACGGATTAGCAACATCGTGTCCAATTATACCAATATTACTTTTGCTTTTTATAATAATAACACAATAAAGAAAATGATTTTTAACAATAAACCTAGAGTTGATCGCCTTTCCAAGTCTGGCGTTTATAGGATTAATTGCAATGATTGTAGTTTCTCCTATATTGGTCAGACTGGGCGCAATTTTGGAGTTAGAGCTAAAGAACATTTATCTGGTTGCAATCAATCAACTTTCCATAACCATTTAACTTCAGAAAATCATACAGCTATAGCTTGAACAATTTAGACATATTACATATACAACCCAAAGGCAGACGTTTAGATACCTTAGAATCTTACGAAATTCGAAAATCAATATTTCTTAACCAAAATATCCTTAACGAACAGAGAGAAATCCGGTTCTCACCAATTACAGACCCCGCCCTTTTCTATTCTCACGTACGCAATAATATACCTTGAATTTTGTTACTCAACCTATGACTCATCGCCTACCTGCGCGATCCGTAGATTAATTTTTATTGCTTATTTTTTTTTTTTTATTATTTTTTTCCCCCTCCTTCTTTTATTTTTATTTATATTTTGCTTTTTTCTACTATATAACAAAATTTTTACTAATACAAATCAGTAGATACTCCTGATGATGACCTAACAAGTCGAAATCGATCGAGTGATTTTTTAAACTTTTTGAAAAATATTCTGCGAAACAAAAACAAGTGATTAATAAAAATGTGTTTATTAAGTATAATTTCGTAATCGTAATTCATATTTCGTAATTTTTTTTTGATTTTTCTGATCGATGGAAATGTCGGTGGTTTCTATTTCATTTTTTAATGTACATGCAAGCCTGCCA
The DNA here is from genome assembly GCA_932526605.1 of Nephrotoma flavescens. Lineage (NCBI taxonomy): Eukaryota > Metazoa > Arthropoda > Insecta > Diptera > Tipulidae > Nephrotoma > Nephrotoma flavescens. Next base: position 63,181,439 of record OW052222.1, on the reverse strand, counting down.
TGTATAGTACAAAATTGATTCTTGCTTTTTTTTAAACGAAGTAGGTACGTCATTTCCGTTCGTTTCATTTACAAGTTTACTCTAATACAAAAATTTTTGGTAGGCGCGAGTATAGATGTTTACACATCAAAAATTTACGAAAAAATTGAAATTTTTTAAAATTGATGTACATAAACAAAATGATTTTTTCTGGCAAATAGAACAAAATTTTTGATGTTCATCAATTTTTTTTGCCGGATTTTGGTAAATAGAATTTCACATAAATAACAATACTTTATTTACTTCGTATATATTAAGAATTCAATTCGGATTGTACCCGGATCGAAATTTCAATATATACGGGATCGAGTCAACTTCGCGTTAACTCGATTCGATCCACCAAATTTGTAGAATCGAGTTAACCCAATCCTTAAAAATACCAATATATACGGAATCGAGTCGAAAAACAACAACAAGAAATTATTATAAAAATATTAATAATAAAATAACGCCATTTTTATTTCGTTTACGATTATTTGCGTATATATATATTTTTTTAAATATTTATTTTTGTTTGAATTTAAATAAATATAGAAATATGTATTTAGAATTTTTTTTTTGACGTTTATCTCAACTCGGATTCGATTCGATCCCAACATAATCCGCCAATATATACGCTAAAAAGATAATTACGTTTTCAATCCAAAGTTAACTCTAAGTTGATTCGATCCGGATTGAATCCCTAATAAGACCTGTTTACTTATCTGTCAAATATAAACGTCAAAATTATCTGTAGGCCAAACATTCTTGTAATTAGGTTGTAGTTGCTACATTTTTAAAAATATATTCAATTAAAATTAAAAATATATTTGTTATTGCATTTAATTTTGTTATAAAATATATTTTGTATTGATTACTAATTTAGTTTAATTTACTAATAATTTAATTTATTTTAATATCACATATATAAATAACATATCACACATATAATTAAATTAAATTAAATTTAATTTAATTAAAAAAGCAAAATTCACAAACCATATACGGTTTTAATAGTTTGTGTGGCCTACAGATAATATTTTATCTGTCAAATTTTTCTAAGTAAACAGGTCAATACGTAGTAATTATGTGTTGCGAATTAACATGCTTATATCAAATTCTTTAGAAGAAAAATGATCAAATAAAATTGATTATGATCAAAATTTTTTGATCACAAATACCTTTTCATGTTCTTTAGAAGCAAAATAATTGTTTTTTTTTTATCTCTGATCAAATTTCAAAATCACAATTTTTTGAAGGATTTGTTTTCTGATCAAAAAAAAAAGAAAAACGTCAATGTCAAAAACAAAGAAACAAAAGACGCGCCATTTTCATTATCGGCATTATGATTTGGTGTTTATATTTTAACTTTCGTCTAAGTATTTATTTAAATTAAATATGTATTATAAATAATATTAGTTTTTGTTTAATTTAAAGTGAATTTGGTGTAATTAAAAGTGTTTTTTTTTGTTACGTTGTAATTTTTTGAAGTACAACTTCTTTAGGCACGCTTGACTTGGGCACTAAGCTGGCAAATGCGCTACGAAAAGTGTAATCGAACGAGGCGAACGAAACAAACGCAAAACGAAATCATTTTCCTTTAGTATCAGGATGTGCCATGACAATTCATAAATCCCTAGGTGAAACATTAGTTGATACCATTTTATTTTAATAATTGGTTAAAAAAATTGGAAAATAAGAAAATAGGAAAATTGGTAAATGGAAAATTGGAAAAATTGGAAAATTGGAAATTTCGAAATTTGCAAAATTGGAAAATTTGAAAATTTGTAAATTGGAAAATTGGTAAATTGGAAAATTATAAAATTGGAAACTTAAAAAATTGGAAAATAGGTAAATGGAAAATTGGAAAATTGGAAAATTGGAAAATTGGAAAATTGGAAATTTGGAAAATTGGAAAATAGGAAAATAGGAAAATATGAAAATATGCAAATATGCAAATATGCAAATATGCAAATATGCAAATATGAAAATATGGAAACTGGAAATTTAGAAAATTCGATAATTGGTAAATTTGAAAACCTGTAAATTGGAAAATTGAAAAATTGGAAAATTGAAAAATTGAAAAATTGAAAAATTGGTAAATTGAAAAATTGGAAAATTGGAAAATAGGAAAATATGCAAATATGAAAATATGGAAACTGGAAGTTTAGAAAATTGGAAAATTGGTAAATTTGAAAACTGGTAAATTGGAAAATTGAAAAATTGAAAAATTGGAAAATTGAAAAATTGAAAAATTGGTAAATTGAAAAATTGGAAAATTGGAAAATAGGAAAATAAAAAAATATGAAAATAGGAAATAAATTCGAAAAATAGGAAATTTGGAAAGTTGGTAAATTGGAAAATTGGAAAATTTGATAAATTGGAAAATTGAAAAACTGGAAAATTGGAAAGTCATAATATAGACTTCTATGTCACTGACTGATTCACTAGAGAACGCAAAGAATGACTAAAATTTTTTTTTCTATATTATAACATCTATGTCACTGACTCACTTACTCACTCCAGAACGCATTGGGTGGCCAAAAACCGATTCTTTCTTCGTTTCTTTCCCCGTTTGCGTATGGTACAGGTTTTAATGCGACTTAAACAAATTTTCGATGAAACCACACTACACAAACATAAATGAAATAAAAAATATTTCAAGGCATTCCATTCTATTACACATACATTATCTATTACGACAAATTGGCCTTGAAAAAGTTACCAAGTTACAAGGTTACCTCTTGTAGCATCAGACATAAACGGCTAGGTGACACTCGAGAACGCACAGGGTGACCAATTTTTTTCAATGTTATAATTTTTCTATATTATATTATAAATATTAAATATATATTAGAAGTTTTACTTCAGCAGTGTGGTCTAAAGCACCTTATTTTTTTCGTGTTGTTGTTTGTTTTGATTTCCCTTTAATCAAATGTAAACAAACCTTTTTTTCTTTTCGTGTTCTTTGGAACACAAAATAATTGATCTCGGGCAGTATGTTGTACCATCACTACGAATCGAAATCGAAAAAAGTCGAATCGAAAAAGTGAAAGTTGTATCATTTTTGCTTTTCGAAAATGATACAACATACCGCCATTCGACTTTTTTCGAATTTCGATTCGAAGTGATGGTACAACATACCGCCCCTCATTTCATTTCTTCTAAAGAATTTGCCATTAATTTTTAGTTTGTGCTCCCTTAAAACATATATCAGGTGAAACGTATTTTTTCATATATTATGAGAATATAGGTTTTATTAAGGAACGTGCACGATATATAGGTGTAAAAGCCAAGAAACGTTTTTCCTATACTGTACACTGTGCCATTTCTAAATATTAAAATCTCAAAAGGGAAAAGCACACAATTATTGCCGTAGCGCGCAACTTTAATCTAAATATTTAATAAGAAATGTACAAAAACACCACTGTATTTTGTGTGTTATTTTCATTTGTATATGAATAATTTTGACGTACTAAACTAATGTGCTTATGTAGATTATATAGTCGATTTACCACCATACAAAAAGCAGAAATACGTCACGCTGGTTCAAGCATGAAATTAAGAGCTTAACATATTATCTGGTTACGAAATATACTGGAATACAAATCAACCGCATATCGAGACGAAACTTCCCACTTAACCTTTTCTCATAAATTAAGAGATCCCATGACTTTTGCCTGAAATCAGACGGAAATGATTATTCCAAACTTTTCATAGGCATTATGTTTGTGTAAGTATATTAAGGTCGATCTTCACTCGCAAAATTTTGTCATGACGCTAGAGTGCCATGGCAAAATTGTATTTTTACACTCACAACTATTAACACCAAAATGTATGTATGTATGTGTGTAAATCATTTTATGTTCTTTCTGTTGTTCTGTATTGTCGCGGTGTAATGACGGTTCAATACAAACATATTTTGTCATGGCAGTCTGGCGTCGTGATTAATATAAAAGATGTACAGTATAGGAAAAACGTTTCTTGGCTTTTACACCTATATACCGTGCACGTTCCTTAATAAAACAACAACAACAATTTATTCTCCTAATATATGAAAAAATACCTTTCACCTGATATATGTTTCATTAGGATACGCGCACGGGAAATAGGTTAAAAAGATTAACAATGGAAGTACGAAAATATTAAAAAATACCATGGCAAATATTAGAAATCTGAAAATTATAGTTATAAATGTAAATTCCATTTATTGAATCGAACGAAGAATGAATCTGATAGACTTCATTGATAGACACAATCCTGATATAATGTTATTAATAGAAACTAAAATAGATATACGTGTAAATTTGCAATTAAAGGATACAATATGATCAGAAATGATAGAAACAAGTTAGGTGGCGGTACCGCCATATTACTAAAAATTAAATTTAAATTTAAGCACAACTCCTATATAAATCATCATTTAAGCAAGATAGAATGTACTGTAGTAGAAATTTACTTAAATAATAACAACATAATATTATAGGTTCACTTTACTCGGCTCCAAACCAATCTAATACAGAATTTATTACAGATTTAAGCCAAATTTTCACTCAGTTGAATTGTAAAAGTCCTAATAAATTCTACATATTTGCGGGGGATATGAATGCCAAACACAGTTCTTGGAACAACACTGTACAGGATTCGCGAGGAAAAAAATTACGAGAGTGGATTAACATGAATTCACAGTTTTATAAACTAAAATTTATTCCACCGGACAAACCTACTTATCCGAGAACCAAATCTACATTAGATTTAGCATTCATAGACGACCGAATGAAACTATCAAACGAGGCTTATTTAAATACTGTCAAATACGATAGCGACCATCGAGCATTAGAATTTAGTATTATTACTCAGCAAATCAACGATCCAATAATTGCAAACGCAACAATAAATAACCAAAATAACTCAGAGTGGGTTAGAGGAGTAGATTGGAATAGATATAGGGATAAGTTGGAAATATATCATAAAAAAATAAACGAAGAAGACATCGGAACCAAAATGCTAACAACAGAAACTTAACGAACGACGAAATAGACCAACATTTACTGAACATTGACTCAATGATAAAAAAAACTATGCAAGAAACCAGGACTAATAATAAAGAAAAGATATATTTAAAAGATTTATATGGAAGCAAAATCATATTTAAATTATATAAACAAAAAAGTATAATAGTCTCACAAATAAAGAAAATGGAAAGAAGAAATAATTATAATAGAAATATTATGAACAGACTTCAATCAATATTAAACAATATCAATGATTTAATGAAGCAAAACACCAAGATTCAAATTAATAAAGTTTGGAAATGTAAAATAGAAAAGATCCAAATAAATAAAAACACATATAAATCAAATTTTTAGACCGACAAATAAAATATCGATAAATAGTTTAAATATGAATTTAGGCAATAGTGAGGATCTATGATATTGCTTAATTATCAAAACAAGTACTAAACTAATTTAAATGATAAAAGTAAAACTAAACGTATAGATGGTGAAAATATTGAAATATTGGATCCTGAGAATAAGCTAAATGTGATTGGGGCTTATAGCTATTCAAAAACAAACAGAGAAACACAACAAGTCGAGAATGGAAAATACTATTAAAATATTTATAACACAAATAATCGAGCAAAAACCAAGAGTCTTGTTTAACAACACTGATAAATTTTTTAAGGACGAGTTTAACGATGACAGCACCGCAGATTGTATAAATCAAAACACTTTGACTAACAACAACCTTCAAACGACCATAGATGAACTCAAAAGCATTTTCAAATGTCTAAATAAAAACAAATCCTCGGGGCCAGACAACATACCAAACATAGCACTGAAATATATACCAGATTGTATCATTAGAGACTACTGCATATTGTTCAATAATGCATTAAATAACAACTACTTTCCAAATAAGTGGAAAATGTCGAAAATTGTACCGATAAAGAAAAAAACAAGGTTTGTGATCCTTAAAAGTTACCGCCCTATAAATTTAGTACCGAACATTAGCAAAGTTTTTGAAATAATAATATATAATAAAATGCTAGCACACACCACAAAGGAAAACTTATTACCTGACATACAATTTGGATTCAGATACTGCCATTCCACGGAACATGCGGTCAACAAATTAATATCGGATGTAATCAGAGGCTTTAGCAATACTTGTGTAACCGGAGCTGTCTTGATAGACATCCAAAGAGCTTTCGATTCTGTCTCGATAGAAGGATTAATCTATAAACTACAGAAAAGGGGATTTGATAAAAACATAATATATTTTCTTTATGAAATGTTAAAAGATAGGAAATTTTACATCTCAGACGGAAATAGTAAGTTTTTTGGTATATTATGTTTTCATGTTTACCTTACTAAAACAAAAAATGTAAAAACTGGAAAATAATATAATAATTTTATAAAAAAAAGGTTGCTTAGATGCACAATAGATTTACAGATCACAAGGCTGCACAAGGCTGTTCTCAAAATCGATCTTCATATTAATAATAAAAAAAAAAATAATACTGATTGTAAATAAAAAAAAGCAATACTATATAGAGGCGTAAAACTTGAATTCCACAGTGAAACAATTTTTTCAGTAAAATTAACACGAGATAAGAGTATAAATCCTTTACTTGTTAGAGAGAAACAAAAAAAATGTTCAGTAAAATTTACTGGCAGTAAGCGGGGAAAATGTACCCATAAAAAGTATGAAACTCAATACTTTTATGGCAACATTTGTTTGGCTTTATCACTCTAACGTAATTTTAATATGTATACTCTTCTCTTTTCGGTTTCCCAGTATTTTTTACTGGAAAAAATTGTTTCACTGTGGAATCCAATCCTAATGCGTGGATTCCACAGTGAAACAGTTTTTTTAAGTAAAAAATACTGGGAAACCGAAAAGAGGAGAGTATACATATTAAAATTACGTTAGAGTGATAAAGCCAAACAAATGTTGCCATAAAAAGTATTGAGTTTCATACTTGTTATGGCAACATTTTCCCCGCTTACTGCCAGTAAATTTTACTGAAATTTGTTTTTGTTTCTCTCTAACAAGTAAAGTATTTATATTTTTAGCTCTTGTTAATTTTAATAAATTGTTTAAAAAATTGTTTCACTGTGGAATTCACGCATAAGTCATCAGAGCTGTTTTGAAGGAATGGGTACAAAGGACCGAATGTTGAGGGGGCCGAATGTTGAGCCGAATATCGAAGGGCCGAATGTGTCGAAGGGCCGAATGTGTCGAAGGGCCGAATGTGTCGAAGGGCCGAATGTTGTCTAAAGGCCGAATGTGTCGAAGGGCCGAATATATCAAAGGGAGGAATGTCGAAGGGCTGAATGGGTCGAAGGGCCGATTTTTTTTTGTTCTTAGAAATATAAAATTTTTTAAATTTGTTGTTTTATGGAATATTTTATAATTTTTTTTATTAAACATAAATGAATTTCTTATGAATTTATGTATTTTACTATTTTTCATCTTTAAATATTCATGAGATTCCACGTATCCATCAGCGATACATTTTGGTGAAGGAAAATATGGTCATGCGCCACCTGAGACATTCGGCCCTATGCCAGCCTTTTGATAATTGGTATATGCACAAAAAATTAAAAAAATAATTAAATTAAATAAAAAAATTACAAAAAATATATTTCAAAAAACAAAAAAAACAAATCCGGCCCTTCGACACATTCGGCCCTTCGACAAATTCGGCCCTTCGACACATTCGGCCCTTGGAAATTCGGCCCTTCGACATTCGGCCATTCGGTTCCATTAACAAATGGAAAATAATCTGAAACAGTCCAATACACACGTATACGAGTAACAGTATTTTATAATAAAAACTAAAGAGGCTAGGCCCAATCTACAAATGTTAAAGTTAGAAAAACATCTCTAGTTTTAAGAAGTGTAAGTTAGATTTTGCCTTTGTGATATTTCGTATATCAATAAACGATTAATCGCGAGCGGTTATATTTATAGCGTGTATTATAGCGTGTCCGACTTTTTCATAAAACTGTTACGTCTGGTATAATAACATGCATTTGGCTCATTAATCTTACATAAACCTACCAAATAAATGTGGTACCTATAAGGAGTAAGAATAACACCAAACAATTCTAATATGTATTTGCCATTTACCAATGTTACCTGTTGAATAAATCGCGAAATGAATTATAAATTAGTTTGGCATTCTGCCAGTACGATAATGTTGTCAGTTGTTGAATATACGCCAAACTAATTTGTTTTATTATGCCAAAAAAACTCCTATAATTGGATTTATGACGTATTTGTGTCAAATTATGCTAATCGAGTGTTATCAGTTTTACGACATTTATATACTTTCTCGTCGCCAACAATATGAAAAATGTTCCAAATCTCTTACCCCACAGTGCACTCGATATAATGTACGAGTAGCCATAAATCAATTTGTATATCGTATATCAATAAATCTTTATAAAAAAACACACACACAAAAAATTCATCTTACCTGTTCCGTTATAAATAAATTATCAATTTGAAATAAACACAAATCTGAACGTTCAAAATTTCCCCGCGATGAAAATCCAAAATAGAACCAATTGTAATTTTTCGTAAAAACATTTTGAATATTAAATAGCACCTCCTTGCGTGACCAATCAATGACCCAATTCATTTTGATTTTTTCATTGTCCAGCAGCAACGAATGAAGTTTATTTGGTGAGATTTCTGTGGAAGACAAAAACGAAACAAAAATAAATAAATTTGGGAATGGTGTAAATCAATGTTTGGTATAATAGCTTCTGGCACATGTACATAATATAAATCGGTATATTGATAGATGATGGCATGTAACATATACATATAAAAATTTAATCGATGCTATATACTGTGTTAGCCCATTACATAAATATCAATCACACAAAGATACAGAAACTATGAAGCCATCGACGAGTAAGTCCTTCTTGCAATTGATTTGTGTTATTAATCGTGCGCTCTATGCTCTCTTTGCCATATGTGTCGTAGGGTGGAAATGGGGGTGGAAAATTGATAACATAACAAATTGATGGGGTAGAAAAAGCTATATCTGATCTAATTTGACAGATTGATTTGAAATATTTCGAGATGTGTTTATGATGATTTATTACTTTTAGTTTTAGTTATTTATTGCTCTGTGTACAGATAAATACGTATTTTGTAACCATCGTTTATGTGTTCAATCAATATATAGTTTTGCAGTTGTATATAACACATATTGCATATAGCCTTATACGAGAGACTAAGTTTCTTTGCGATTTATATTTTGGAGATCCATGAACTTAGACCACCAACGGAATAATTGATTCATTGATTAGACTGTAGGGCCAAATACTTGAAAATATCCTGGATAACGCCGGGCCTATTCGTACAGCCTGTTTACATATAACAAGAGGAACGGATAGGAAAAGTATCATTTTTTCTTAGGGTGGAACGGCCCGGTTATAGGCACCTAGTGATCGTACGCACAAGACGACACTAATAGGTTTATTGGTTAACAATGGTTTTCGTCTACATCAATTGGTTCTTTAAGTCACCAACCAGAATACTGTTAAGCCAAGATTATGAGCCTCTATAGCCTCGCCAAGTTTCCTGAAACAGCAGAACAGAACGAAAGTTACGCGGATACTTCCAACGGTAAGAAAGTTCATATAGGAAACAACAACAAATTCCTTGGTGCTGCTCCCCTGCTTTGCAGAAAAACATTAATAGCAAGCCTTATAAACTCAAATTCGGTCGTTAGCTTTGAAGCAATCGGACAAATTCGCAAATTTTTTTATACATAAGAAAAAAACCGGCAGAACCGTTGCCATCCCCAAACAAAAATCGAGTACCACCAAAAACCCCTCGCGTCGCCGACTATCATGCCCCTGACTAACAGGCATAAACAAGATAATATGCAATTACTTAATTGTTCCTAGTTTTCAGCTTCCTAAAATTCAAAATTATTTGTTATTTTAAATACCCCTAAACGACTCAAATTTTAAATAAATTTTGAGAATAATTGGAATTTGAAAGATACAAAATAAAAATATTAGCTATTCTAAACTAATTACGCAACCTAAACCATAATTTTTATATCTGTGAACTTAGACTTAAATATAAAATTTAATCCGAACTAGAAGATAAGGTATAGTAAATTTAAATAAAACTATATATACAAGGCGAGCTTCCCACCAAATGACGGTCAGGTCCCCATTCGGGACGGTGAAACCGAGATGATTTTGACTCAACAGTATCTAAATTAAAAATTCGCTTAATTAAGTCAAAAGAGGTTTGATTCCGACCATTTCCATCTCCTGTCAATACAAACCAAGAGAAAACTGCCCGCTTTCACTTCCGAAACCATAGTCTATAATTAAATAGACACGTTCATAAAATAAAAATTTCTGCTACGCCGGTTTATTAAAGTGAAGTGAAAAATAAGATGCAACCGAAACTACAAAAAGTCGTTACTTCGTCAGAAGATGAAAATGTCAGCCATGCTGGCACATCAACATCGCGGGCAATGACCGGAAACCGGTGGCATGGTTCATCCTCGTCGAACATCAGTTCAGAATCCACCGCATTGTCGATGACGATGAACAATTCGCATACACTCTCGGCGCGATACCACAGGAGACAATTCAATTTATAATGGACATTTTTAGAAACCCGCAGCCAGACACGGAATACAAACGACTAAAATCCGCGTTAACCAACCGATACTCTGTCAGCGAGGAGCAACGGCTTGACGAGTTGCTCTCAGGCTTCCAACAAATGGGAGACCTTAAACCGCCTCATTTTTATCGCCTGCTTGAATAAAAAGCAGGTGATTCCAAATTAGTAAATAACGATTTACTCAAAAATCTCTGGCTAAAACGTTTGCCAGGCGACTTACGAGCGATAATGGCGCGGGATACGAAGAACGACATCGAGGAAATCCTACCGGCCGCCGACAATATCTGGATTTACGCTCAATCCAGAGCAACCAAAAAAATTGCTGCTGTCAACCAGCCATCCGCAAGCATGGCAACTGCTGGCGGTGAATCATCCCTTGTTTTAATGCAAAGACAACTGGACAAGACGCAACAACAATTAGCAGATCTACAGTGAACACAGGCCAATATGAACTTTGGTTCACGTGGAAGATCGCCAAACAATAGACGTAATTTCAATTACCGTCTCAGGTCAAGGTCGGGATTTTCATCTCGATTGTCGTCTCTGCTACTACCACCGTCGTTTCGGCTCACACGCACGCAACTGTAGCAAGCCGTGCAGTTTCATTTCATGGAGAAGCTACTTCTAAACAATTCAAGTCTTCGAAAACCACTAAATCCTGCTGTCTCTACGGCAAACAGTGGGATTGGTTCGTCTCGCCGTCTTTTCATCAAAGATCATGAAAACAACTTGCAGTTTCTGATCGATTCGGGGGCTGAAGTATCTGTGATACCCGTAAACAAGTTTCCCCGACATGCAAAAGACACCGTTTGCATTCTTACCGCAGCAAACGGATCCCCAATTTCCACTTACGGCACAAAACTTTTGAAGGTTAATCTCGGTCCAGGCGTTCGTTCACACATCCCTTCATCATCGCGGCAGTAGACAGGCCTATTACAGGTGCTGACTTTCTGTCCAAATATGGTCTCGTGGTCGATTTAAAGAACAGAAGACTTGAAACTCGCCGGCGCCACTATCTTCTCGAAAATAGATTTGGTAAGGGCATACCATCATATTCCCATGGCTCTCGAGAACATTCATAAAACAGCGATAACCACTCCTTTTGGGCTTTTTGAGTTTACCCGAATGCCATACGGCCTTCGTAACTCAGCCCAGACATTGCAACGATTCCTTAACGAAGTGCTAAAAGGGCTGGACTTCGTCTACTCTTATATCGACGATATCATTGTTGCGAACCGGTCCACGATGGAGCACAGGATGGAGGCAGTATTTAATCGTCTCTCCGCAAATGGAATTAATATTAAAGCTTCCAAATGTATTTTCGGCGTAAAGTCACTTGACTTCCTCAGCCACACAATTTCGAAAGATGACATCCTCCCATCGAAAGACAGAGTTGATGTCATTTCAAACTTTCCACAGCCAATTCACAGCCTTTCCACAGGTATGGTGAATTATTACCACCGCTTTGTACTACGATTAGCCAAACTGTTTTCGCCGATTCACAGGCATTTGAACACTTTACTCAAGAAAGGAAAAACAAAATAAACTTCTCTTGGCCCGAAAATTGCACAGAATCATTTCGATAAGGTCAAGCGATCTCTTGCCGCTGTCACTCTTTTGGCACATCCGTTGAACGACGCTCAGTTCAATATAACTACCGACACTTTCAATGTAGCAGTTGGAGCTGTCTTACAACAACGCAACAAAGGATGTTGGCAACCATTAGCGTACTTTCGATAGAGAACTTCTTGCTATGTATCTAGCAATCAAACACTTTCGCCATTTCGTCGAAGGCCGAAATTTCTCTTTATTTACCAACCATAAACCCCTTACAACAGCTATTGCGTCAAAGTCTGAACGTAGTCCCCGGCAATTACGACATATTGATTACATTGCTCAATTCACTACCGACATTCATTACATCAAAGGTAAACACAATGTAGTGAGCGACTGTTTCTCTCGTTCTGGTGAATCACTTCTCAAAGAACTCAGCGTCTTCTCCTTCGACACGAAGGAATTACTTGTACAGCAACAACGCGCGACAAATTGCAGAAATTGATTTCAGCACACACACCGGAATCAACCGTAAACCTGAAACCTGAGACTTCAACAGCTAAAAATCGACCCTACGTTCCTCTCAACATGCGACGGACAATCTTCGATAGTCTACATGGTTTATCATACCCTGGCATCCGTGCTACGCGAAAACGTATTGCTTCAAAATACTTCTGGCCAAGAATGTATACTGATACAAGCATTTGGGCGAAATCTTGTATCCCATGCCAAAAGTCCAAAGTACACCTCCATACGAAATCAGAACTTAGTCAATTTGAGCTACCAAGTGGCAGGTTTGAACACATCGACATGGACCTGGTTGGTCCACTGTCCCAATTGAATGGCTATCATTACATTTTGACGATAGTCGACCGATTTACCCGTTGGCCAGAAGCTTATCCAATCCGAGAAATGACCGCACAAACCGTAAGTAAGATCTACTACAATGAGTATATCTGTAGATATGGTGTCCCACTCTTCATCACGACAGACCAAGGAACCGAGCTCACGAAGCTCCTAGATTCCCATCGCATTTGGGCAACTGCATACAACCCGAAAGCGAATGGTCTTGTCTAACGGTCCCACAGGCAATTTAAAATCCGCCTTAAGAGCTCGATGTAATACATCTCATTGGAGTTCAGAACTTCCAATAATCCTATTGGGTATTCGAACCTCCGTCAAGGAAGACCTCAACTGCACACCAACAGAGCTAGTATATGCTCAAAATATCAAGGTTCCCGGTGAATTCTTCATCAACCATCAAAATTCGAACCCAAACACCTGATACTTCGGATTTCGTGAATCAACTTCGTAGAACCATGAGAGCTTTAGTTCCTATACGGACACAAGACATCCAACCGAACAGGCAACGTTCATTCCCAAAAATCTGGAAACCTGTTCATATGTATTCGTACGTGTGGATAGAGTCAGAGGTCTATTGAGCACACCATATTCTGGATCGTATCCAGTGACCCGCAAATTGATCAAATTCTTTGTTGTGGATGTAGATGGAAAATCCACAACAATTGGCATCGACAGGCTTAAGCCAGCATACGGAATACTTGTGGTAAACCCAGTCGAAAAACGTAGTGTCCGAAAAACAGTTACATTCAATTTAAAACACTACGGTTTTCGATCCAGGAGGGGAGTGATGTAGCGACTCAAAAATCCTTTTCACTTCGTGGCAATCCTCGTAACAAAACTATTTATACACCGGCCCAATTAATTACGAGGCATAGCTCGTTTTGCTGAATAGAGCTATTTCGCTACCTACAAATTAATTCTGCGAATCTCGATATTTATCCTCGATAAATATCGATATATTTACCGACAATCCAAAAACGAAACGAAAAAGGAGTTAGTCGGGTTTTAGAAGTACACGAGACACAGTCTCATAATAATAAAAAATCAAGTGAAAGTGCATCGAACAATCGTTCACACAGCAAACAAACCATTTTGTGACATAAATTATATAAACTATTTATTTATTTAAATAATAAATAAATAAATATTTTATATAAAACATAAATATAGTGTTATTAATTAAACCAATAAAACACGATAACACGTGTTATTAATTAAACCAATAACTCCCGCTCCGAACAACTCCCACAACAATCAGCTCTCTTCCATGTTGTAACGCTTCCGATACAAAAGCCTTCCGATACAAAAGTGTAATATAAAGGTCGATTTTATCACGTTTAATAATTTTTGTGTAATAAATCAGATATTGGCCATCAGATATTGGGCCGAATTTTAGTCTTCGAGCGTTGTAGAGGACAGGTTTGGTTTAGCCACGTGTATAATAATTTTAATAATTATTTTAGTTTTAGATTAGATGGAATTGCCTGCAGGGGATTGGTTTTCAGGTGTGTAAAATAAATGCCGAGTTTATCAAATCGAATAATTTATACACACGACCGCCACCAGATATTGGAACAAATATTTATCATTGAGCCTTGTAGGGGGGGGGGGGGGAGGAGGGGTATGTCAACCCTATTCAGGTTCAACAAATCATGTTTGTTTCAGATTAGACTGAATAGACTTTAGACGATGACGATATGGGTATACCTTTCATAATTTAATACACCAGACCGTTACCAGATTTTGAAAAAATCGCCACTAAATATGTGTTTTAGAAAGCACGTCAACCTTATGCAGTCAACCTTATGCATAATAAATTTATTTTTGCTTAAGGTGAGATGGAATTGATAGACGATGTTGTTGTGCCTTCAAACTCCGGAAGTGATCTTTGAACAGCCAACATCTTCTCAATGAGATTTCAATCAAATTCCGCGACCAGTAGAGTCAACTTGAGCTGAATTGGGATGCTTCAGTCAAAACACTTGGGCTACATTGGTCTCCATTGGTCGATTGTTTCATTGTTGCTCAACATCAAATGTCCGTGCGCCAATCAAACGAACGATATTATTGCAGGCATCCAAGATATTCGATTCGTTCGGCCCCGTATCTCCTATCACAATTATCGATCGCTGGATAACTCATTCGACAAACCATAGTAATCTTCAACTTACGGATACGGAGACGCCTCTGAAAAAGCATATACGTATCGGTGGTGTATGGTTGTACAACGTAGGCAGTTGTATCTTTCAAAATCGCAATACTGGCATCAAAATCAAAAGTCACACCAATCAAAACGGATAGCCCGCGCGTTTGTGGCCATTCGGGTTTTCGCAAATCACGAACTAACTTTACCGATTGGAATTTTGTCTACACCACCCCGTAGATAGCGCTCGTGGTGTTCCCTCATTACTACACAACCAGCCATTGTGCGGTAGACGCAACGCATGCAGAAACCGCGACACCTCACTATGACTTATACAGCGTGGCGCACGAATCGTGCTACAAAAACAAAACGTAATAACTATTTTACTATATTTATTCTAGTAGTACAACTATTATTCTATTTATTCTAGTAGTACAACTACATGGTATATGTTCTATATATATAGACAATATTCCAATGTAATAATACAACATCAGTCGTCGCGACCTGATGAGAAGACTGATTTTTTCAAATCAATAGTCTCATTTGTTCGAAACTGATTGTTGTGATTCTTACACATTAGCCATCTATAAGTCAAAAATTCAAATATATTTATTCGCTCGAAGTTCATCTTGGATTCCGTATCATGGCTTCCTGCAGACGTTTCATCCAACTTCGACGTCTCAGCCCAGCAACGCGTTCGAAATGCTTCATCAGCGTACCCGAGAATTAGTCATTCGAGTTCTGGTTCAAGCTGGTTCAAGAGAAACATTTCATTGACGAGATAGCAAGATGTTAATCCGGATAACATATATTAGGCAAGACCACACTTCGATCTCTGGTCCATTTCATCGACAGTGACGAGTATACCGTATACGGACCGGAGGTGCATAAAAGCGCTTTGGATTTTAAGCATCAAAACCTTGGTGCGCTCGCACGTACTTAAAAGTATTGTGTGCTTTCTTCGTTTGGTTCAAAAGTTACAACACCCGAAGAGGCCTGCGTAAATTCAAAATCTTTACAGTGATTGTGCAACCAACTTCGTTGGAGCTAATCATCAATTGGTATTCCTGCATCAACAGAGCACGAGAGATATAGATCATCAGACCGCGGCATTTTTGGCTCTGGATGGTACTACCCGAAACTTCATTCCTGTAAGCAACTGCAGAGTCTGTATCACGGCTTCGTACGAGTAACCGGTCACAAAGCTGTGCCTGCAGCCAATTTGGAACAACAAAACAATCACTAAAGTATCAAAGTACCCCTTCGCTGATCGGTATCACCACCTATCGATGGGCACCATCAAAAATAATTTTTAGCCTCTTTGTTCTTCTGCTATTGAACCCTTGTTATGATATAAATTAGGATCATTGAATGATACCATTCTTGAGATTAGGCAATTTTCATATTTTCAATTCCACCATTCAATTTTTCATTCCCAAGGCATTTAAACGAAAACCAACTTGATATGTACTTTGCAATCCAACAATCCAACAGTTTAATATTTCAAACAATTTCATATAGTTTTGTTGCTGCTTATGTGTCTTGCGATACCTTACAATCCTTTTTCTGTTTTCTTTTTTGTTTAAGTTCAACTGAAATCGAACGTAATTTAAGACAAAATATAAAATCAATTTACGGATTTTTTTTTTTATTTATTTTGATCCCCTCCCCTTAAAGAAACCCTAAATACATACACAAGGATTTCAATTTTCTTGGAATATATCGGTAACCGTTCGGCATTCTTTGTGTGTTTGTTACAAGCAAATACAGAAAGCTCAGACCCAATTTAAACCGAATACAATGGACGAGAAGTAAAAACAATAAAATTTCTTTTTCTATTTGTTGTTGGTCTTATCATAAAAAGAAAATTTATTATTACACAACTCTTGCGAGATATAATTTCAATTTGAAAAGTTTTGTGTGATAACAAGAAAAACTTTTTCAACTTTTTTTTTCTCGTTCCTTGTTTGGTTAAATACTAATTTAATGGTACTTAATAAACTGTTATATAAAATATCTTATAAGAACTAATCAAAAAGTACTCAAATTCATAATTGCCGCGGAAAACGAGCAATGAATTTAACATTTTATGATGAGTGCGGTTTAGAGAGCTTTTCATTGTCGTAATACAAATTTTCCCGCATTTTATCAAATTTGATTAAGTCGGTTATATGTGTATAAGTATGTCTATGTATCTGTGAGTTAATAAATTCGCTTAACTCCTCAAACCAATTAACATTAAATCCTTTTAGATAATCATCGTATATAATCTTCAACAAACAACACTCAACATATTTTATAATTGAAACCTAGTTTACAGGTAGTGGCTAAATTACATTTGCTATCTTCGTTTTAATTTGCTACGTTAGCTACACCTACAACTAAGTGTAAAAACTTTAAAAATGATTGCCTTAAAATAATCTCTATTTTCTATTTCGATTTGACGTTGTTCATAGTGTAAAAATTTTATAGTAGAATTATGACGGTTATCAATGTCGAATGATAGATGGCTTTATGCAATAATATGAAATTAAACACATCAAAATGTAAATGGAACCACTGCACCTAGAATACTACAGGCCACACTGCTTGCTATGTCATCTAATTTATGACTACAGTTTATTCTTTGAACTGTAGATGGCACTCATATTCAATGAAAGAATAAACGAATATAAACAGAAAAGAAAAATTGTTTATACGAGTGCAAAAACTAAGGTTATGTCTTCTCGTAAATTGCACACGAAATGTGTACATAATTTATACGTGTCTACATATTTAACACAATTTAGAATGCATAATTTTATAATAATATCATGAATAAATATTTTTCTTCTTGTTTGCTTTCAATTTTTTTTTTATCAATATGACAGCTTAAACACAAACAAAAAATCAAAACATTCTTTTAATTTTAGTGCTGCCTATAATAGCCAAAGAAAGAACTGACGACATAAATTGACGTCATATAGCAAAATTTTTAAAGCAGTGTGGCCTTTAGTATTCTAGGTGCACTGATGGAACACATGGTTTTTAGGTTGCCATTGCCTTGAATTTGGTTTGATTTTTGTTTTGTTTTTCGTTTCTAGAAGATAGTTTGAGTTGATTTCTCAATAAAGTCTCAGACTTTATTCAGTTTTAGCTCCTAAAAGAGTGAGTTTTAAATTTTGAAATTTAAAATTTAGTGAAGAAGTATGAAATACAGCAATACACATCATAATCTAACTAATAATGAAATGGAGGAAGCAGTAGAAATGGTTCGAGGTGAAAGAAGCCAAGCAGATGTTGCTCGTCATATTAATGTGGCCCGTAGCGTTATATGCAGATTATGGCAACGATATGTATGACTGAGAAATTAGAAGCTTAGAACTGATTGGTGTCAAAATCATAAAAATTGAACAGAAAGCATGTATGGTTTTTTCATTGAGCTGAATTCCTGTTAGTTTTGTTGTCATCCACGATATGTTATAATTTTGCACGTGCTCTCTTGTTACCGTTGACTTATATAATCCACCAATTTTAATCACATGAACAAAGCAGAGTCAACGTTTGTTGTCTAACATATATTGGGTCTTTTTATTACTTTAATCCGGGCAAGCAAGCCTACTCCGGGTGTTGTACACCGAGCAAAAGTTTTACAGGGCAAAACGATTCCAGAGTAATAAAATTTCTTTTACTGTGCGCACTCTCCGTATCCTAACAGTCATTTCAGAGTAAAAGTTGAAGAAATGAGTTTGCACATTTGACTATTAAAACCGCAGTGTGTAGAGTAAAATTACGTTGGTCGAATAAAAAACCACGACTAACCATGGCACTATCTGCGCAAAACCAAAAAATATAACCACAATGGAAAGAGAAACGTATAAAGCGAAAAACCGTAGTTTTATTTTGGTTTGGTTGTCGTTTGATTGGCTGCTTGCAGTTCGTCTTATGATGTGGTGCATATTGGAATTAAAATGGAAGAAGTTCAAATCGATAGGTGTAAAAGAGAAGCAGACAATTTCAGGCGTCGACTGTTTGTTGGATTATACAGCACAGCATAAGGTTAGGCATAGGTAGAGTAATCAGCATTGATTGGTTATCATCGATTTATTTTCAAAGTTCGTGTTGTTACGGTGCGTCATGTGGAAACCGGTGGTCTTGTCATGCAGGTTATTCTTTATTCCTAGTTTTTCGAGTTACCGAAATTATCGTTACGAACAACGGCAAACAATTTACGTCGCGTAATATTAAAACGTTTTTATGGCGTTTTTATGACAGATATGACCTCAGTTCAAGAATTAGAAATTTTGAGGTGGGTTTCTTTGGTTTTGGTCACATGTTTGTCAAATATGTCGTGGCGAGGAAACTGGGATCAAATACTTACGAGTTAAGATAATTACCATGCCATTATATGCAAACGATCTAATAGAATTTGATGAATGAAATGCGATCGGAATCGGAATTATTAGTATTATGTCAGCGTAACGGAATATTTGGCACCTACTTGTCAACCTAATAATTTGGATTAGCTACTGCAGTAAGTATATTGCCAAAGTTTATCGAGTGTTGGTGCTATGGAGCGTGACTCTAAAAGTGACGATATACTACCATGTGCCGGAGTCAACTCGCAACGTTTGTCGATGAGCGAATCGAAAACGATATTGCACGTCAAGACGAAGCAACATTAACAGCGAGCAGTCATTCTTTTGCGACTTTATCCTTGTATATATAGACATATTTTTAATAAATAATTTAGCAGCGAGTTGCTTTCCTCTCACACCCCAAGTCAATCAATAATAAACGTTTGAATTTCCAATGTAAGCTTCTAAATGACCCATCAAAAAATTTAGAAGAAAATATGGTAAGTTTACAGGATAGGCTTTCATTTTTGTGGCTTCTAAATGAGAGTTTTTTCGTGGTGTCGTGGTGTAGGTGTAAATATTACATTTTACTTTGGCCAATTTACTAAGAAAGTGGCAAAGTTTCATTTTAGCCTTAAAAGTGAACTCAGGCCACAAAATCCTTCGTAATAACTACGTGGTTTACTAAAAATCTGCAGTAATGATCCCGCTCGGTCCTCATTCTTACGCTTAACTTACGCGAGAATATAGCGACAAGTTTTACATAAATATCAATATTTTCCAAATAACTGATGCACGATTTACATGTTCCAATTTTTTTTCCAGTAAAAAATGAAGGGTTAAGTATATTACGATTTTCGTTTGCGAGAGGAGCACGAAACAAATTCCAGTAAAATAAAATTGGGTTTTTTTCTTTTTAATTTGGGGAAATGTTGTTTACATATGGCTGTCTCTTTTTAACTAATTTCTAGTTGCCGAACTATATACAAAATTATTTTAATTTTTAAGCGATTGTATCAAAATTCGAAATATTTTAGATTGTTTTAAAATTATTTGTAGTATAGATATTTATTGGGAAGTAATGAAAGAAATCACGGAAATTATATTCTAGGCAAGAAAGAAATTATTTCAATTATGGAATCCATCTGCTCAACATAGCTTATAGCAACTGCTTAAACATTTAACCCTGTGTTTCAGTATATTTGACATTTTAACAAATTCGTCTTCCCACCAAGAATAATTTTTTGAAAACAATATAAATAATTAAAACGAGTCATTAAAAAGAACTAAACACTTAAAATTTTTTTATAGTATAGAAAATGTTTTTTTAGTTATGGCTTGCAATATCCATGTAACGGGTCCCATTTGAAACGCGAATTATCAAAACGCGATGTTTCAAAACGCGATACGGTACAAAACGCGATATGGTATAAAACGCGATATTTCAAAATGCGATACTTCAAAACGCGACATGGTACAAAACGGGAGTTTAGGATCGGGTTATATCAGGCGGGTGAAGGGGAAATTTAATTTCAGTTTATCGGAATTTAAAAATCGATAGGAAAGATTGTATATAGGATCGCTATCAGGTGGGTCGCTGCATTCCCGCCGCTTCGCAACGCATATTCTGTACCATATCGCGTTTCGAAATATCGCGTTTTGTACCATATCGCGTTTTGTGCCATATCTCGTTTTGTCATATCTCGTTTTGAAATATCGCATTTTGAAATATCGCGTTTCGACCGGATCCACCATGTAACCCGTGTTTTGTGGAGCTTTGAAAATTTGAAATATTCGTGCTTATTCTTATGATAGGACCATTTTTTGAATATTGTAATTGTGTTTATGCTTAAAAATAGTCAAACAATGGTTAATATGTGGTTTATTTCAAGGTGAGGCTCAAGAAGCAAGAACAAAAAGTGGGTATAATTTCCCTGTTCTGCCATTCGATAGTTCGAATATCGTTTTTTGAGGGACATTTTTCATTTACTTTAAGGCAAACTCCAGCTAACGCATGCATTTTGTGTAAAGAACTAAAACAACTATTCCGATCTGCAACTACTATTCAATCAGTTCAATTAACGCTCTGATAATCAAAATGCCACATTATCTTAAATAAATCCCTTCGGTTATAATTTGGCACTACCTGCGCATACAAAATCTATATCCTGTTTGTATCATTAATATTATCTAGATAAATTAATTATTTCTACTTCTCGTGTACCCCAATTTTTTGCAATATAAATAATTTTGGCTCCTACACGTTGAGTACAAAAAATAAATCTAATTATCTTTCTAATCACTAAGTTTTCCTTGTTCGTCGTTTTGTAAAATAGGGATTCATCCAAAAAAAAAACAAAAAAAAACATGAGTATGATAAGAGATGGAACCCTTATCATTTATGACAGATAATTGTTACATATGTATATGTAAGAAGTGACTACGTATGTGAGCTATAAATGAAATTCTTATTAACAATTTATAATAATTGTCTTAGCTTATTAAAATTTTAAACATTTCCTTTTGCTGGTTGTCGTTTTATGAAGGCGGATTTAGATGCGAGTTGGGATTTATTGTAGAAGTTGGATGTTTTTGGGATAGGGGAATCAACCGTGATTTAAACAGTAACATGGTGATGTGGTAACAAATACGTATATAAACTTGCTTATGTGTATGTGTGCGAATATATGATATGCTGAATTTTTGTTTCGTCTCGATTCCGGCTAGCAGGGGCGGGGGTGGAGAATAATGTCAAGCTACAATATTATATTATAAAAGCTTAGTTCTCGTGCAACTATCTCAAGGGAAATCGTACTGAATAAATTCGGATGTGATGGGTATCGAATGAGACATACGCTTAAACCATAACCAACCTTAAAAAAAGAGATTTTAAGTATAGAACGCCATAAGTGGGTCACTGAGAAGCAAATTTGTAAAATTGGTTTTGGTGACTGGCAATTTCGTTGAGAAATATTTAGGGAATTCACGACTATGACAGTAGCGCATCAAAAAAGTTATTAAAACCTTCAACAAACTATTTCACAAAAATGTTAAATCCTCCAAAGTATTTAGAATATACTCGTTGCCGGATTTACCCCATCTCTATCGATGCGGTCTTATAAGCGTATTATTACTAGTAGATACTCCTGATGACCTATAACAAGTAGACATCGATCGAGTGATTTTTTAAACATTTTGAACTAAAATTTTTTAATTAAAATATTCAAAAATCAAATTTTTGCGTAATAAAAAAACAAGTGTTTAATAAAATGTGTTTTATATAAAAATATCTCGACTCCATCACCGAAAGACAACAATCACGACAACAATCACGAACGCCGCACGGAAATTTTAGACGGTAGAGAAATTTTATATGGAAAGCAGTAATAATTCTACCGGTTTTATTCTGTTGTTTCAAAAAAACCTTACGAATTCGTTCGATTGCTATAAAGCTGACGAATGAATTATTTTTTTTTCTGGCTTGCGATTTGTGTTTTTTTGCGAAACAATGGAACAAAACCGGTACAATTATTGCTGTTTTCCATATAAAATTTCACTACCGTTTAAATTTTCCGTCCGGCGTTCATGATTCGAACCGTATTCGCAGTTCGAACCGTAAAAACACACTGGTTCCATTGAATTTCTTTATCAATGATAACTCTTTTCGTGTCGCCTCCTTCATTTGAGACCAAGCTAAACTAATTTTTTTCGAAGTTTGGCTTCATTACAATCTCTTTCTGACACTCTATAACCACCATTCACCGAGTGTTAATCTGACACTGGAATCACTGCGACTTAGAAACGGTTTAGCTCCCTTCAATTCTGCCATTTTCTAATACTACAAATACTCAAGATGATACCATAACACTGTCATCACTACATCGTTAAACCGTTTCCGAAACCCTTGGCTCAAATATACAATTTTATGGCGTTAGTTCGATGAATTTCTGAAAAAATATTAGTTATATATCTAATACAAAATTCCAAATCGACATACAGTATATCCCTCCAAATGCAACCAACGCAATATGATGCATCTTGGCGCAACATTACACAACATAATCCCACATAATGGAAAACGTCTAATTAAGCGCAAGACACTAGACGATGCAACTCCTCCCGTTTCACGGCACTCAAAAACTCGATTTAACAAATTTTTATTAAAATTGTTCAACTTGAAAAAAATTTAAAACAGGAACCCGGTCCCTCCGTGACTTCGTTCCACCCCTTTCTTGGGGCTTAACGTTCATAAACGTGTGTACACCATGTTACTTGAATATTGCACTATCTTTCATGACTCTATATCACGTTGAATGATGTTGCGTGATGTTGCACTATGTTGTATTATGTTTCATCACTTGTTTTTTGTTAAATAAATATGTCTTGCGTTATGTCACACCGTGTTTTTCTAATTTCGTTACGCCGCCTATACAAGTAAACCAACTAAACCGAGAATAGTTATACATCATTGTTAACAAATTAAATGGATTCGAATTTCTTTAACGGCCCTAATCCTATAGTTTACACACTTCCTGTGTAATTATTTCGTTCCACACTGATATCAGCATATCTAACTTAAAGGTATGACGAACGGTTTAAAATCTACCGCGGTTGTGTCACATCTAAAAATTATTACCTACAAACATTTCTGAAGGAATATTTTTAAGGTCGACTGACAGATCTCGCGTCAATTCCTTCCAACTGAAAACCGCTATCTTCGGCTTCATATACTTTTTCAGCCACTCGATGATCTAATGATGGATGCCAGCTCTCCTTCACTAAATTTCATATTCTCAAATGAGCATCAAGTTCCAAAATATTACAGAGCAGTCAATCTGCAACCCCAGTTTCAAAAGACCATCGGGAGGAACAGAAGGTCGTAGAACTCAGGTGAAGCCCTAAAACATATAATTTTCCTTCGTGTTCGTGTTTTGTATCAAATCATTACACATTTGACGACATTTTTACTGATTCGAGGTATTTAATGTCTTCTACTCTATAAAAATTATGGCTGTCGATTCCATAATTTGCCATGGAGATGCTCCTGGATGTTGATTTGAATTTGATTTTGCTAACAAACGCTAACCGCAGTTACCGTAGCATATGTTTGATTGATCAATTGTGTGAGCGATTCTTGGATTTCGCTGAAAAAATTGCCTAACACTCCCAGGAACCAAAAGCCCATTTTTTCCATCTTCCGGATACTAGTAATCGATTACGATGCTTAATTTGTTTAGAGGGTCCTCCGTTAGAGCATTGGGGTAACGGAAAATTAATTGAATTTGTGAAACTGGTTTTTGAATGCCAGAAAGTGGAATGGATCCTGATTTCGTGAAAATTAGTTTAGGAAGTCTCTGGAGGAGCCGGGTCATTTTTTGTGAAAGACTCACTCTCTACGACCAGTTCGATAATGTTTTAAAGATATTTACCCAGCACGAAGTTGGGTGATCTCAATGCATACAATGGCAGCGCAGCAGTATATCCCTTTTTCAAACAAAAAAATGGCTCTATTTAAGTCCAAACCACACAAATATATGAGTAACAAATCATAATGGCGTTTTTTATAAAAAATTAGCTTTATTTTAAGTACAACCAACACAATTGTGTGTAGTTTAAATTGTGTATAGTTTAAAATATGTTTTAAAGGAATGCACAAATGTGTAAGTTTGTTGTAAACACAAACAAAAATCAATTTTTAACATGTTACTTTTGCCGTACCCACACAATTGTGTTAGTGGCCAGAAAACGGGATATATCGTGATGTGGCCCAGACACTCTATAAAATGGAGGTATGGTTGGTTCAATCGGCCCTATTCTCATGTTTAAAAGGTGCTTGTGATGCAAAAACTTTAAACTTAGAAAGCCCGGTTAGTTGAGAAATATGTACTATCAATTCAATAAAAGGATCGCGTATGTAAAGAAACCCTTCTCAACCAACGCGCAAGTGGAAAAACGACTACCGAATACCTCTGAGCAACCCCGGCTAGAAGGTTGAAGCCAAAGTAGTCGCAGATTATAAGTTGTTAATTTGCAGCGAACGCAATTTGGGCGACTTCCTTTCCAGTTTCCGTCCAAACAGGTAAACATCCAAACAAACTTTTTGACCGACGAATGTGTGGAAAAAGTGCTTCGAGAAAACAGGCAAAAGCTGGTCATTATGGGCGCCAAGTCGTACTGTGATGCTTTATTTTAATAACGTAGGATATAAATGTACTTGATGCACAAAACCTTCAAATACTTGGTTATTATATCTGACGCCATCTTGTTACGGACTGAGCGACATATTTTAATGATCTGATATGCTTTGTTGTGATTTGATATGATTTGATATGATTTTATAAAATTTGATATGATTTGTACAGATTTGATATGATAGGATATGATCTGATATGATTTAATTGGATTTGATATGATTTGATATGATTCGGTTTGATTCGATATAATTTGATATGATTTGATATGATTTGATATAATTTGATATGATTTGATATGATTTGATATGATTTGATATATGATATGATTTGATATGATTTGATATGATTTAATATGATTTGATATGATTTGATATGATTTTATATGATTTGATATAATTGAACACTATTTTGTGTATATTGGATTTTAAAAAACTTGAATTTTTGAATTTAATTTTTACAAAATAAATAAAAATAAAACACAATAAGCTTTTTCGGTTTTTTAGAAACATTTTGAGGTTTTGGGTGATGTCTGTGTACGTATGATTCTTCATGGCTATGTGTTGTGCGTAGTTAGATTTGAAGATTGTGTTAGTTTTTATATTTTTGTTTCTTTTAAGTGCTAACATATATTTGAATCATATTGAACAAAATTTCATCAACAACACAAGAAATAAACACAAAAATAAGATTTTATATTGGCACCAATACGTCGATGACATATTAATCTTATTCCACGGCACAAAAAGACAGCTGGATGATCTATACAAATACATAAATAACATACACGTAAACATTAAATTCACATTGAAATTAGAGCAGGATAAATCCATAAATAATCTCGACCTCACAATTAAAAACCTCAACCAACAACACAGCTTCACCATACATCGAAAACACACACAAACAGATCACACTATTCACAACACTTTGAATCATCCATTTCTACACAAAATAGTAGCATACAACCATCTTCTAACCAGGCTCAACAACATACCCATGAATGTGGACGACTACACAGAAAAATTACGGCAACCCGAAAATTATGCGCAACACAATTTAACACAACCACAAAAGTGCGACAAACAATTGTTAGAAATGAATTCAGAGAAGGATAATTGTACTACAAACAATTTTACACGGAAACAATTCTACACTGAACAATTCATCGAAAAGACTCGTAATGGTAATACAAACAATTTTACACGGAAACAATTTTACACTGAACAATTCATCGAAAAGACTCGTAATGGTAATACAAACAATTTTACACGGAAACAATTCTACACTGAACAATTCATCGAAAAGACTCGTAATGGTAATACAAACAATTTTACACGGAAACAATTCTACACTGAAAAATTCATCGAAAAGACTCGTAATTAAAAAATATTAATCAATTTTCTCTTAATTGTTCAATTGTGTGGTACGGAAAGCAAAGTAGGACATCCCCAATAATGACACTTCATTAATTGTATAAATTCTGGAAAAGCGGGGGTTTGGGGCCCCCATCCTCTAAGGTATACAACGAATTAAAATTACATTAAAAAATTGTTTATATTTACAAAAGTTGATTTTTTTAACGTTTGTGGCACTATCAGAAGAAGCGATAAGAGCGATAAAAACTCTTTGATCTGTGTCTGCAAGGTTGACGAAGCAATTATTATTAATAAAAATAAAAAAAAGATGGTAAAAAATTAGCTGAAAAATAAATTATGCACAATAATCCGGTGCATTACAGTGAAAAATTATGTTCCGATGAATTGTTGTTTGCACATTTGTTTTTACGCACACTTGGTTATTGTAAAGTTGTAGTTTTCATATTTGTTTTTCGATGAATTGTTTGTTGCATAATTGCTTGTGGCATAATTGTTTTTTTCGGGGAACCGAAATTACATACAATATTACATATAGCTAAGCAAAATGGTTACAACAAAGAATTAATTCATACATTGAACCACAAAATTTTACACAAAAAACAACTTCAATTTCACAGCACTTTGCACAATACACAAAAAACAATACGGAGAAGTACATCACAGTTGAATACAACAAACACACGAGCAATTTATTACAAAAAACATTTAAGAAATTTGACTACATATTGCAATTGCACACAAAACGTCACATAAAATTCAAAACAAATTATATCAATACAACAGAACCGCAATATTGACACGGGAGTATACAAATTAATATGCAACGATTGCCTCATGTTTTATATCAGACAGACTATGGTAGATCATTCGCATTGAGATTTGATGAGCACATAAAAGAAATAAAAATATAAAAACTAACACAATCTTCAAATCCAACTACGCACAACACATAGCCATGAAGAATCATACTTACACAGACATCAACTAAAACCTCAAAATATTACACACTATGAAAAAATCCAACATGATGGATCGTATAGAGGAATTTATAGTTATATACACAAACCGGCATAACCCTCATATACTCAATGACAAGCTGAATTTCAAGACAAACAAAATTTACGATTGGCGCTACATCACAGATGACACAACAAACATTGAAAAGTACAACAGACAAAAATTTAAAAATTATGCATACATTTTATTCCATATTTTAGTAGTAAAACATAGACTGAAGCGGGAAAATAGTTCCGAAACCGGTTTCAAAATATAAAATATACAAAATTATCACCTAAAAGAAAGTTTTTTTTTATCTACTGTATATAAAAATATGTATTTCTAAAAAACTGAAAAAGTTAATTGTTTTTTATTTTTATTTATTTTGTAAAAATTAAATTCAAAAATTCAAGCTTTTAAAATCCAATATACACAAAATAGTGTTCAATTATAGATTTTTGTGATAAAAGCCACGGACAAACAACAAAGTATGGATTCTTTCCAATTTTACTCCAAGATTTGATATGGTTTGATATGATTTGATATGATTTGTTATGATTTGTTATGATTTGATTAGATTTGATATGATTTGATATGATTTGATATGATTTGATATGATTTGATATGATTTGATATGATTTGATATGGTTTGATATGATTTGATATGATTTGACATGATTTGATGTGATTTGATATAATTTGATATGATTTGATATGATTTGATATAATTTGATATGGTTTGATATAATTTGATATGATTTGATATGATTTGCTATGATTTGATATGATTTGATATGATTTGATATGATTTGATATGATTTGATATGATTTGATATGATTTGATATGATTTGATATGATTTGATATGATTTGATATGATTTGATATGGTTTGATATGATTTGATATGATTTGATATGATTTGATATGATTTGATATGATTTGATATGATTTGATATGATTTGATATGATTTGATATGATTTGATATGATTTGATATGATTTGATATGATTTGATATGATTTGATATGATTTGATATGATTTGATGTGTTTTGATATGATTTGATATGATTTAATATGATTTGATATGATTTGATATAATTTGAATGATTTGATATGATGTGATATGATTTGATATGATTTGATATGATTTGATATGATTTGATATGACTTGATATGATTTGATATGATTTGATATGATTTGATATGATTTTATATGATTTGATAAGATTTAATATAATTTGATATGATTTGATATAATTTGATATGATTTGTTATGATTTGATATGATTTGATATGATTTGATTAGATTTGATATGATTTGATATGATTTGATATGATTTGATATGATTTGATATGATTTGATATGATTTGATATGATTTGATATGATTTGATATGATTTGATATGATTTGATATTTGATGTGGTTTGTGAATTCTAATAGGTTGCTGCTTGTCTCTATTATGATCATTGCCAAGCAGCTCCACTAAAATATCTTAAATCAAAAATCAATATATCAATATATAAATATCAATATAAAAATTTAATTGAAATTGTTTGCCCAATCAAGATGTCATTCAGCAAAATGAAAATTTTGATAAATACACATACATACAACTCGCTTAATATATTCAACCAGCGCGAAAAATCAATCAATATAAATACATATTCACAATCACCCCGAATATGGATTTATTCTAAGTACCAATCCTATGCAAGAAAAGCTCATAAAAAAGTGTTAATTATGTAAATTTTTCTTTTTGCATCATAAAATCAATATGTCTCAATGGATTGAATAGAAAATTGAAAATAAAATAGAAAAAGTAATTTGATTGAAAATTTACTGAACATTATTATTTAAATGTAGGATGGAAAATTCTGTATATATTGGCAGGTATTTACGATAAATAAGAGTTAAGGTGTTTTCTGTACATCAGCAGATTGGAGACGAAGGAGGAAATTCTAATTTAATAAGTGAATTGTTTTTATCAGGAAATTCCATTGGGGACTGCTAAAATTGTCGATTCGTATTCCGACCATTGCATTGTTGTTGTATATTTTATTATTTATGTATAGGATTTTATTGCGAAACTGTTGTGTTATTTTTAATTAAAATTTATAAAATTTTTGCAATTGGGGTGTGAGACCCCAACAGCAACACCCCATCCCGTATATATAAACAGAAAAGGAATGATTTCATATTTTTTTATTGATTTGACTCGAACAGGTATACATTATATGGTATGTTTGCTGTGCGTTGGTGTGAGTTTTTGTGCTGAAGGTGGTGGAAGGTATGGGTCGCAATAACATTAAATTCCCAGAGATACACGATGGCATACAATTTAATAAAAATTGGGAATATTTTTGTTTTTGGTTCATCTTCGGATGAATTTGGAAATAATAATTGAAATGGGCATTAATCGAATTCGCTTTAAGCGCGTGTGATGGATATAATTTAATATTGGGCGTTCAGATTTGTTTATGGATAAATCGATTATGATTTGGAGTTATCGTTTACACAATGAAATCAAATAAGCCGGATGTCGGATCATTGATAATTTAACAATTAATAATAGGTAACTTTATTTCAGATTATTCAAAGATGGTGCAACTTCCCCAACTAATATTTTGGGGGTACTATTCTAGGATTAGTTTTCAACGAAATGACACATACACACAGTAAAACTCTTATCAAAAACACTGTCACATTCTTCACAATACACAAAATGTTCTTGCAAATGATAATTGTTTCATTTAGTTTCACTGAGTGAGTTAATGAACAAGTGTTTTGAAAATAAAAAAATGACAGATGTAGTAATTACCGAGGGATTAAAGATCGAGGGGATCCGGCAATAATAACCTGCAGATAATGTCACTGAGGAACAATGGCGTGGGCTAATTGCGTAGGGGTAGTTTATAGGGGGATATGTACCAGGGGGTAATTGGTCGGTGGTAATAAATGCGCTCATTAACCTGGGGGTAATATCCTGGGGGATAAAACGCTAAACCGAAATATTTCGATCCCTATGTTTGATCTTTAACGTCGTTATTAATTGCTCTGTTCAACCAACCCCCATATTGTATTCAATTTCTAATCAGAAAAATTATTAACCCGGCAATATGGTGGGGTAAACATTCTAATATTTTCTGCTCTCGATAACACTTAGCTACATCTTGCACCCCCATCTGCCGCGTGTTGTAGAGTTGTGCAATTGATATTCGTCATTCATAATATCACAGGTGACTGTACACTATTTTTTGACAATCTATATACGTTACAATATTAGGACATTGGTTACAAGACAATATTTCAAATTTTCGTTACATTTTTAAAAATGAAATAGGGTTGTTTTGTACCGCTAGGGATGTCTCGTTTTTCTCGTAATATGAGCTGCAAAAATTTTAAAGAAGGAGTAAAATTGAAAAATATGTAAACGAATTTTAGGCGATTGAACGGATTTCGTTGTGGTTGCCATACGGGAAAGATTCGACCTCGCTACCAACAATTACCATAGACAAGTTTCATAATTAAATCGCCTTTTAATTATGAAACTGGCCGAGAGGAAAATCGATCGCCTTCTTACTGTACAGGGCTGTCGGTGAAGTACAGGGCTAGCTGGCATTCTAATGTGGTTGAAGACACTGTTTTAAGAGCCCAAAAGAAGTTATTGTGTTCTTTAATAGTTGTTTTACGAAAACGACCACCTTTACGTATGGTCTCAAATATTCCGCAATTATTAAGTTTTTAGAATTCGGATGTTTTTGAATTTATGCACTCCATACAAATTCCCATAAATGTGGTTTTGATGCAACCCGATAAACTTTCAAATTTAAAATTTAAAATTTTTTGAAAACGTTGAAATATGTGTTGAACGGTAGAGGCGTAGCAGAGGGGATAGTGCGACAACATTTTCGCTATTAAAGTCAAGCAACCATTGCTTGGATTGGTAGAAACTTGAGTTATCGCATGAGAACAGGCCAAATAAACTTTATTTTAGCTATCATGAAAGAAAAGAGAACATATAACCTCCTCTATAGTAGGTTATCTTAATTCTCCGCTGATTAGACTTCCTTGCCCAATTTTATCTAAGTAGATTCTGGGAGGTGAATCTCGATGTATTGCACTTGGACTTGGTGGTTTTTCTTGTCACTCGAGCTGCTTTTGTTTGGGTTTCTTGTTCCACGGGTATTTTCCATTACCCTCATTCTCCCAACGAAGCCATCGATGCCACAATGGAACTCATGGATCCGTCCTAGTCCTCGAGGTAGATTAACATCTTTAATAATTACTAACTGTCCCTTTACTATATTTGGTTTGTTTTTATTCCATTTACTTCGCTTCTGTAACAATAGTGCATTCGGTTAGCTAGATTTTCCAAAATTCTTGTGTTATTCTTTGCATTCTGACATCGTTCGGAGGGACTCGCCTCCCAAGAAATGTTACGGTGTAGCGTTTAAAAGTTGTTTGAATCTGGTGACAATGGAAGAAGAGGTCGTCAGTTGTTTGTCATCTCTTCAAATGCTACATGTATAGGGTTTTCCAATAGGAATGATATAATTTTTAAGTGACGTTTCGGCCATTTGTAATATGTCATGATCTATCATTTTTTGTTTTATTGTATTCAGAAATGTTTACAATTTCATCATGGTGAGATATACGCAAGAACAACGTTTACAAATCGTTCTTCAATTGCAACTTTCCGTGCGCTTTTACCATTTTATAGTCGTAATAATCTTCCAAGTGTGCTCGCTATTCGTCAAATTGTTAAAAATTTTGAGCGTAAATTTTCTTTACATAATGTTCAAGTGGTATAAATTTTGGGTACAATTTGACTCATAAGTAATGATACATTTGTATACTGCACGTATACAAATTTCTCGAGTCAAATTACGGCCAAAATTCACACCCTCAAAATGTTCAAAAACAAAAACACCAACAATTTAACTGGCGACAAAATCAACACAAAAACCCAATAAAATATACGACTATTATCCATTACTTAAAAACAAAGGAGGTACCAAACAGCAGCGCCTAGCTACAGTATATAAAGAGCTTCAAAATAAATTATGTAACAGGAGTAAAAAATAAACCGAATAAGAGATTATTCTCGAAATCGATATTTCTAAAAAAGTTAAAATATTGGCACAATAAGTAAAAAACTTAAAACTGTAATATAAAATTGAAAATAAAAAATTTTTCATCTAAATATATGAAGTTACAAAAGAATACAAAAAATAAAGTGAAAATCGTCTTGTGAAATCTGGTGAAATAAATAATATGGATAGGTGTTTTAAACTCAGGTGCTTTTGTTATGTGTGTGGAAAATTTACAATTATGAGCAATCGCCGCAAAATAAGTGATGAAACCGCTGATTTATATCGACAAATAGTTATTAGTGGTGTAAATTGGACGCCGTCTTTTGTTTGTACAACATGCATTTTCCATCTGCATAGATGGCAAAACACTGGAGCAGCAATGCCATTTGGTGTCCCGATGATATGGGTCGATCCACTAGGACATGATGCAGTTCAATGTTATGGTTGCATGAATAATATTCTCGGTACAAACAGAAACAAAATTGGTTCTTTGACATACACTGCAACGACAAATGCTCAGCTACCGCTGCTGCATTCACATGAAATTTCTGTTCCGGAAAGATCAAACCCAACTGAGGATTATTACCAACAACATTTGAATCAGGTGAAACCGGATAAACATCTGCATCAATATATCAACCATCAAATGTCACTGCGCTATGCAATCACATTGAAATCTCGCAAAATCGTTTGGATATTATAGTATGACGCCTGAAACTATCACAGCGCAAAGCCATTCTTTTGTCAAAGGATTTAAAACAAGTGAACATTTTGCCTCCAAATGTTCGGATATATGGAGCAATATATCGTTATCGTCATTTTACGAATTTTTTCAAATCAATTGAGAATAATTCACTGGTTTTTTGCACTGATATCCGAGGATTGGTATCCACAATGCCTATAATCCCGAAGATTGGCGATTGTTTATCGATTCCTCTAAAAGCAGATTGAAAGCAGTTCTCCTTCAAGTTACCAACTCAAAGAATTCCATTCCAATTGCACTCAGCACAAACACAAAGAAAACCTAGGCATCAACGAAAAAAATCATTGATTTGATTAAATAAAATGACCATCAATGGAAAGTTTGTGCAGATTTAAAAGTGATAGCTCTTTTAAGTGGCATGCAATGGGGTTACACTAAAAACATGTGTTTTATGTGCTTATGGAATACACGATTTAAAGGCGACCAATACACCGAACGGAACTGGGCTTTACGTGAAAATATTAGATTGCGATACGACAGCATTGTGGAGGCTCCACTTGTGCCAATTAAAAAAATATTGCTACCACTACTTCATATCAAGCTTGAAGTAGTTAAAAATTTTATAAAAGCACTGAATCCAGATGGAAATGCGTTCGTCGAATTGCGTCGCATTTTTCCACGGTTAAGTGGAATGAAAATAAAATAAGGTTTGAATCTACTCGAATCTATAAGTTTTGATGAAATGAAATTTCATCTCGCTTCTTGTTTTTTATTACAGGAATACTTAATGGACCAGATATTCGTCGTTTGATGAACGATGATGCATTTGAAAATGTTCTCAGTGAACGAGAGCTTGTGGCATGGAAATGTGTAAAAGAAGTTATTAAGAATATTCTCGGAATTAATCGAGCCGATGATTGGTGCAGATATATTGAAAATATGCTGACTGCTTTTCATAATACAAACGTTAGAATGTCACTGAAAATACATTTTTTGCATTGCCATGTGGAAAAATTCGCCGAACAATCACCAGCTGAATCCGATGAGCACGGCGAGCTTTTTCACTAAGTGGCGGAAAGCTCGAACATTGGTACAGTGGCAAAAAGCTAGATGCACTCTTGGGTGCCATTTTTTGGAATTAGCAAAAGGGACAAGATCCAGAAGATGACTCGAACGAATCAGAAAATTGAAATTAAAAAAGTTAAGAAAAACGTTAATTTTTTGGAAAAAATTAAGAAAAATCTCCGTAAAATCAACTTAATCGATTTAATTTTCTTTTAAATAGTTTCTATTGTATCTATATTTGTCAATGCGATGCTTAATCGATCGATTTAAATTCAATAAATGGACCAAAAATGATAAAAAATGTGTTTCTCGTCGAAATGAAAAGCAAAAAAAATATAACACAAAAATGTGAATGTAGATGTCGTTTTTCGGTCTTGATATGTTCTGCAAAGTTGTTTATCTTGGCTTGCGCAACAACTTTGCTGAAAAAAGCATAACGAAAATCTTAATGGTTCACGAGCTATCAACGT
The DNA here is from genome assembly GCA_932526605.1 of Nephrotoma flavescens. NCBI lineage: Eukaryota > Metazoa > Arthropoda > Insecta > Diptera > Tipulidae > Nephrotoma > Nephrotoma flavescens. The sequence continues at coordinate 63,145,948 of OW052222.1, read as the reverse complement.
GAATATGAGTTTATATTTTGACAAAATTTTGACTCAGAGGCAAAACATGTCGAAAGCGATATCTCAAAAATGAGGACTAACTTTGAAATGGGACTAGCACCATTGAATTCAGCATACTCGAATTAGGTTTACCCTCCAGGTGCCCAGCTTGTCGCAAAAAAAAAGTTTGCAATTCAAGCACAGTGATTATCCAATACTTTGCGGATGAACGATAGCGTTAGGGATTTGCTTCTGTGTAGGGTCATTTTATGTTCGTTGTCTATCAGAAGTGTTGTGAAATGACATTTATAAGGAATTATTATTGGTTGTTGAATGTTAAAACTAACTCTGGTGTTGAACAGCCATTTGCCCACCCGCAGTAATCCGTCGTTGCCTATCATCGGAATAATTCTACGGAGGTTTAATTTGTTTCGTTCCCCAAGGTTTATGTCGACTTCTCCATAAAGGCACATTGTTATATTAGCTTTAAGACTATAACATGAAATTTTCGTGAATATCCCTCGTGATCATATAGCTTAGTGAAGGTTAAGCTGAACAATGCTCTATTAATTTCAGTTCGACGTTTTTATCTTTGGTTGTATAGTAGTGAATGCGCCAAACTCATTTCTTGAATCTTCTGTGGTTTATTCAATTTGTGGTTGGTAAATAATTTGTGGTTATGAATGTTTTAAATGTATTGGGTTTCGATCTAATTCATGCTAAGGTTATCATTGAATTCGTCCATGCAAATGTTTTAATATTCGGTTGTTGTTGGTTTTCCTGATTTATTTGGATGATAATACAGCTGCACATAATTCCAATATAGGGATAGTTAATTTGGATTTTAACTGCGCAATCTTTGTTTTAGCAGTGACTAAAATATAGTAAACAGTAATATAGTAACTGCTGCAAATGCGTCTTCCAATGCTTCGTGAACTCGTGTAATTCGCCTGTGTCTGTGATTGTTGTGGCTTAACCGTCTTTGTAACTTTACTTTCTCTAATGCCTGCAATTGGGTAGCTTAGCAAATTCATTTTGTTGGAAGTGGGTAGTCGTGCGTTCCAATCGCAACCTAATGCCTATTGTTGTTACATAATTGTTTTTGCTTTTATTATAACCAGCACCAGCCATCCAATAGAATCAAATAATTTGAAAGTTTCATACAACACCCTTCTCTTCGTTATAGGAGCCTGGATTTTTAGTGGGTTGATTTTAAATTGGAAAATATCTTCTGTAGAATTCCATAAGATACCATGGGTTTTGATAATTGCTCCTATTTCGATTATGCGGTCATTTTCATTTCGATGCTCAGTATCTATGTTATTTAATATTTTTTGTTGTCGGGTGAAGCCTTCTTGTATTTAGAGTTTGAACCTTGCGTTCATGCATTGCAATACTTTAACTGTCACATTATTATGTTGTTCAGATAGAAATTTTCGTAACTAACCGTTTTCAGCTTGAGTATGCTGATTATGCTTTTGTCGTTTCTCTATTGTTTCAATTGATAGCTTTGATCTTGTGGGCGTAGCAATAGCGTAGCAATTTCACTACGACACAGCTTCCTGTATTGTTGACTTGTTGAGCCAGTATGGATTAGATCATTTAATGGAATTCCGTTTGAAGTTGTCGCTGACGCGTCAAAGACTATTCTCAATTTGGTTGTTGAGATACCGTGTTTGATTACTGCATTGTGTGGTTGAGAATGTTGTCTACATGTATCGTCAAGTTGTTTTATTTTCGAAAAAGGGTGCTTTAGTTTTTTTTTTCTTGATTCACCTAATATGAACTCATCGCCCTTAAATGGTAATGCGACATTTTGTAGTTGTTTTGAAAGTCTTCTTCACATCTGTTCATCACTCGTAAATTCCCGTTTTACGTCGAATTCATCAATTTCCACCCTATTAAAGTTAGCCGAAAATTTCCAGCCGAACGACGGTAATGCAGATAGTGTCTTTGCTATACCATCCAAAAAATAAATTCTATCCGAAAGATACATTACTATATTATATTATTTATGCTATGTTCAATGGTTAGGTCATAATCCCAATCCCCGAAATTTGGGCAAGCCTGAAGGGAAGAGGGGGTGTAATTTGATATTTATGTACCAGAAAGTCCGAAAATTTCGAAACTAAACTAACCTTGTTAATGTTAGCCGAAAGTTTCCAGCCGAAAGATAATGCAGATAGTGTCTTTGCTATCCCAGCCGCAAAATATACGATATGATTTTTCGATAAAGCGATCAATAGATTCTATATAATCTGCTCCTACGTACGGCATGCAGTGCGACATGTTTGCTGATCCCTGCTCCTACGTCTCCCGAAGTTCAAATCTAAGGCCCCCGGAGGGCTAAGCGGGGGGAGCGCAACGACGTCCCGCGTGCTAGTGAGAGTTGTTGAAGCCGTTAGCCTATACAATTAGTCCATTTGTCTAGTGCATTTGTCTAGTTAGTGTTTCGGCTGGGATAGCAGAGACACTATCTGCATTATATTTCGGCTAACTTTAACAGTACACTAAACTAATGAAATGTTCTGTAACTTTTGAACAACCCACTTTACCATCGATTCCACTATGTTTATTGGAAACCTAGATGATCTTTCTAATAAACATAGTGGGATAGACGGTAGAGTGGGTTACTGAAAAGTTACAGAATATTTCAATAATTTAGTTTCGAAAATTTCGGACTTTCTGGTACATTATACCAAATTACACCCCCCACCGTATCCCCTTCAGACTTGCCCCAAATTTCGGGTATTAGGGTTACAATAGCTGCATTACCATCTTTCGGTTGGAATATCAAAGACACTATCTGCATTACCTTTCGGATCCAAACTTCCGGCTAACTTTAACAGTATTGTTTATGTGGTGAAGTTGGGCTCGTCGACCTTTAAATTTTCCTATCACGGTCCATCCCAATTTGGTTTCTTGCGCTGTTGATAATAATCCGCCTGGTGTATTATCGGCGGTTATTTTAATTGTCACCGATGTGTATTCTTGTTTTGATGTTTCATAGTTCTCGACACAAAGTTCTTCGTGCCGCACAAAGTTGTCTTCGTAGTAACAGTTTGAGCGTAGTGTTGCTGCTTTGATCAGATGGTATTTTGGTTGATTCTTAGAAATTTTTAGTAGACTCGTCTATTGTCTGGGTATGAACTCGCTGGCGCGCTGGCTTTCTCCATAAGTTTTTTGTAGGTTGGTGCCGCGTGGTTCGTTGGGCAGTGTATTTGCTTGTGCATAGGGGTTTCTAAACACCTTTTTTGTGGCTAATTGATTTCAAAGTGAGGTAGTTTTCCTTTATAATAATTTATTATTCCTTTAGTTATCTTGCTGACCAAGTATAGGCCATCCATTATGGCCGGTCGTTTTATGACTGATGATACTGCGATGTATGGTGCTGGTTGTTGCTTACTTTTGTTTTCGATGGGTCAGATAGTTACGAGACCCAGCAAAGATTTTACTAAATCTTTGGCCGATTGGTGTTTGGCGTTGAAATTGACTTGCCAGTTGTCTTTTGGCTTTCAAGAGTTTTATTAACCTGTTTTTGTCGCTGGTTGTTTCGTATTACCACTGTTTGTTTAGGGTTTACTGCGCGTACCGGGGATCGGAGCTAGTCCATTAATTTTAAATAAATACTAACCCCTCGATTCTAACGTACAGTCACAGCCGTATTTTCAGTCTTAGCAAGAACTTTTGTCTTAACGAAGACTAGATACTTTAAATTCGTATTCTGCACTTAGTCTTATCTGTCAGTAGTCTTAAAAAATTTGTATTTGACTATAAAAACCGGAAAAATTATTCAAAATACAATATTATGTACTCTCTAAGCATATATAAAACATAAATTTGAGTTTTTTTTACCAATTTCGAATTGAACTGTCGCTTTTCGTTCATAAATTTGAAACAATATGGTAAAAATTTGGTTTCGACAGCTCTACAAAAGTCTTTGGAGAGTTTCTAATATATTATTTAAGACTACTGTCTTCAGAATTTCAAGGAAGACTTAAGTCTTAAAAAATAAAGTCTTAACAAGAAAGTCTTAGTTAAGATAGTCTTAGTAGTCTTATCGTCAGAATCGGGAGGTTAATAAACCTTAATAACCGTTTTTGTTTCATATTTTGTCTCTGTGATACACAAAATATGTAAACTGAACAAAATACATAATATTTTCAAGCACCCTGTGCAATAACAAATCTTATTTTATAGTTTCTGTGTGTATCCAACTTGAAAAAGAGATTATCAGTTGCATTAAGATTGTTTCACAATTTGAAATTCTTTAATAAATAACCGCAAAGTTGAATAATTTTGATCTTATCTAAGCACTTTGCTATCTCTAACATAAATATGTCACTCATCCAAGATGCATCTTGAACGCTCCAAAGAATTATGTCAAAAACACAAAACTTATGCTATGCAATTAAAATAGGCAATTCTTTAGAAATGTTATCTTCCTTTAATGTGAATACGCGCGAGTAGGTAAACGGAAAACTTTTGTTTGTACGAGTAGATATTTACCCTTAGAAGAATGACATGATAAGGAATTATCTAAAGAACTGGAAAAATTTAAATATTTACGAAAGCAAATTAACTGTATGTCGTATTCATTGTATGTGTCTTGTACATATTTGTATTTACGTATGTATATGTAAATATGTATATGACGAGGAAAATTGGATCAAAAAGATATTTTGCTTGCGAACGAACGCACAAACAACACAACCCACAGGCGAGTAGCACCGTCTGTGCTGTATGGATGACATACGAAGTTTTGTTAGTTTGCTGAAAAAATTTAATTTTCTGAAAAAATTATCTCATTTAAGGCTTATTAGCTTTAATATTTTTTTTTGTGAAATACAACCGGTTATGACAAATTCATATCGTACACCGGGTATACCTATAGACATATAGATAACATACGTGTATTTGTGTGTACATGACGGTTTGCTTAGATCGTATCTGCATATTTTCGGCAAGGGTTGGTTCAAATGTAAACATTGTTAAATTTTTTAGCCTAAATTCTAGTTATTTCACTGTGAGGATACATATGTGTAGTAGATATAATGACGAGGCATTTGACACTTTTTCAAATAATTTTTTTTGGGGGAAATTTTTTAATGTCAATATGATTTGCAAATTGAGTTTTTGTTATACGGCCTTTTTTGTTCATGACGAAAGACAAAAATGCTTTGTTCACCCAAATTAATCATTAAATTGGGCTGAATGAAAACGTGTAAGCGTTTAAGATTGAATAGATTTTTTTTGTTATAAAGTTCTGGATGGAAAGCTTTATAACATTTTTTTCATCATCTAAATGTTCCATTAAAAAATGTTGGACTCGTTCTTAACCTAATGCTAGCAAACTAATACCATTAGGCATGTCAGAGTTGCGACTGTAAATTACGCAGTGATTACTGTAAATAATTGACTTTAAATGTAAGCACAAAAATATTTTGATAGTAATAAAAATACTTCTCTTCAATAATATAGCACTTGATATATTATTGAAGAGAAGTTAGACCAGCAAGGCGAGAAGCATAGTGTGCATTTGGCAGAACTACGAAGAGAATAAGGTGGGCGGTTTGCCGAGTTAGACCAGAATCTCAAACGAATTCAGTTCACTCGAGATCTTCAACTTAAAGAGCTAAGAGGAGAAATAAAGTCTCTAGAGGTAAAAGGCAAAGGCCCACTCAAGAAATTTGAAGGAACATGTCTAGCACGAGTTTGAAAAAACAATAAACAAGTATAGGCCCGCTTCAGAAGCACATACCTAGAAACTGATGGAGTGACCAGCTAAATAAAAATTTAGTAGCTGATCAACGTACTCATTAGCTTTGGCTTTAGAATGTGATGCAGCCAGAGCAAGTTTAGCCACTGACACAGTAAAGTACGGAGATAAATATTACAATATTACGGAGATAAAAGAAGTAATAAGAGAGGATCGAAGGCAACTAATGCTAATCTATTGGCGACATAAAAAATTACAACAGTCAAGTGCAGAGCCATGTTACATCAAAAGTTAAAAAAAAGTATAGAAGCTAGGTTAGTACGCCCGGGATTGTACGCAACGATGGACAGATCGTTGTCCGAAGCATAGCCTGATTCCCGAGATAAATGACAAAAAGCTGACGAAATGAATAGACACAGGGAATAAAGAAAATCACAGAGGGTTCATAAACAACCAAGAGCAGAGGCCAAAGCTAAGTGCATGCTCTGTTAGTGCAAGTCTGTTTAATTATAGAGTTTTCGGCCAGAGAAAAAGAGGGACGAAGTGGCTTATCAAATGGAGCAAAGATATATGAGAGAAGCCCAGCAGAGAGCGATCTAGAAAGCTGTGATAGAGGGTCGTGTATTTGTGGTACGCAAGTTGAGAAGGAGGTGTGCTGGAATGTGACGAAGCGTAACACAACCAGAGTGGGAGATTTGTTGATTTTCTACGAAGATGCACAATTAGGTTGGAAAGGTCCATAAAAGTTGGGCAATAGGCTGAAGTCTATATAACATAAGATGTGTCTGTTCGAGACGAACAGATATAAGGTAGAGGTATGTGTGTTACGAATCCTACCCTACACAAATATACATACCACTCGGTGGTCGAGTGATTAAGGTGTGCATCCCCCAGTGGTACCAATTGAAAATTCTGAAATTAACAACGGTGTTAATTATCATAGCAGGGTAATTGATGACGTGGAATGATCGAAAAATACAACTACATGCAAGTCGCAGGCACGTTGTAGTTTAACTAGTGCCCCGTGCAAGCTAAGAAGTAAAAAGTTAGTTAAGTTAAGTTGTGAGTTGTGAATTGAGTGTTTTATTTGCAAAACCCAATATGTTTCGAATGCTCGAAATTCGATCAATAACGAGATCAGTTGTCTTTCATGTCCCTCGTCATCCCTTTGAAACAGTACTGCGCCAACGCTTGTACTGCTGGCATCGCATTCGTTGCAAAATCGTTTTCCCGTATAGTTCGCGGGGTAGGAGCAGAAGTTAATGCCAATTTTAATGACTCAAAGGCGCGCTATGCCTCATTTGACCACACAAACTTTTGGTGGTTTTAAGTAGATTTGTTAACAGTAGTACCAATAAATCTTCAAATCTGATGTGTGTTTTTTTGTGTTAGAAACTATGTAATGATCTCAACCTTGTCCAAGTTAGACCGTAGTCCCCTCTCACCAACCACATAACCGAGGTAGTTTATTTGCTTTAACAAAAATTTGCTTTTTTGAACGTTTATCTTTGGCATCGATTAAACGTTAGCTATAGAAACGATAAATGTTCGTCGATATTGGAAGTGATTACAAGTAAACCGTCGAGGTATAGTCAAACACTCGGTCATGCAGATGATGAGGAACGACTTTATGCTTTAACCTACACACGGTTTGAGGCGCATAGCAAAATACAAAGGATATTACTCGAAAATCGTATAGAGGTCATCCGGGGATTATAAAGGCGGTCTTTCCTTTCGAATTTGCATCCAAAGGAATCTACCAAAAGGTGTCTTTTAAATCCAAACACAAAACATCCTATCCAATGGGCTGTATTCAAAATTTAATTTCCGGGCATTGAGGCACAACCTGTGCCGAAATTTATCGATCAGTTCAGTTTTAGGCGTTGTTAAGTTCATGCTGGTAATTAGGAAGAGACATTTATTTAGAAGGGAGGATAACGTAATAACTTCCAAAACTAAACTTGGACGCATGCCAACAATTATTGTCAAAAAATAATAGCAGCAACTTAATAAGTTTGGCTTAGCGTTAGAACTGCAAAAAGTCTCGTAGAAAACGTTTTAGTTGTATAACTCACTCGATCATATAACCTTTAACTTTTCGGTGAGCACCACACGCGGTTTGAATGAACGCAATAGAAATGTAGGTGGTGATCATTATTAAAGATCTCTGGTTTTTTGGCAAGCGCAAATATGTTGGCCCGGCAGTCAATTAAACCAGACATTTCATCTGTTTTGGCATTATTTACTAGAGGGCTTCCACAAAAATTGTACCTAATATTTTCTGAAGAAGAATTTGGGCTAATAAATAGATTTTGTTAGTAGCGACTAAATGCGTCTCTTATCTAGCGAGAGCTAATAAATATCAATGGAGTTGGTGTTTACGAGCTCCGAGGTTTCGTTAAGCTAGTACTCACCTGGTTAGAATCTGTCGAGAATGATTGGCCACTGATGTATTCACTGTCACGGCTCGGTTTGAGTACATCTGGCAGCCCATATTTGTAACAGAAGTTTCGAGGTTAGGGAATATCGCAAATAACATGGGGGTGTCTTGAGCATAGATTCCGATGAAATGACAATTTTTTGTGACAATTTTTATTAGTAGAAAATTTAGTCACAAAAATTTTGCGATGCTGATCAAATGAGGCATGATGTTTTATAGCAATTACTAGCAGTTGCTGTTTTACTATTATTTTCTAGTTTATGATATTTTTGTTTCTCAATCGCAGCTATATTAAACATTATATAATAAGTATATGCATTACAGAGTTAACCATCCTATTAAAGTTAGCCGAAAGATGGTAATGCAGATAGTGCCTTTGCTATCTCAGCCAAAAAATTATTATAGCCGAAAGATACATTACTTGATATACCTACCTAGTTCCATAATATTTATAATATGTGGATTGGTTAGGTCATAATCCTAATCCCAAAAATTTAGAGCAAGTCTGAAGGAGATAGGGGGTATAATTTGGTATAATGTACCAGAAAGTGCGAAACTTTCGAAACTAAATTAATGGAATGTTCTGTGACGTTTGAGTAACCCACCTACTATCGATCTCTCTATGTTTATTAGAAAGTTTATAAGCCTAGGTAAACCGACGTGAAATTTGGATCAAGTCTGAAGGGGTTAGGGGGTGTAATTTACTTTGTTAAAGTTAGCCGAAAGATAATGCAGATAGTGCCTTGACTATTTCAGCCGAAAGTTAAACTCTCTTTAAACTCTCGCTCATATCGATTTTTAAATTCCTATAAACTGAAATAATTTCCCCTTTTCGGCTGGAAACTTTCGGCTAACTTTATAACAGTATGAATTTGGAGAGGAAGGATCCACCTTTTAAACGCCAAAGTTGTGAATCGAATCTATGAGTCAAATTTTTAGTTATAGCCTTGAGAGGTCGTATTAGATATTACAGTTTTGGCGTTTGAAAGGTGGATCCTTCCTCTACAAATTCCATACGTACCTTGCTCTGTTGATTAATATTTACTACAACCTCACAAGGCTATATCTAAAATTTGACTCATCGACTCGATCCACAATAATTATTTTCTTACTAATAACAAGAATGCTTGATTTTGTATTTAATTTCTTGTAATATAAATTTCTGCGCTTTAATATTTTTTTGGTCCTGTCACTATTTGTTTACTGAAATTTTCTGTATTGGATTTTCTTTTTCGGGATAACAGAAAAAATAAAAGACGTCATGATAGTAAAAAGGTCATGGTAGTAAAAATATTTCGGGATGACATTCAAAACTAGCGTAATATAATTTTTTTTTTCGGGATGACACTGAAAAATGTCGTGATATTCGTTTTATAGTGTTGCCATCGCATCTCTTCGGAATATTTTTCGGGCTAACTTCACAGACACCCCTAGGTTTAGGTGTTGGTGACATCACAGATGTTAACTCCTCCCCCGTAGATTTAAGCTGTCCTCGACTTTACCAGTAATGATATGGTTCTATTGAATATGGCTCTTCTATTCCTATGTTTCTTGTAAAGAAGAAGTAGAAAGGTTATTGTTAAAATGGTTAACACGACATATGACATAAGTGTGTGTGTATACGAAGTGCCCTTGTAGATGCATCTTTATTTCCTGGATATTCTTGATGTTTGCCTTTGTGAGGTATGGGATATCCAGTGTTCGATTCTTGTTTCGTTGACCTTGATGCTATTAAGTGGTTCAATTATACCATACTTCTTTGTTATGAATGACCTGTAGTTTGAAAATGATTGATGGCTGGTTTTTATGGTACAATCATTAAATTTAATCAATTTAATTCCTTGAATTGCTAATGTATTCGGTCCACAGGTCGAGTGTATTATTTCGCCTTTTTGTGATGACATGAATAAGTAACCATCTTGTAGTAGCTGCGTTTCATCATGGTATTGAGCTTGTACCAGTTTGCAAAGTGCTGCTTGGTTGTTGAGCAGTTTGGGTATGCATGTGTTATTGTTGTATTGTGTTTGCTCCAATTGACAGTAATACACTTGTTTCAAGTTTGGGCAAGGTTTAGAAATTAACATGTGTATATTTTCATAAGATATAATTATAGGAATTAGGGATGATGGTGTTGTTTGTGATGTATGTTTTAATTTTGTTGTAAATGAAGATTTCTTTGTGAAATGATGATATTTCTATCATGACAACCAAATTAGTGTTGTTGTAATATGCTTTAATGTTGAGTAACGAATAAACTTGTTCTTGCGAGTGAAGTCGTACATTTTTTTTTTCAAGATCTTTAAAACATAACTTATTTCTTCGTTATCTTAGATAAATCTTAATATTACGTTAATTTTAGCAAAAGTAATAATTTCAGGAATTTCTTGTGCGTGATCGAATAAGGTTTGTATATTGTCTTCTATTACGGTATTATACTTTAGAATGTCTGTGTTAAGTACGAATTTAGAATATGTATCACTTTTTTCTGACATGAGTTTTTTTATTAAGTCGGTATTACTTGGTTGTTTATTTTAAACTGTTCATTAAACTTATTTATGAGTTCGAACTGTCCGTTAGCAGTATTTTGTATTGACTGTTGAATTTCTTCGTAATCGTTTTGGTCCAAATTTCCTGTTATGGATTTTACGAAAGTGCCTATAATGGGTCGAAAAGTCCTCGTTTATGTCTGTTAGGAATGTCAGGCACAAGATTAGAAGTTGCAGTTTTTGTTTTATTAAATTTTCTTTCTAGTACATGGATACAACACGGGTTCTTATTTGAGACAATGAGTTGACGTAGTGAATTGATTGCAGTTTCTATATTTGAAAGACTGATTTGCAGATGTTCGAGTTCGATAACAAAAAATAATTTGATGTACGATGTTATGTACGAGAATTATTCTAGCATTTAATAGTGATATGGCCACGAGTCCTTTGTTGTTTTGCAAGTCGAAGGCTTCCACAAGCTTCCTGGTTAGACTGACCTGTTTACAAAAATTTAGGAGATTAGTTTCGAGTTTTCCTAATTTTATTTTTATGTGCAGTCCTTTTGTTGGTTGTTGCAGTGACTTCTCCGTCTTTGCTAACTGTGTGTGGAGTATATTTGGCTTCAAGTTTGTTCCTCGTAATTCTTTTTTAATATTTGTTGTCCTGATACATATGGACTAGGGGAATCACGTGAAGCGTTTAACTTTTGAATGTTTTTTGCTTTAGACAGGTTATTTAGCTGATGTGTTATGTTATAGCTGAATATTGGCGTCTAATGCTTTCGATATATTGATCTTCGCTTTCCGGAAGATTCAAAGAAATGGGCTTTATTACAATATGGCTTCTGTGAAGCTCGAATGGCTTTAATTTTGTACTTGTATGTATATAGTGTTATTATACGCGAAAAAAGCTACATCCATTAATGATGCGCCATTATGTGGATTGAATTAACCGAGGTTGTATATTGAGGGTTTAAATTTTCATTCAAAAAAGAAATATATTGGCCTCAAGCCTATAAATATTATTATAGCAAGAATTTTTTTGATTGGTAAAGTGCTACCAGCAAAATGAAACCCGCGTGCTATTGCACTTGTGCAATTTCCGCTCCTAATGGAGCAGCTGATATGCTCTTTACCATTTGGGCGGTTTACGTTAGTATGATGAATATATATGTATTTTTTTAATTATTAAACGACAACAAAAAAATATTGAGACAAATCGGTTCAGCAGTTCTCAACTGATAGAAAAAAAAATTAATTTTCGTCCGGTTTTTCCGGAAGTTTCCGACTTTTCCACTCAGATTTTCCAATTTTTCTCTTCTAAAAGACCATCTGGATCGGATACGTGCGAAATCCCGTACAAATACATTATTTTTGGATTTTCCGATTGTTCCGGTGGATTTTATCAAAATTTTCTTTCGTAAGAACTATCTCTTGGTAATTGCGAATACAACAAAAAAAGGTAGAGCCAAATCAGTTCAGCCGTTCTCAACTGATGTGCGTTTGTACATTTTTTTTACACCACTTTTATATATATATATATGAAGATAATTTTTGATGCTGCTGGTTTGATGGTTGATGCAAGAAGAATTTCTATTTTATTTTTTTACAATTATTTGACATATGCTGTAGAAAATTATGATTTTAATTTTATACATAGATTGCCAAAATTCGCAAAACTTATATTTATAGTAGTCCGCCACCAACGCCATCTATTGAAAATAATCCGAAGTGGCTATATAAATGAATGATTATTGTCGAAATACAATTTTCATTTGTGGAGTTAAGTGTATTTCCATACAAAATTCCTAAAACGCAATATTCGATTTTCTGATTTTATTTTTATTTTCGGTTTTCCTTTGGGTTTTGGCGAATTTTCTTCAATTTTCCGATTTTTTCGAATTTCCGGATTTTCCTTTGGGTTTTACCGAATTTTCTTTTTTCCTAAGCCGCCACTGTATTGAGACGAATAAAGCAAAAAAAACATGCATCATCTGGTGGGATTCGAATCCAGTACCTCCCTGCCCAGGCACCGAAGCTTTTACCACTGCACCGCCTATCACATATTCTACAAAATGTACATACAAAATTCATATAAAAAGGTGTTCGATTTTACTTTCCGGCTTTTGATATTCCGGGTGACGATATTGTTTCACAAAGTATGGTTTCTCTTGGAACAAATTTATCTGATGTTATTTGTGAACGTTAGTTCTTGATTTTCATCGTAAAAAAGATGTTGGACCTGTTTACAAATTTTTAGTATAAATTTTTTTCCTCATTGTTTAAATTTTCCGTGTTGATCTTTTGTGTCAAAGTCAACTTGCATAAGATTTTTGTAGGCAATGTGGAAATTTATTTCATGAAAATTTTCGAATTTTTTGACATTTATTGGTGTCATAACCTCGACTTTTTCATCTTCTTGTCCTAAGTTAATAATTTCTACTACAGCTTCGTATGGGGAACATGCGTTATAAATACCTTCCTGTATATTTAGATTTTGTGAGAGCTTGCTGCTTTCAATGTAACAGTTTCCTTTCTTGTTTGTTACTGGTATAGTTACCATCGTGAAAAACCGTGAAACTTGAATAGAAAAATTTTTAGTTTCACTGGAATTTCTTTGAATTTCACTGTTACCATTATATTTATTTCCGTTGAGGAAAATACGGATCGTATTTTAAATTGCACGTCCTGGTGATTGTCAAATAATTTTCGAAATCTAGGGTTTATATAAGATTTGTCTGCTCCTGTATATCTAACAGAATTTTTAGAGTTTGATTTTTTATGGTGAGTAACAAAAAAGGAAATTTTGTTTGTTGATTTAATTTAGTTAGGAAGTTAATGTCTGTTCCGAGGCATCTTGTAGAAAATCCTCGTCATCTACGTATGCTAGATTATTTACATTTGGGTCTTCCTTAATTTTTGTTCATCGAAAAAAACGTTTATTTTTATAACGTTTTATTTTTACCTTGATATGGTGATTTATAAAATGGTTTATTATCAGGCTTTATTTCCTGTTTGATATTATTGTTATCGGAATGTTGTTTTGTATAGTTTTTTTTTTAAAGAAAGGATTAATCATCCAGTGGATTTATTGTCAATTAATACCCCCCTTTTCATTCACGCACACATCCACCCAATCACCTACTCACACAATTACAGTATACCAAGTGCACTTTGCAAGCTCCATCTCAACCTGCACACTGACATGAACGGTGGGTCGGCGCTGAATTCTGCACTCCAACAGAGGGTCTAAGTTGTGTTTATTATCACCACCAATCGTAATCGATGAAGAAAATTCGCTTTACATCCTGCCTCTGGTGGGATTCGAACCCAGCACCTCCCGGTCCAAGTGCCGAAGCTTTAACCACTGCGCCACATGTACGGTGATAGTTAAAATTGCGTGATCTATAACTTTTTATTCGTTGTGTTTGTAGCTGAATATTTTTTAATCTTAGAATGCTTTGTTCCTGTTGGACGAAACTATGTATAAGCTTCTTGTAAATCACGTGGTTCACCGAAAGGATCAGGTAAACCTGCCACGGACACGAAGACTATCAAACCAGTTAATTGGTGTTGCTCGATCAATACGCTTATCGTGCTTTGATCTATTTCGGTCAACCGAACTTTGTTTGATATTAACGTTAATATGGTTTGAATTTTTTCGAACAGTTTTTGAGGCTCTAAATTATCGTCATATTTATGGTACGAGGTGTTGTCGAATTTGTTGCCACTCTGTGGGCACACCATGTGTGGTTAATAATACGCACATTTTGAATTATAATTTTGTAACTAGGCAATTCTTTAATTGGTTCAATTGATTTTACCACTTGGTCTATTGAGTCAAGAAAGTGAAATAATTCGTCTTTCTTGCCTGAAAAGGTCGGTAGATTGTTTGTAACTACATCGACTTTGTAGCTATTGAGAATTGCATTTTGTTTCTCTAATAATTTACGCATTTTTTAGTTTTCCGATATTTGCTGATATTTCCGATAGTTTTCCGATTCCGGCCCAAGTAGCTAAATACTATTGTAGTATTTCCATTCAAAATATCCAAGATAATCCATCCATTCAAAATATCCAAGAGTTTCATCCTTGGTGACCATATTACAAATTTCCTTCCAAAGTTTATTTTAGAATACAATTTTCATCGTACATACCCAATGCTATCAAAACACCTTTAAAATATAACCCGGAAACTACATACCTCGGCACTAATAAACAACTTTATGACAATTAATTACTGAACTTACAGAAGCTCTTCAAAGATGTGGCCTTGTTCCGTCGCAGTTGGCTTACAAAACTCATTTCTGAGTCCTATTTAGTTTCTCGTGATTGTTTAATAAATAGCTTATTTCTGCGCTCCAATTGACTATATTGAAGAACTTTTTCTAATAATTATTTCAGAATCATGTTTCCACCCTCAGCCTAGGGTACTCAGAGGGCTTCGGCTGTCTCTGTGTACACCTAGGTAACACCAAGGTAGCCGCGTCCACGTCGCGAGGAGCGGGTACTGCTTCGGCAGTAGCAAAGTGCTACCGGGGACCAAATGCCAGTGGTATAAATTGGCTAAAAGAAACAATGAAAACAACAAATACGGAAAGTGAGGTATTACCTGAGGTATTAGGTGGTACAGCAGCAGATGTGCTGACAAATCCACACTCTATGGAGGCAGGCCCAATAGATTCTGGGGTGGGCCAATCATTGTTTAACCCATTTGGACGAAGTTCCAAATTACCTAGATCACCAAAATCTTCAACTGAAAATATATTTCAGTACGAGAAGGAAAATGCCGAACTCAGTGAACAACTACGAGAAATAAAGGAATTTACAACTAAATTGAAAGAAGAATTTACAATTCTAAAGAAAGAGAATGAAGAACTCAAAAAAGCAGTTGAAACACGTGCAGTACTTGGGACGACAAGTAATCCTGCAATCGACGATGACATCAATCCATTCCACACGGATGAGGAAGAATTAGAAAGAGAAACAAATTGGATGTTGTACCGGAGTAAAAGACCAAGTAAGAAAAGGAAAGCTCAACACTCACCAGAAATGGCAGAAACTTTACCATCAACTTCAAAAGAGGTTTCTAGAAAACAGTTAGACATCAAGAAACAACTAGCTCTAGACCAACAACCAGCTAAACCAAAAGAGAAATCACCTCCACCAATAAATGTCGATGAGTCATCCCGAGAGGTAGAAAAATCATCCGAACGGCAACCAGCTCAACAAAATGAAGCACAGACAAAGGTAAAAGCCTCACCACCGATTTTCATACGGAACAAGAGTATAAAATTACTGCTCTGAACAATAATGTATGGAACAATAATGTAAGCGCATACAGAAACTTGTCAATGAAGCTGAATACGCAAAAATATCAGTGGTACACATACAAAAATAAAAACGATCGTCCCATCAAGGTCATGGCAAGAGGGCTACATCCAACCTGTGGAATTAATTCAATAATGGAGGAGCTAGAAAATAAAGGATTTAAAACCCTTGATACCGTAAACATTATTAAAAAAGAGAGACGTAGCGGAGAGAACCGACTAGAAGCCGTTTCAAAAAGAGGGCTTCCTCTGTTCATGCTAACGTTTGATAAATCTGAGCAAATAGAAAAATTTACAATATAACTGGCATACTCAACATGCGAGTAAAGATCGAAGCTGTTAAAAGATGCAGTACAAGAATAGTACAATGTAAAAAATGCCAAGGCTTTAACCATACGCAACGATATTGCGCGCGCGATCCAAGATGTGTGAAATGTCCTGGAAAGCGCCCAACACAAACTTGCAAACTATCAAAAGAAAAACCAGCAAAATGTATAAATTGTAATGGGCAGCATCCAGTCAGCTACCGAGGATGTGAGGTTGCCAAGCAGCTACAAAAAATGAGAGATCAGGCACGCAAACCACCTCTAAGTCATCCAAATAAGAATCGAGCAAGAAATGAATCATATATGCGTAGGGAGAATTATACATATGCACAGGCCACTTCAAATTCAAAAGAAAATGAGGCGAACGGTACCGAAAATTTCAAAAGCACTGTCCAAGCAATTCTAAATAGCCTTGAAGAACAGAATAAACTAAATAAGCTAATTCAGAATCGACTTAACCTGCTGGAAATACCAAGTTCCAAAATAGTTAAAAATAAATAATGTCTGCAATACATAGTTCAACTCATAATTGCAGAGCAGAATCCAGACATCAAAACTACTCATTAAGAATAGCCATATGGAATGCAAACGGATTAACACAACACCTAGAAGAATTAGAACTATTTCTAAATACCGAGAAAATTGATATATGCTTAATATCAGAAACACATTTTACCAGCAGCTCCTATGTATCAATCCGGAGATATACTTGTTACCATACCACACACCCTGCAGAACGAGCAAGAGGAGGGTCAGCTATATTTATTAGGGATAATATCAAACATCATGAAGAATTAAAAATAGAAAAAGAATCCAAGCAAGTAACCACCGTGACGGTTAAATTTGGTCATCACAACACCTGTAATATATCTGCAATATATTGCCCCCCACGGAATAACCTAAAAAAAGAAGACTACATTAACCTGTTCCAGAAATTAGGAAGTAACTTCTTATCGGAGGTTATTTTAATGCAAAAAATACCTTCTGGGGTTCAAGACTAACCTCTCCAAAAGGCAAAGAATTACTTGCAGCTGGCCAATACTCGAACTGTGAATTTTACTCAGGAGGGAAACCAACGTCCTGGCCAACAGATCCTCACAAAATCCCAGACCTTATAGATTTCTACATCACTAAAGGCATATCGGAACGCTACATCTTCTTAGAAAATGATGAAAGTCTAATATCTGATCATTCTCCTGTTATTATGACGGTTAGTGAAAATGTAATAGAAAAAAGAAATTCACCACAACTAACTAACAAACAACAAAACAAACTGGGAATTGTTTAAGCAGTTAGTAGAGGAAAAAATAGAACTTCATGTGCCAACCAAAAGTGAAAATGAAATAGAAGAGGAACTAGACCGGCTCATTGATGTCATACAATGGTCGGCTTGGGAATGCACCCCCAAATTATCATCCAGGAAAGAAAACTCCGTTATTTACCCAATAGATGTAAGAGAATTAGTGCAGCCCGAAAGACATGGCAAAATACGCGTACGCCACAAGATAAAACCACTTTAAACAACTTGTGCATCAAACTTAAGGTACTCATAAAAGCAGTGAAAAATGAAACAATTGGAAAATATCTCTGTTCTCTATCCCCAACTAAAGATACCAACTATTCCCTCTGGAAAGCAACAAAAGGGTTAAAACGACCAAAAACGCAGATCCCCCCAATCAAAACAAACGATGGGAACTGGGCTAGAAGTGCGAAAGATAAAGCTGACCTGTTTGCTGAACATCTTGAAGAAACATTTCAACCTCTAGGTCAGCAGACCAGTTACGAAAACACTGCTAATACGCCCAGAATATCTGATTTCGAAGATATCAGGCCTGTAACATTGAAAGAACTAAAAGCTGAAATTAAGAACATAAAAGTAAAGAGAGCTCATGGTTACGATCTGATAACAGGTCAAATAATAAAGAAGCTGCCTGAAAAAGGGACCCGTAAATTACTGCACATAATCAATGCGATCCTAAGGAAAAAACATGTGCCAGTGCAGTGGAAAGTAGCAGAAGTAATAATGATTCCGAAACCGGGCAAGCCACCGAATGATAGAAAATTTTATCGGCCAATTTCACTTCTATCAACACTAGCGAAATTGTTGGAGAGGCTGTTGCTCAAAAGATTAAAAAAAACCATAGAACAACGAAATATCCCACAGGTTCACAGGCTTACGGATGTCATTGAGAATACATTAGAGAGGAAAAGGTGTGCTCTGGTATCTTCTTAGATGTGGCACAGACCTTCGATAAGGTATGGCACAGAGGTTTGCTCTTCAAACTACATAGAGATTTACCAAAACAATATTATATGATTTTAAAATCATACATAGAGAATCGCCACTTTCGGGTGAAATATGAAGATGAATATTCCGAGCTAAAAAAGATTTCGGCAGGAGTTCCGCAGGGTAGTGTTTTGGGACCTATTCTTTACCTACTCTACACCAGAGATTTACCTCAATTAAACGATGTTACCGTTGCAACATTTGCTGATGATACTGCAGTTCTCTCAGTAGGAGACACTATCGAGGAATCGACAAGGAAACTTCAAGAAGCATGTGACAAAATCATAAAATGGATAAAAAACTGGCGTATCGGGCTCAATGAATCGAAATCCACGCATGTGAATTTTACTAATCTAAAAGTCAGTTACAAACCTGTAATCATTAACGGTCAGCAGATTCCGTATGCAAATAAGGCTAAATATCTAGGAATGACCCTAGATACCAGGCTCAGATGGAAAGAGCACGTTAAAAAGAAAAAAGAACTTAATATCAAATATCGAAAAATGTATTGGCTGCTCGGGAAAAACTCGGAATTGTCAACCGAAAATAAATTGCTATTATATCAACAGATGCTAAAGCCTGTATGGACTTACGGAATACAACTCTGGGGCTGTACAAAAAAAACCAACATCAAAATAATTCAAACTTTTCAAAACAAAGTGCTACGTGGTATAGTTAACGCTCCGTGGTATATTAGGAATGATGTCCTTCATAGGGATCTAAATACCCCGATGGTTCAACAAGAAATAAAAAAACTTGCAGTAACACATGAACAACGTATTTATCAACACGTAAATGAAGAGCTTCGTGGTATGTTGGACCCTTCACATGCAGTAAGACGATTGCAGAGAACGAAACCAATTGATTTAATGGATTAAGGACACCAAAGCAAAGACTACTTCAGTAAATAACATATAAATGGAGCTGGCCAATGGGCGTCTTCTCATTCACAAGTGACTAAATTAAGAAAGAAAAATTACTAGATGAATTGTATTCAGTTGTAATAATTTAAATAAATAAAAAAAAAAAAAAATGTTTCCACCCACAAAACCTAATTACATCAAAATTGGATTTAAATAGACTTGTTCTATTGTTGCTTATCATTTTCCACCGTCATCGGTTAATAAATTATCTAGTAAATCCCAGTTACCTATGTTTAAAAATAGCTCAGAGCGGCACCTGTTGGCCATGTTCTGAGAACTTCCTCGCGTTCGTGAAGGTACTCGCGTTCAACAGCAGGATCAGCTAAACGAATAATCTCGAAATAAATCAGAACGCTCCCTCACCATTAATTCTACCAAAACCATCGTAAGTCAAAAATTATTAACAAAACAGAACCCCAACACTCTTGAAGACCCCTTTGATATTCCAATTATCGTGATGACAGTTACAGACACAAAGACAAATCTTTTCTATAAGAACCTGAAATATAAAAAATAAAAAACCAGTAATCTTCAATTAATTTTAAACGCAATTGTATTTTATTAAATTGTTACGGATTTACAGTTCGAGTACAATACTCTAATTCGAAAACATAATTTCCACCATATTTGCAGCCGCCTTTATGTTTTGAATACAATTTTCCTGGTCATTATAAACGAGATGTACATCATGCTTTCTGCATAAAACACGTACAGATTTATAATCTTGTAGGTCTAAAAATTTAACAGCAAGCGTGTATTCAACATTTGGTGTTAATTCAATTGAGTCGCCAAGACTGAGGAACATTACGTTACAATCCTTAGAAACAGATTGAGTGAACTGAATTTTCTCAACTTCACTTGTTTCAATGTCTTTTGATGTTATTTGTATCTCCACATTTTTCCTATGTTCCTCAATTCCAAATCGTAGTCCACGCAAATTGATTTCCTTTGATACTGAAAATTTTGTTACAAATGATGTATATCGAGAAAACATGCGCAGTTCCATTGGATAAATAAATTTTTCTCTGGGTTTTGATATCCACAGATCGCCACCTCTTTCACGAAACACAATTTGTGTTGCAATTGAATTTCGATCATTCGCACTAAATAATTCAGGGTATTTTTGAAAACACTCGTATACTTCATCGTTCGACATTGTTGGAAATCGAATTTTCTTTATGAGACCATCAAAGCGTTCACGTCCCTCTTGTAATGTCATTTGATGTTGTTTGCAATAATTTTCAATCCAACCAGCCAAAGCATTGAATATTTCAGTTTCCTTTACACCCTCTTTGATTGCATCAAATTGTAAAACTTCATTAATCAAATCCGGATGGAGTGATGAAAACAAATCTTGGTTTATCAAACGGCGGTAATTAACGCTTAATTTTGAAATAATGTACTTTCGTGCAATTTCGTATTTCTCGGTAATACAATAATCCAATAATTGTAAAAACCATTTAGTAGTTTTAAGTGAGTTAATCACTCGATTTTCCAACATTAAAACCCGATATTTGATAGACAATTTTAATAAGTCAATCCCATTTTCATCATTAATGTCACATTCATCCGTGTAAATGAATCGGATGAATTCCAAAAAACTTTCGTATTTAAAGTCGGTGACTGGAATTATTTTTTGTTCACCTAACGTTTCCACAAATTGCCGTTCAAATACCACACTCCGTTTCATGAGCTCCAAGGAGTGCGCGTAGATGATTTTATCGTCTACTCGAAATTCGATATCAGCGAGAAATTTATTGTTGTACAGTTGTTTGGTAATGTCGCACATACTCAGGTGGGGCGAACAATTTATTTTGAATTTCATGTTGTTCGATATTTAAAATTCACTTAGCACTTTAACACAAGATTTATGTTAACTGTTAACGACAAAAAAAACACTTTTGATAATGGTTGAAAATTATATCAGTTGGTGATATTCTTCACGAAGACTAAATTTATAATGATTAAAAACTAATAAGTTACGGTAAAAGAAAACTTCAAAATGTAATAAAAGGATGCCCATCCAACAACAAAATGTTAATACTCTGACTACCTGTACCAAACCATAGCCGTAACATAGCTCAAAAATAGGGGATGTGACTCAACATATCGTCGAAAATCTATTTTTACCTGATTACTGAAACTCCCACTAATTTTGTATTTATAAATATTTCTGGTAATTCCTTTAATTCGTTACTGTATTGGACTAAACATTTCTTTTTTGTAACACACACAAACAGAAGCCTCTAACCATCAAATCAATATCCATACTCCATACTTTGTACACATCGCTTTATACGACAAAGATTTCGCCGACTTTTTCCGTACTCGAGTTAAATTTTCTTATCACTTTTTGGTGGTATCTTTCGTGATATAAACTGTTTTTATGACGGGCTGACTTAAATGAGAGTTTTGTGTATTGATTCCCACTTAAATCAATATTTTAAAAAAGGGTTAGATATATTTGTTACCACATCTGAAACAACACAACGCCTTTTACGAGAGCTTAGATTTAAGTGATCTTCAATGGGTGTTTAACGGTAATTGGATAAAAGTCGACGTTTTACGATGGAGTTGGTGTTTACGAGCTCCGGGAATTCGTTAAGCTTGTAGGCTACCTGGTTAGAATCTGTCGAGAGTGATTGACCACTGATGTATTCATTATCAATGTGACCACAGAGTGAGTGACCACAAATCCAGCTTGACGAGGAGAGAAAGCACTTGTCTCATTTAATGACCATGGATCCCGAAAACTAAGCTACACCGGTTTTGAGGGACGTAAGCTGGTGGAACGAAGAAAAGTGCCCCAAGAGCACTGTGAAAATCACACAACTAGGAGCGGATTACAAAAGTGACGCTGTTATTGGCGTATTAGCACAGCATTAATGTACCGTTAGGCTGGATATCGGAACTTCCAAATCAGTGGTGCGTGAACAGATGTATCTGCCATAGCCAAAGGAGAGTATATCTTTCCAGTATAACATAAGCCGGAATGCGGATCAAACATCGGTTTATTGTAGTTGGAATAACTGATGAATGTATAATCGGACATGAAGAAATAACAGATGGTCGTGAATTTAAAGAACCAGATGCTATAAAATGGCGCTATGTGGGGGTATCGCTTGAAATAAACACAAGCGGTCAAGATACGACCGATGTGCGAAAAATCATCATTGCGAAAATTGACGGTGACCTTGGGGATATCAAGAAGGGAAATGTGAGTTCGTCAACAAATGTAATCAAGAAAGAGGTGGTCATCGGTCGCAGTGGAAGAGCTAGGAAATACTAATATTGTGCAACATAGAATAGACACGGGAAACGTTACTCCAATCCGACAAGCATAGAGACGAGTATCGCCCGCGAAGCAGGAGATTGCCGAGTTAACTAAAAAATGGAACATGATGGAGTAACAGAGGAGTCCAGTAACCCATAAAGTTCTTCAGTGGTTCTTGTTCAGAAAAAGGACGGTTCAACACGATTTTGTGTTGCTTACCGTAAACTAAATGAAATAACGAAGAAAGACAGTTATCTGTTATCGCCCATTGACAATACTTTGCACACGCTGTCATGCTGGAAACAGACATGCGAAATTTCGCATGCAGAGAATTTAGAATCCACTACTTTATATGAAATAAAACACATGCATTTCGCATAGCAGGCGTTATTTCGCAAGTTGTCTCTATTTCTAAAATAGCGCACCGAAGAAATTAAAAACAAATTGTATGAAAAATAAAAACATAAATTCCGCACATCTATTACAGCATCAAGCCTACCTATTAAATCGCACTTGCAAATACGGGAAATAAAACATAAACAAAAAACTAACTTTTCATACATTTTGTATGGAAGATAGAATTCCGTCTGATAAAAAAAACATGAATTAAAAATATTGTAAAATTGATTTTTTTACATAAATCGATGACATATACAATGCTTCCTAAACTACAGGCCGCTTAAACCAAATGATGACGACATGCTATGTCGACGTTTTTGTTGCCTTTTTGTCTCTCTTCGCTCCGCCTCGTTCTCTTAAAATCGAAATAAATTATCGAAATAAAGTCCCAGAGGCTGCTGTTGTCTTTTATAGTGCCACACAAAACCCTGTAGAAAATTCGAGCACAATTTGTGGAAAATTTATTTTCGAAAGTCCCGTTAGGCTTGTTTTCTATGTAAACAAAAGTAAAAACTCAAAATGGCGAAAAAACTAACTGACAAGGAAATACTTGTTATCCTAGTGGAAAGCGATGAATCGGTTTTTAGTGTTGAAGATGATCAGCCAAATAGCACGGATTTTTTTAATTTTGAAGATGGCCATGAATGGATCAGCAACGCAAACCTAGCCTGCGATGGAAACTCGGATCGAAATCGAACAAAATGAAAATGACGTCGATAAGGGTGAAGATATTTTAAGTGTCGAAATTAATAATGGAAATGCGTCTTTTCTGGCAGACAACACAACCGAATTTATATTAGAAGACGATATTGGTATAGAAATTTTCGATCAGTCTAGAGGCGATTTCAATATTAATTTAACTGACAAAAATCAATTAAAGTGGCGACGGCGTCCTGAATATCGAAAATTAGAAATCCCATTTGAAGCCGATTCAACCGATGTGTGTGATGACACCACAGAAATGATGACACCCATGTCTTATTTCGAAAAGTATTTTAAGAATACACTTTTCGAATTGATATACGCAATACAAAAAGGAATTTCATTTCGCCAAACTGATATGAAAGAAATAAAACGTCCGTTTATATCAACTGCGCTCAAATTTGCATTGTGTAAATAATATGGTGATCCCACATTTGTAAAGGTTGTGTTTGAAAATTATTTACTTTGTATATTCATTATATTTGTTAAATATTTTTTAAGGTGCGACCAATAATAAACGCGATTCGTGATCGATGCTTACAACATACCACTTGAAGAAAACTTACGCATTGATGAGCAAATCTTCCCATTCAAGAAAATACTAAGTGCTAAGCAGTACTTAAAGAATATACCAAACAAATGGGGTATACAACTATTTGTGTTGTGCGGAAGGTCAACCATACGATTTTATAATATATCAGGTCGAGTTTCATATTCTGAGTTATCTATAATTATAACAAGAAGAAATTTGGCTTGGGAGCTGCAGTAGTTCTTCATTTAGTACAAAATATCAAAAAATCAGGCCATAAACTGCGAAAATCAATCGCTGTGGCACATCGAAAATCAATCGCTTCTTCAAACCTCCTTTTATGGAAAATAAAGAATTTAAGAGACTTCCACGAGGTTCCTTTGAAGAAGCTAGCGACCTCGATCAGAATGACGATTTGCTAAAATGGTTGATCAACAAGTATATTGCGTCCAACTTAGTGGGAAAGGGTGATTTATGTTTGGCAGATAACGCAGCGGAGTAGATGTATTTGGACTTTCATTAAATCTAAAATGTGGAACTTACGAGTTATAGATCATTTTTTAGGTTTTGCAATTTCTGCCAGTTGGATGGGATACAGAAAAAATATGTTAAAGCAAGTTTAAACGCTCTCTTCGTTTACTACAAAAATTTCCAGAGACCGAAAAATTCCTTTCGGAATTTGCGTTGATGTGGGTTTGTGTACATTCCCGAATATTCTCCTCCAAATGTTGTTCTAAAGAAATAAAATCATCCTGAGACGTTGATGAACTACCAGGGAAATCATAGTCAAAAGATGAAATGTTTTCGGCTGAACATTTTTCTAAATTTTGAAATAATCTGCAGCACCCAAATTCCGGTTTAATGATAAATGGTAATGGGAAATGGTAATGGTTTTTTTCGACCAGCCATTTACCATTACCATAAAATTTTCGATTCCGGTTCAACAAATGGGTTTTAACCTGGAAAACATTTAATAAATTACGTTTTTTGGTTTATTGGGCTATATTTTGACAGAAATTGTTTTTCTTGCGATGAGCAAACATATCAAAATACATAAAATATAAATATGTATATATAATATACTACAAAATGATTGTAAGAAATATTCAAAATAAATTATAAACTTAATTGAATTTTAATTTAGTTCTATTTTCAGTAAAAAGTGTAAAAAGTTCCGTATCGAATACAATCGGAAATATTTTGCTACCACAAATTATGGGTGAATTATAATCGTAAATCCTAACTAAAATCGAAAGGAAGTAGTTGACTGAATACCACGTCGCCGTTTCACCGTATTAATTGAGAACCACCTATAAAGCGTACCAGTGCATCGAAAAGGGATATGTAGTAAGCGCGGTCCAATATCTCAGCGATACACGAAATTAACGATGCCATTGAATCTCTATGTAAAGGGAATTACTATCGTTGTCAAATTATACAAGGAAACGGATGATCCGTGCCCAGCTGGAATTTTTGATAAGTGGTCGGAATATTTAATGTTTTGTAGAAATTTTGTAGGATTAGGGCTGCTGTAAGTGATTTGGCATCTTTATATCCACTTATGTTTCAATATATACTTAATATAAAATAAATCTTGATGTTACCGCTATCAAAATAATATTTTTTTAATTGGAAAATACAAAACCAACCAATTCTCATGAAAAAAATTCTTATGGTGTTTTTTGACATTAGTTATGGGTTTTATTTTCTCAGTCATTTAACAGGAATCGCTTTTCTGGGTTTTTATACCAATTGCATATTTTCGACTAATAAAAACCATAATGGTAAATTTACCACCGAACCGGAATTTGGCCGCAGGACAATGTTTTAGCATTTTCGGTTTTTTTCTTCTTTTGAGCACAATGAAAAAAACTCATCTTCTTCAGGCTTATTAAGGTATTTAGGATTCTGAAGAAACTTTAGTTGTCTCTTCTTTTTAAAATCTGGTTTTTAATTTCACTTAATAATTTTCGATTTATCTCGAAATTATTTGTCTGAAGAGATTTGAACAAAAATTTTACAATGCCTTCTGCAGAGAATAATGACACATCTTGACGGCTTAATTTTTTTTTTATTTATTTATTTAAATAGTACAATCTTATCACATGATAATTTATTACTAATGATGATAACGCACTTATTTGAAACTAATAAGTGGAGCGAGTGTGGGTTTACAAGCAATCAATATGCTGCTCCCAATAATGAATCTTTATTTATTAGATGACCAGCTCGTGCGGTTTAATTCTTTTAAGGCGTCTCAGTTCTAGTGTTATGTCAAGAAGTTGTATTGCTTCACTGTTGGTATGTTGCAGTAATCTTCTTTCATGTTTGATGGCAAACTCCTGAATCACTTCATCAATCCATTTAACGTTTAGGTCGTTGTGTAATTCCTCGTTGGTTACGTAGCGGTAAGCATTCGTTATTGTTCGTAGAAATTTGTTTTGGCAACGTTGAATAATTAAACGATTTGATTGTTTAGTACAGCCCCAGAGTTGGATACCATACGTCCAAATTGGTTTAATTATCAATTCGTAGATCAGGCGTTTACAGTACAGGGTAAGCTTAGAATGTCTTCCTATTAGCCAGTACATCTCACGTTGTTTTATTTTCATTTGCTCTGCTTTTTGTCTAATGTGATATTTCCAGTTCAATCTTGAATCGAGATGCAATCCAAGATATTTAGCAGATTCAGCTTGGGGAATTTGTACCCCATTGAGAAATGTATGGATGTTGCTATTTTTGCGCCGCAACGTGTAAGTTACGTGTACTGATTTCAGCTCGTTAAGCTTTATTTTCCAATCCCTGGTCCATTGGCTGATTCTATCGAGTGCTTGCTGTAAGTATTCTACTGCTTGGTTCTGCGATTCGCTTGATGCCAATACTGCGGTATCATCAGCAAAAGTTCCGATGAAGGTTGTTTCCGTTGTCGGTATATCAGAAGTGTAAAGTAGATATAGTATGGGTCCTAATACGCTACCCTGTGGCACCCCTGCTATGGCTGGGTAAAAGTTAGAGCATGTTTCTTCATGTGATACTCTAAATATTCGTTTGGAGAGATACGACTCGAGCAATTGGCAGTAATTTTCTGGCACTAATTTACTTATCTTGTGGATAAGACCCTCATGCCACACTCTATCGAAAGCCTGTGATACATCTAGAAATACGGCAGGGCAATATTTCTTCTCTTCTAGTGCTTGTTCTATCTTTGCAGTCACGCGATGAACTTGATCAATTGTCGAATGTTTATTCCTGAATCCAAACTGGAAATCAGGTATAATGATCATTGGTTTTAGTCGTTTCAATAACAATTTCTCAAACAACTTTGAAATAGTAGGTAACAAAGAGATCGGCCTGTATGATCCCATTTGCTCGGCTGGTTTGTCTGGTATTTTTATCATGATTATTTGTGCAACCTTGAAGCACTCAGGCACATATTTAAGTCGAAAGCAAGCATTATATATATATGTTAACATAGTGACTGCTCTCTTTGATAACTCCTTAAACATCCTTGGCGAAATTTCATCAATTCCAGGTGACTTTTTGGGATTCAAATTCATGTCTATTTCTTGCGCAATTTCTAGTGGGGTGACACTTCTGATATTTGATGGAGACCTATAGACTGGTTTAGGGTCAATCCTAGATTGTATGTCGTGTGGTTGAAATACTGATGCCAGATGTTGTGCAAACAGTTCTGCTTTGTCTTCATTACGTCGCACCCATTCTCCATTTGTGTTCCTTATAGGTGGCAATTGGATTATTGGTCTCTTGTATCTTTTAGTAGCTTTCCAAAGAGAATAATTTTTGTCAGCTTCAGGACCCAGTCCTTTCAAATAATTTTCAGTACAAGCTTCTTTATGTTCTTTAATTAATCGGTTAACTTTATTACTTACCCGATTAAATTCTCTTTTGTCAATAATATTTCTGGTTCTATGCCATATGCGTCTTTTCTTACGCCTTTCTTTTATCAGTTCTCGAATCGCCAGGGGGTAGTTGATCTCTTGTACGACTTTCTCACCTAATACGGGTGTAGCCTCTTTAGCAGCTTCACGCATGGAGTTAATAAAATATTTAGTTTGTAATTCAAGTTCTTCTTTAGTTTTAAGACTAACTTTTAACTCAATTAGATTGTCCAGTTTCTCTCTAAATAATTCCCAATCAGTAAATTTATTAGTAAGGTTAAGTTTGGTTTTCTTTTTTACGACTAATGTACTCACAGTCATTAAGACCGGTGTGTGATCGGAAGTAAGGTCGTCAATACCTTCGACTTCAATGTAATTTGAGGCTATTCCTTTCGAGATATAAAAGTCAATCAAATCAGGAACTTTGTTGATGTCTGTAGGCCAATAGGTAGGTTTACGCGATGAGTGATATTCACAACCTGACATTTCTATTGCACTTAGGAGTTCTTTTCCTTTTCCTGGTGTTATGAGTCGAGATCCCCACGCAGTATGTTTGACGTTGTAGTCACCTCCTATGATAAACCTTGGTCCAAGTTTATTAAAAATGTTAAGATATTGATTTCTTACGATATTATGTCTTGGTGGACAGTAGATCGCCCCTAAACTTAGTTCAGCACCACCGTGGTTAATCGTTATTACAGTAGCTTGCATATATGGCTCCTTAATTTCTTCTTGCTGGAAATGTAGGATATTTTGTTTGATTAAGATTGCTGTCCCTCCTCGAGCACGATCACTCGGATGCAATGTCCAATAGGCACTATATCCTGTAATTTTGATAAAGTTCTTCTCCGTAAAGTGCGTCTCTGATATTAAAGCTACATCTATGTTATTGGTTCTTAGAAATACTTCTAGTTCTTGAGCTCTTGCATTAAGCCCGTTAGCATTCCAGGCAATTATACGTAGGAACGTTATAGTCATTTACTTTTTATGTTTTAGCGGTTTATTTGGTGGCTTGGAATTATCTTCTAGTTTATCCACCCTGGTAGCAAGCTGGCTGAAATTTTGTCTCATTTCTGCCTGAAATTCGGTGAGCATTTTCATTATATTACTAATGGTTGGCTCGTTGGACACAGGTTTCTGCCTGCTTTCTTGATTAAGATTGTTATTTGAGGTTTTGGTCACCTGGGCGTAGGAAACCCCCTCTCTAATAGTATCATATTGTTGGTTAGGCTTTTGCTGTAGTCGCTCTGCTACTGTTATTTTTCTCGGTAGTTGAGCATTTAGTTTTTTCTGATACACCAGGCATCCTTTGTAGCTAGCCGGATGACCTTTTTCTCCGCAGAGTGCACAAGTTGGTATAACATTTCGCGGCTTTTGACATTGTTTTGTTTGATGGCTCTCTGCGCATTTGACACATTTGGCTTGCCTATTGCAGAAGTTCTTTGTGTGTCCTAACTGTTGGCAATTTGTACACTGTGGTATACCTATTACCTTTTTCGGTGGTTCAATAGACACCTTGCAATATAGCAGGTTCTTAATTTCGTATATGTCCTTATTGTTTTCCCCCTGCAACAGGTCTACATAAAACAATGGGAAGTGTCTAATAATTTTCTCATTATTAATTGTCGACTTTTTATGAATATTAATAATGTTGGTTACTTTATGACCATGTTCCTCGATTGCCGCTTTGATCTCTTCGCGAACGGTAGATGACGGTAAACCTCGTATTACGACTCTGTACCATCTTTCACTTTTGAGCTGATAAGTATGGTATTCCATCTTATATAATGTACTATCCTTGTTATTGGATTCAGTTTCTTTTATATCGCTAAGTAGTTTTTTAATTTTACGGTAGTCATTTTCAGACTGCGTTGTTATTTTGATATCGTTATTGGATATTGCTTTAAACTGAGCAGGTTTCTCTGTCACTGCCAATACTCGAGCTCTGAGTATATTAAAATTCCTAACATTGCTGACATTGATTGGTGGTGGTAAGGGTTCCTTTTGCTGTGCATGTTGTGGTTGTTTTGGTATTTCGTTATCTTGCGGTAGAGATACCCTTGGTGATGGCGTTTTGGAGAGTCTCCTCTTTTTATTTACAGTTACTTTATTTTGTCTAGGTTGGGTTTCTTTCTCAAGTTCCTCTTCATCCGTAAAGTATTCGTTGCCAAGACTTTGTAGGCTCTGACTTCTACCATTAGTTGACGTAGAAGGTTTATTTTGCCTCTCTAGTGTTTCGATTCTGTTTTGTAAGTTTACCAAAATATCTTGGTATTTATTACATTGTAACTCATATTGCTGGCATTTTGTCCTTAGTTCATTATTCTGGCGCTCAAGCGAGGTTAATTTTGATGTCATTTCATTGCCGTCTTGAAGCATACGGTGTCTTTTCGTTAATGTTGGAGAATGCATGAGTTCTATTGGAGGTAGGGGGCTTATACTTCTATCTGCTCTAGTAGCTAAGCTTGCCACTACTAAAGCATTGCGGTCGTTTAATATCGACGACTGGAAGCCCGCTTGCTCACTTTCCGAAGTCGCCGGTACTGGGCATCCTAATCCCTGCACCGTAACATTATTCTTCTGCTGATCTGCCATGGTTGGTTTATTGTTCGGGGTTCCTTCCCCTAGCCAGATTTGGTCCGCGGATGGTATTTTATTTCCCACCTACCCTCCGGCAAGCCGGTTAAAGAGCATTCCCCTATCCGCCACCTGGGGACGCGCCACGATGGAAGCTTGGCATCTTCACACGGGATGAGAAAGGCCGGAGGCCACGACATCATTATTTTTGTGGTCCCATAGACGCCCAAGATTGAGATCACTTAACGTTTTAAAAATAGCCGGTTTAAATTTTAAAAACCGCTCGGCGCTCAGTCATACTTTCGATTGTATTCCATCAGGTCTTACAGTCTAACAACAGCTGTAATTCGTGCGGGTCAGAACTCAGTTCTTTAATATTCCTTTGGAGAATATTATTTCGAACCGGATTGTGTTTTTAATGTGCATACTACAATTAATTTGAATGTTATCTGCAACAAATTGATTTTCAATTTCAATCATCCGACTCAAAATCATCATTATCTGAATCCCCATTCTCAACCTTCTAGTTTTTTTCGTAGAAAACTTTCATAACCGCCAAGTGAATTGCGTGATTATAACACAGTTGTTGAAAAACCGGCGACAATCTACCATATTTCAACATTATACTGGCTCCATCACTTGTGGTAGAAACAATGTCTGTTTCGTAATTCAAATCAAACGATCGAATTTTACTGGTAACCATTTCTATGGCCTTATCAGCAGGGCATGAACCTTCTATTCTCAGCAAAAGTAAATTTTCTGTTGATCCATCGGAAAAATACAAATGCACATTTAAATAACGACAATTACGGAAACTCGTCCATTCATCAATAGATACGAGTATACTAAATTTTTTATTTACCGCTTTCATTCGATTGATCTTGGAAATAATTTGTTTTTTGACAGTATCGTGATATTTAAATATTAAATTCATCACATCTGATGGATTTTTCGGCAATGAAAAACCTCGTAATTGTAAACTTTTTCGGATAAATGAACTTTTACTTATTGCATTAATTGAAATTCCATCCTTCGTAGCAAGTTTAGAAATACTTCTTGCCAGCGTAAGACTTTTATCAGAAGTTGTAAAATACTCGCCGGTGCGATTAATTTCTTTGGTTCAGAAACTGCGCAGGTAAAAGACTCTTTTAATTTTCTTTTCAAGTTATGGACACTTGTTAAATGCCGATGTAAATCCGTCGTTGATGAGGCATTACACGCGAGTGACTTTGCGCAATGGGTGCACGTAGCTCTATCTTTATCAAGTTTGCCTCTTTTTAAATGTTTCCAAACATCCTCGCTATCATATTCAGACATATCAGTACAATTTGGGGATTAAAAGATCTGTTTTTAGTACCAAATTTTGTTGGTAATTTAACACTATTTGATTGTAAAAATAAACTATTTATGTTGATTAAAAAACTACAATTAACGTTTATCGATTTTTTTACATATACAATTTATTGACAAATGACAACTGATTGATGATGAGTGAAAATTGTTAGGCTACTTTAACCATATACAAAAGAGCATTTTTGCAATAAAAACATTTTAATGTTTTAAGTGACATCTCATCTTGAGCATTAGAAACAAAATTTTTGTAA
Organism: Nephrotoma flavescens; assembly: GCA_932526605.1. Lineage (NCBI taxonomy): Eukaryota > Metazoa > Arthropoda > Insecta > Diptera > Tipulidae > Nephrotoma > Nephrotoma flavescens. The sequence goes on along the minus strand of OW052222.1, from coordinate 63,113,475 downwards.
ATTTTTATTTTAATTCTTAATAAAAAAATATTGGCAATAGGTGCCGGAAGCCGCTAAAAAAAATTTTGTTTCTCGAGAATCTCGATTGTATTTCTCGAGAAATGGGAATCTCGAAAACTTTAAATATAAATTTCTCGAGATTTCGAGTGTAAAAAATTTGAAAATTTTCTCGTCGAGATGAGATTTCTCGAGTAGAAACTCTAGCTACTACGATAACTCATTTATTATGGTGCCATCTTCAACCTTTCACCAGATTTGTACATTTTAATGTACATACTCTTTTCTGGGATCTAGGAGGTGAGGCTAAATTTTTCCAAAATAATTGACTTAAATGAAGGCCAAACAACATAAAAATCATTCAAAATATTTTTTTAGAAGGCTAGGTTTATATCAGGTCTGAAATTCAATTCGTAATTATTATAATTGGTACGTGGTAATTCAATAAAAATAACAAACAAAACACGAATATCAAGAAAAATACAGAAACAGACGGGAAAGGTTCGGAACCGAACTCTATAAGCATTTTAGTTGCCTATAAAGAACTTTCGCGAACAAGAACGTCCGGCAAATGAAAGAGAATAAATTATATACTGTTAAAGTTAGCCGAAAGTTTCCAGCCGAAAGATAATGCAGATAGTGTCTTGAATACAGCAAAAATCAGTCATGAACTCGAATTTGGCAGAATTTAGGATCGGATTATATCATTCGGGTGAAGGAGAAATTATTTCAGTTTATAGGAATTTGAAAATCGATAGGAGCGAGAGTATAAAGAGAGTTTTAAAATAGTCAAGACACTATCTGCATTATCTTTCGGCTGGCAACTTTCGGCTAACTTTAACAAGGTATAAATTATGTGAAAAATCAAAAATAAAAATATCACACCCACCCAAATCCACCCACGCACACCTAACCCCATATACACCGAGCTCAACCGACCCCAATCCACCATAACTCAACTGACAATGCCTCACTCTTTAACACCTCCATAACACTCCCACACACACACTCCCCACAAAAACCCTCATCCACCAAATCAAAAATTCCTACACCAAACCCAAAACACCTTATAGCACCCCTCCACCCCCCATACCACCACTCCTACCATTTCCATAACCACACTACCCACACAAACCCACATTCATACGAGATATATATTTATTCCACATTCACATGCTCTATATGAAACCAAAATACATGGTGATGTCGATTTGCGTGTACGAGTGGACGAAACATTTTTGGAATTGTTATTCGAAATGGCATAAATTTTAATTTAATTTTTGTATTGTTAATAAAAAATATTATTATACAATACATTGCGTTACTGGAAATTAAAATTTGAATTAATTATCTTCTAGATGATTTATGATGAGAAAAAATTTTAAAGTCAACGTGTATTTGTTGAACTTGGAAAAAATAAATTTTACTTTAATTTTACATTTTAATAGAAACTTTAAGGTAAGCCATTTAATAATTTTCAAGAATTGATTTTTAAATTTTTTGATAGTTGTTTAATTTTAAAGTTTGATCTCGGCGCAATGTGGGGAGTGTACATATCTTAACATTATTATGGCGCTCTTTCGGTTTAGACATAAATTGACGTTATGTGCGAAAAACGAGAATACTAAGAGACCTGTATAGTTTAGAAGGCATTGCTTCTATAGTACTGACCTGTAACAACGCTTAGTACTGGTCTGTGATAACATTCATTTTTCGCCAATGACGTCAATATAAGTCTGCAACTAGATGGCACTGGCAGCATAAAACCTCAACCAGCCAAAACTTAAGAGCTTAAGTTGTGCTCCGTTTGTACAACTTAGGGTTGCGATACGACCACCAAAATTTTAGAGGTCAGTTGTTTGTTTGTAAAAACTTAAAAATTTAAGGTCATTTTTGAGATGTAGATTTTTATTTAAATTTTATTTTCGAGAGAACAGAATAAAACAATACAAAAAATTTGGTGTTTTAATATAAAATAAGGGTCTAAATTAACAATAAATATCTATTACGACTTAGTTTGAAAGCAGAAGCTAAATCGTGTATAGCTTGGTTGATTTATTTTCGAATGTGTTTTTTAATTTTATTTTATTTTTCGAGTGTGTTGTGTAGTGATAACACAATAAAATAAATTTGGCTGTTATCGATTTCAAAGGAGTAATAAAAAAAATGTTGTTCATTAAAAATTGCCTTAAATTTTTTTATTTTCTTTTTTATTTTTTCATTTCGGATTCACCGAAAAATTTAATGTCGCAGTTGAAACGAATTTTGTAGGTTATGTGACTGCGTGTAGCATGGCTCTTTGGGTTTAAGAGAACGAGTCGCAGACAAAAACTACAAAAACTACTACAATCGTATTTTTAGAAAGAGAATGGAAAGAGACAGATATTGTGATTTGAAACCATGTCGCAATACAACAACAACATTTATAAAAGCTTATTATTTATTCATTTTTCAAGTCGATTTTCACACAGTTTTAAGAGATTTTTTGAATCTTATTTTGAACTAGTTAAAGTTTGAACTTTCCTCAATTTTTCTGTAGAAAAACATTTGAAAAGCTCATGGTTCAAATAAACATACACTAACAAATAAAATTGGCTGTTTTTCATTATTTTCAATGGGAAATATAAATTTGTTTAACCAATATTTTAAGTTTTGTGGAAAACAGCTCGAACAGTGAGGCTCTATTAATCTAGATAGCTATGGTGTCCCGCAGTATGGGCAAAAATTTATTGTGCAAGTGGCTCGATGGATCGAACGACTGCAAGCCTACACTTTCAAGACTGAACACCGACGAGGTATATTGCACAACAATGCAAATGGATTATCAAAAAGGTCCTGCTTAATTTTACACTGTACAATATTTTATATATTTTCATTGGGTTTCTGCAGATTGGTGGAAAAATTGAAGCGTTGTTTTACAATATTGCCTCTTTAAGCATTACATGCCTAAATCAATAAAAAAATTGATTTTACAGTAGGGTATTAGGAGAACAAAAATGATCAAGTAAACCCGACAGAATTTGTAGTGGTGTTAATCAGTTTAATAAACGGTACCAACAGATACAAAGACAAAAAACTTTCTCTTACACATTTTTCAAAAGCTTGTTACAGTAAAAAATATAAAACAAGTATACACTGCTAATTATTATTAATAGCCTTTACAATAATTTTTAATTTTCAAGAAGCTTCGTATCCAATCGTATAAACATTTTGAGAGCTTTGCCAAATTTAATGAATAAAAAGCTTTTAAATGTTAACATTAACAGATTTTAGACAATTATAAATATGTTTATAAGAACATTACTCCTACATAAATATTATTTATGAAGCTTTTAGTAGACTGCAGATAAATCTAATTTAAATTTTCAAAGTTCATTGATTCTACACGAGATTGTTATGTAAACAATTTTTGTGTACACGAATGTGTCTACATAAATTGTGTCACACACGAACGTAGTTGGGTGCATAAATAGTTGCTTATTACAGAGTTTATAATTAATTTTTACAAAACTTTTTGCATCTTATAGTACATAAAACTACTTTACATACACATTTTTTATTTCAAAAAGCTCCATTCTTTTATTATCACATGGTAATGAATGGGTCAATATAGTACGTGACTACTTTATTAAAACGTGCGGAAATGAGTAACAAGACAAAAACGATAAAAGAAAACAAGAAAAGTACGAACCAAAAATTCCTCCATAATTTAAATGAAAATTCCTATTTTTTCCATCTCATCTCTCAGCTTCATCTCATACTTGAATTTATTATTCTATGACTTTTTTTTTATTGTGCTGGAATTTCATATAATGACTATTTTATCTGGGTGTATTGTTGGGAAAATACTAGTAGGTAATAAAATAGAAAACAAAAACAATGGAAAAACAACTAAACTTGGTTTAGTTGTTTTTCCATTGTTTTTGTTGGTTCTTTTCACATTACGATACGTATGTATTCAGTGTACTACACTTATAACATGTCCAGTACTACATTTTGTTGGTGATTTTTACTCCTGTGTCTAGAGAGGGAGTATCAGAGTAGATGTGTACATATGGATGATGCTGATGAGCATCGCTTGAATAAAATATAACGGTAAAAATTAACATTATTGGAAAAAATAATTAGGATGTGTAATGGAATAGCCATTATTTATGTATATATCTAGGGTGTGTGTATCTAATGCCATGTAACTAGACATATATAGTTAGGATGATTTCGGGTTTTTATTCTATTTCTGCTCTAATTGGTTAGATATATTATCTGATATATATGCTATTTAATAGGCCGATAAGTATGTACATATATTGAATTTAATTTCGTATGTTATACAAGATATTAGGTATTATAAGTGAATTAAAAATTAATCTTAAATTTTATTAAGGGTACTTAAATCTATGGAAGTACCTGGTTTGAATCCAGGGCAGAATCGAAAATTGAATTTTCATCTTTTGGCTACGATTGACAGCATTGTGCCGTATTATCTACGCTGCGTAGTTAATTAATATTTTACATGGGGACTATATATAGATAATTAATCGAAAACTTTGAGCTTTAAGCTCCATCGCACTAATCTCCCGGTTGATTCATCAACCATTTTCGACGTACGCTCGAAACTTTTTAATGGCAAGAATTGCGGCTAAACACTAATTCGCTGTATAGATCTTTTGGGCTTTCGATAGTTTTTGGGGCAAGAATCGCATCAACCCTTTCAGTATTACCTTCACATCTAATGTTAAACAGTTTATCATTACGCATGGACCTACGAGTATTCAAGCTGAGGTATAAGTAAAATTTTCTGATGTTGAAATGCTGCTTGTGCTGTCGTCGTCGGTCACATTTGCAAAATTTCCAATAAAGCGACGGTACCATCCAGCCATGCCAAACAATCTTCCGGTTTGCTTGATTGTATCGGGCGGATTAAGATTCACAATCGCTTGATCACCAACTAAGTATCCTAAGTAACGAATTTCTTTCATTACAAAACTGCTTTTTTCTAAATTGATGGTCAGTGCAGCTGACAGCAAAAGGTCACGGCGTGCGTTTAGATTGTGGGCACCCAAGCAAAGTCTCGTTCTTTTTGGACCGCTGACGAGACTGGATAATACCGCTGTTTGACTGGTTTAGCACCTTTTGCGGTTTCAATCTCGTGCTCGCGTAAATTTGTTCCACCCAGCCCATTTTTTGTGAAAGAAAGTAGTAGTTCTTTAATTCAATCTCGTTCGTTCTGTTCTTTAATGGTCAAATCATGGCTCATAAATTTCATTTAACGCCATTTTTGGAATGATAATAAATTTTCGCCAAAACTCAATATCCAAATATAAAAACGAATTTAGCGCCGGCACAATACGAATCTTGATTGTTTTTGTCCGTTTGCAAAAGGTTACAGGTAAACAAAGGTATCCTTCAATTTTATTACAAATCCCATCGACTGTATAGTAATGAGAAATGCGGAGGAATGTGGATTATTAAGTTCCTTGGATTCCAACGACGGCGTGATTCCCTCATTTCTCGAAACGAACCTTAAACGATTGGAACAATTATGCTTGCGAACATTTGCTGCGCCGCAACCGAAACAGAAAATATCCAAAAATGGCTTTAAACAAACTTCGTATCGGTGCCCCGAGTCCTTGCAGTTCCAACATACCAATATACTATTTGACTGCCAACGAGGTGCGCCTTAATAGTGGCGACATTTAAGCTTTGATTCTAGGGCCACTGTGTGTGCAAGATAGTTTACCCTTTACGTTTTCTGTTTCGATATTGAGCTCATTCACACTTGGTCTACGAAGAAAAGTTTCGACAAACTTACTCGGGTCATAACCTGTGGGAACGAGCTGCCCATCTCCATGACAAAGAATTCGAAGTTCTTCAACAGATCTTACAGAGTGATTATATGGTAGGGTCACGTATTTCAAAGCGAGATACATATTCTGACTCAATTTGTAGATTATTTGCTGTTCGGACAAACGATTCTGTAGTCGGGCGTTCTGAATGTTCAGTGAGAAGTCAGAAAACGTTTCCTTTTTTCCCTGAACTCGTTGTAGTATGTTTAGTATTTTACAACTACTAAAATAGGAAAGAATTGCTGACTTCATCTGCGCCCACAATGATACCGCCATTTTGTTACCTTGGCGGGGAGCACGTGTCTCACTATGGATAGTCTGTAGCTGGCTTGGAGGTTTATAGCCGCCATAAAGATAGTCAACACCATCGAGATGGTTTTTTTATATGTTAATCAATGCAATCTGTTCTCGGGCCGAAGCACTGGTAACTCTTTCTTTGCTTGTCAAATCGAGGAATCAAAGTTGTGTTCATTTCCATCACTGATCGTAATAATTCTATGAAAAATCTTGCATCATGCCCCTATCGGGATTCAAACCCGGTACCTCCCGATCCAAACGCGAAAGCTTTAACCACTGTGCTGAACAAAATAATTTACGAACGGTATAATATTCATCATTTATGGTTGTCCTAAATCGGTTAGCGAAATAACCGGAGGACTATATTTCATAAATATTTTTGTTTATATGGTCTTATAACAATACCAAACGAATGATCTTAGGAAAGCTCGAATTACAAAAACCCGAATTATCAAAACCCCGCTTTTTCAACATACCGCTTTCAAAACCCGCTTTTGTGGGAGTTTTTTTCCTACATTTTTATTAAGAACTCGGCCATTTCTTCACTGATCATTGTCAAATCGGATTAAGGGATATGATTTGCAGTTTAACACGAGTTTTTCAAGTATTTTTGGACTTAAGCCATGCTTAATAGAACTTAGCCCTCCCTCAACCAATAATTGTCAATTTGGTATGCAGAATTAGATTGGGATTTAATTTGAATGAATATTTGGAAAGGAACCGTAATCTTGAATATCTTTTCCGAACCGTTCCCAAACAAACATACCTATACTTATTTATTCCAAACTAAATCTCATTTTGAAAGGCGTTTCATATCGGCGTTCGCTTTTCACGTCCTATATTACGCATTGCTTGCCAAATCGAGGACGTACGGCTATAGGTCCGATTTTATCAGCATCTGTACATTGCATAGCAATGGGTCATTGATATGTTCCATTTCACCACAGATTGTAATCGGTTGATGAAAATTCCGTCCCCCCCACTCCCATGCCCCTATCGGTATTCGAACCTGGTACCTACCGATCCAAACGCCAAAGATTTAACCACGGTGCCATTTGGCGAGTTGTATGTAGGATTTGTTTTAATAAAATTTTTTTGAATTCTTAAATAAAATTTTTGTTTTTGCAATTTTGTTTTTTAGAATTTTGATTTTGGAATTTTGTATTTCTTGAATTCTAGATTTAGCGAATCGTCTGAAACTCGGCCATGCTGAACTATATCATTTCTAAACAAATTATTGTCAAATTTGTTATTCAGAAGCGGATTTGGAAAGCGGAAACGAATTTTGGATGAAGTTCCAAAAGTCGGAATGATGTATAGAACTAGGCGATCTATTTCTTTGCTAATTATAGTTTCATTTATGGAAATTTAACATCAATTTTGAACGAAGTTCTGAACTGTAACCGTGTGGAAACTGATTAATGATGTAAATAAGAAATTTCACATTTCATTAAAAAAATAATCGTCCTTTTTAACACGGCAACAAATAGAATACATTTATAATCGATAAAACATTCGTATTAAACCAAAAAAAAATCAATAATAAAGATTTCGAGTTAATCCACAAGGTAACGGGTGTATATTACTTAAAAAACCGGTGGCGTTTTATTTTATGGATTTCAAGCAAAAAGTAAACTAAATATACAAAAAAAAAATCAAATTTCATTGCAGTTCTACAAACTCGTTCAAATTTGAAAATTATCAGCTGGAAATTTCCAAGTTTCATTCCCTATAGCTGAGAGGTTTACAAACCAAATTTGACCTTAATTTGATAAGAAATGGCCTAGTTCCCTTTATTTGGATCAAAATTTCTTCAAACATTTTACCTTGACTCGAATCCATAAATTATTTTATCCATTTTCTACATTAAAGATTAAACTGTCTTGAAACAAACTATTAAAATAACCCTTTATATTTTCAAAATCAAAAAGCTGGATTCTTTAAGGAATTAAAAGGATTCTTAAAAGCAGGGTTTTCAAATTCATACTTTTGAAAAACGGAATTAAGATTTCTGGATTTTAAAACGATCACGGTTGGCGCAAACTGGTATCGCTCGACATTTTTAATAACTTCAACGGTGACCATTGGACAGGTGCTTGCGATAGCAAAAGCAAATTAATGCTGGAAGTAGCGCCATACTATTAGCGCCATACAAAGCAAAATTAGAGGATTGAATAAATATTTGAATTTTAGACTCTACTAAATGGTTGGGGAATCTGAAAGAATCACAACGATCAGTTTCGAACCAATGAGATTGTTGATTTGAAAAAATTAATCTTTTTACATTACATTGAAAGCCTCTATATTCAATATTTGCTTTTGGACAGACGTTATTGGAACATGCATAGCTACTATACATCATTGTCTTGCAGGCTTACAAAGGTGTTGCTGTCTTTTACGCGATATACAAACGCCGAATAGCTCTGGATCATTCCCTGGTGAAACAATTTTGAAAATAGCTCGTTCATAGCAACAAAGCCTAAATCATAGAGCAGCTGCGCCAGAAGCGTGCATAAAGCTCTACCGACTCCCTTTCAATAAGACTCTTTCTTCTTAACCAAAACAGAGTTGTTGGATTCTGAGGATCCATGTAACGCAAAAAATAGCAACTAGATCCTGCTCAAATCTAAGGGAAATTGGTACCTTCTTAGCAGTTTAAGATTCAAATACTGCATAGACCGAGATTCATGACCTCAGAGAAGGCTGATAAAGTAGAAAATACACCTGAAATATTTTTTTGCGTATAACGCTATTTTTCTCTAATTTATACAGTAGTAAACCTTGTCTTAGCCTTACACAATCAATGTTAGGGAAACCATAATCGGGTTTGCGATCCCTTGCTTGTTCATCTTCAACGGTTGGAAACACAGCTTAATAACTTCGATACATTTTTTGACTAGACACATTCGAGCCGAACCAACCACCTCATCAGAAAAAGAAAATTGACCCTACCTGGTGTCTCCAAATGTTTTGACATCAAAGTTCCACACTATCAGGAGATCGTGCTATCGATTGTATGAGCTCTTCCGATTGCCAAAATAAATTCTACCGAAGAATAAAATATAATACGCAGCAACTCAAATTTTCTTAACACACGTTAAATATTACAGTAATAGCGTTCTTCGTAACACTCCTCTCAAAGAATCAAAACGAGGGGTATTTCTATAGATGTCCATACGCATTTATGATGAAAAATTATGAAAACTGAGCCATTTCTGGTGACATATTTATTTTATACTTTGCTTCAGGGTATAATTTAAGATTTAAAAATATGGCAAAATTACCAAAAAAGATAACTTTGCAGAAAATAACAACTCATCATCATTTATTTCGCACCGCGCTATACAAATCCTCTACAACAAAATCAAGGTACACGGTTATGCCTTGGTAGTAATAATTCTCGTCTCATCTCTATTCACACATAATAATATTTATTTCATAAACAAAAAAAAATGAAGAAAAATGAAAAATTTATTTTTAGACTTAATTCGAAAATTTAATATAAAAATGCTTTCTTCCTCCATTCAAATACCAAAACCAAAGGAAAACACATCCAATATACAGACGAAATACACACACAAAAGAAAGAAGAAGCACAAAATATTAACACACACACAAACACAACAACCAACAATATTAAGACCATTAAAAATGAGGAAAATGCAAATTTTTACACGTTCATCTATAAAAAATTCATTTCAACATTTTTCCGTCATCGTTTTGTATATTTTGTCGTTTTCCTTGGTTAACAAAAAAAAAAAAAAAGTTTTCCCATCATTATTTAAAATATTATTTATTTATATTTTTTTTTGTGCTTTATACACATTTCTCATTTTCTTATATTTTTATTTTCCCTTTTTCTAATTCGAATTTTAATATATGAAAATTTACTGAATGTTAAAAGAATTTTCCCCCTACCTCTTGCGCTAATACTCAATGATAAAATACACGATATACGTGTACATATTTATAATAGGAATGTCGAAGCGTGGTTTGTTGCTCATTTCTGCATGATTCATACAGGTATTATTCGTATGAACTCGAACGAGTTCCACATTTAAATAAAAAAATATGCGCAACAGGTTAATTTGAATTGGTACAATGCGAAGTAATAGAACAAGAGAAATCATAATTATTCTAAACAATTTTTAAAACAGGTTCCACAACACGAGGGATAAATTCAACAAAACTAGAACCCACATTTAAGTGACATTTTATATGTTCCAATCTTTAGTAAGGTGCTAAAGATATCGATTACATACAGTCGCAGTTTACAAAACTCCGCACTTTAATTTAACAAAACGTTGACACAATGTACGTGTCATTCCAGATCTAAACAGCAGACTTTTTCCGCCTAATTTTTGTTACGTACTTTTGTTTAGTTAGTTTTTGTGTGTGCTTGTTTTTTGTTATATTGATATACATTACAGGTCATTTTATAATCCCGAGTGCGTTTGGTAAATTTGTGAAATATCAATGATTTTCCTTTAATTTATCATTTTAACCGGTTATTAATTACCAGACCCCTTTGGTTAAAGTGATAAATATGAAAGTTATTTTACTTAATAAATGAAGAACAATATAAATTCTGGAAAAGCTCTAACCTTAGAGGATGGGGCCCCCCATATGTTATGTTAGGTATGTTATGTTAGGTGAGGTTAGAGTGGCTGCTATCGCACACTTAGGCCAATAGTGGCCCATTGTGATACCACTGGATCCTATCTCCCCTTTACTCCCGCTGAAACCACCCAGAGCTACTTATGTAGCGTAAAATATCCTGCACTCCACAGCCCGCGAGTTCCGAAAGGCTGTCCATACCGTACACACCTAAATACTTATGCCTTCCGCGTGATAGTGTCGGATACGAGCATAGAAAGTGATCTAACGTCTCTTCCTCCTCTTCGCCCAAACAACTTCTGCAAAAGTCATTCGTCTGTAGACCCAGCCTTCTTGCATGTTCCCCAAAAAGGCAGTGTCCTGTCAGTATCTCTACGACCAATGCTATCTCTCGTTTCCCAGGGATACTAGTGCTTTGGAGCGCCGCAAGTCCAGTTTTGGCCAAACCTGTTTTGCTACCCGGCACGTGAGGGTGTGATCCACCTCTCGCTTGCCAATGCGATTGCCTTGCCTCTTTCCGGCAGCATCTGGAGAGTCTTACCGTACCTAGCTAGTTTGTCTGCCCTACAGTTTCTCGTGAGGTCCGAGTGACCAGGGACCCAGACTATCTAAGGACCCAGGATGCTGAAATAGTCGCTCATCTCGTTAAGAGATGATCGGCAATCCAGCGCCACCCGTCACTTCAGACAAATCGCCTCTGGCGACCTGACCGCCGCCTGACTGTCCACATAAATCGCGATATCCCTCACGGATACCACGAATGCTTCCACCATGTCCCGACTTCGCCTATCGCATATCGATCTAACTATCGTCGAGTGTCCCACCTGAAGACACTTCCACTGAGAGACAGCCGAAAGTGTCGTAGCCACATTGACTGCCATCTGCTTACCAAAAAATTCGATTGGAATCAGGTTGAACATAACCTCTAAAGCGCATGTAGGTGTTGACCTAAGCGCCCCACTTATTATCATGCAGGCAGTTCTTTGCACCTTCTCCATCATCTTCCTATATGTTACCTTCTCTAGAGCTGGCAACCACACGCCCACCCCGTACATCAGCGCAGGTCTTACCACTGCGGTATAGAGCCAGTGTACCAGCTCTGGTTTCAAACCCCATCTCTTACCTTTTTCGTTTCTACATGAATAAATGGCTACGATAGCCTTATTCACCCTTTCTACAATGTTAGGCTTCCAGCTGAGCTTACTGTCCAAGATTATGCCCAAAAATCTCGCTCTGTCAGCAAAAGCTAGTCTAATTCCGTTCACGTGAGGAGGGTTAACTACCGGAATTTAATATTTCTTAGTAAATAGTACCAGCTCTGTCTTGGAAAGGTTGATCCTTAACCAACATTTGCTGGCCCATTTCGTAACGATCAGTAGTACATTCTATATAATATCAATAATCGTGTCCAGATATTTGCTTGAGACAGCTATCGCTACATCATCCGCATACGCTACAACCCCTATCCCCTCTCTCTCTCCAGTTCTAAGAGCAATCTATTCATCACAATACTCCAAAGAAAGGGGGACATTACGCCTCCTTGCGGGGTTTCTCTAACCACCCGCCTTCTAATGGTGGCCTCCCCTAGTTTCGAGGTAATAATCCTGCTTACCAGCATCTGATTTTCCACGTTCAAAAATGACAATCCTTCCATGATCGCCTCCGTTTTTACATTATTAAAGGCACCCTCAATGTCGAGAAATATACAGAACTCTTGAGAGTAAATTGACTTCTCAAACATGCGTACCAGATCGTGTAGAGAAGTGTCCACCGAATTCTCTTACAGTACGCATGCTGCGACATTGCCCAACTACTGGGCTCAATTTTCGATCGAATACCTATATCTACCAACCTTTCCAAGGTTTTCAACAGAAAGGATGATAGAGTTATAGGCCTCAGGTCCTTTGGCTAGGCATGTGAGCTTTTTCCCGATTTCGGGATAAAGACCACTCTGACCTCTGTCCATTTCCCAGGAATATAGACCAGTTTCAAACATCCCCTGAAAATTCCCTCCAGCCAGGGGCAGATGACTGCCGAGTTTTTTTGGATTTCTGCTGGTATAAACCGATCCGGGCCCGCCGATTTATAAGGCTTAAAACCATTCAGCGCCCATCGGATTCGTTCCCTATTCACGATTCTCTCCATCTCTATTGAAGGTGTTACTCGATGAGCTCCCGGCTCCATCGAGTCATCAAAGCTTCCAATGAGTTCCAATGATTCCGCACTTGAAGCTGTCCATGACCCGTCCGGTCTAATTAAATAACTAGGACTGGGTGGGTTAGTAGCTAGAATTTTCATAAGGCGAGAAATTACAGAGACCTCCTCCAACCTACAACAGAAGAGTCCCTTTGTGTCCAAGAGTCCCTTTGTGCCTTCCTCAATTCTTTTTTGTACTTTCTTAGGCCCTCCTTATAGGAGTCCCAATCTCGACCTTCCCTTGAGTTCTTAGCTTTATTAAAAGCTGTCCTACACACTCTCCGATAGGTTCCCAACTCCTTGGTCCACCATATCGGTTTCTGCCTGCCTCTCGGTCTTTATTAGGGGACATGCAGTATTAAATGAAAGATTGCTTGCTTTTGTGAAAATATCAACCATGCAATCTAATTCTTCTACCGTCGCCGGAGGTCCAGGGATCTTTGGCAGCAATAATTTCTGCAACATCGCCCCATATTTGTTCCAGTTTGTCCTTCTGGGATTCCCGAAGGTTTTCCGGGTAACAGGTTTACATCTAAGGTCACATCTAAAACCTCACATCTAAAAATAACTCACCCCTCTTGTTGATGTCTGTGCTTCCCCATATTGTGTGATGCGCGTTTGCATCACATCCGAGTATAACAGCTACCTTTCTCTGACCTGCTTCCCGGATCAGTTCCCCCAGGTTATCCGGTGGAACCTACTTCTCGCGATTCATATAAGCTGAGGCTAGCCATAGTTTCTCACAGCCAACCTCAGCACTTACCGCTGTAACGTCCCCGCTACTAAATTGTGGAAGAAGAAAAATATTCAAATTATTTTTCGCTAAAATACACGATCTGATCTTTTCAGAGTTGCTTGAGTATAGTAAATTATACCCTTTCATTCTGAGGCCACAGATCCTGTTATTGTTAATCCAAGGTTCTTGGATTAACATCAAGTCCTCATCTCACTTAGTCAGTCTGAGCACGAGAGCTGCCGAGGCAGCCTTCGTGTGATGTAGGTTTATTTGTACAATGCTAAACATTGTAGTCAACCTTACTCACCTCTTCCTGCACTCCCTGCATCGGGGTAGTACCATATGGCTCGTTGTTCCGGCCACTATTTACCTCTCGTCGAGAGCCCAACAGGATGTCCACATCAGACTCCAGAGAGAGGAGGCTGTGTCCCCTTACAATGCTCCCCACATCTGAAGCATCACTGACCTGGTCGTCCTCAGAAAGCTTAACCGTCTCCTGATGGGTCCGTTCGCCGTCACCCCAGGCTGGTCTTTTGCAGTCGCATCGGCCTCGTCCTTCCCTTGCAAAGGAAGCCAGGGATTCTTTATTGATCAGCTTGATTGCCAATCTAAAGCCTTCCTTAGACTCCTCCCGCTTGACAATCCTCCAGTCTTCCGTTCGAAGATCGGGATTGCTGGCCCGAATGATATCGAGGTCCTCTTCTGGCTTATCCGGCTCGGTTGGCAGCCATGCCAACTGCTCGAGATTTCTTCCCTGCAGGCTGCCTCAAGCCACGCGCCCTGCCACACCTCGCCAACTTAGGCCACCGCCCTTTTATAACGGTCGACCGATCTCTGGTCCGAGTACGCAGTCAACTTCACGCGCCCCTGGTACCATCCCGCATCTCTGCGGGACGGGGGGGATCCCGGATTTTCTCTCAGGATCCGCAGAAAAATGGAGTTTAGTGCATTATACACTACCCTCCACTTCTCTGACGTGATGCTCCCATCTTCATGACTTCTGTCAATAACGGCTAGCACCAACACGTGCTCCTTTAGGATCTCACTGAATAGCTTCAGTTTTTGATCCCTAGGAGCACCCGACGTCTTGTCTGCTTGCACCGTGGCCCGCTTGCTGTCGCCCATTTCCAGCTTATCTTAGGACCTCTGCCTTTTAGACACAAGGGCCCTTTCCGAGCTATCACAACCGACAGTTTTTTTAGCCCATGCCTCCCAGTCTAGCCGATCATCAGCATGGGTAGCGTAACACCTTAATCCAGCCCATTGGCTCACGGAGCCAACATTTAAAAAAATATATTTAAAAAAAACTTTTTAAAAAACCACGCTTATATTTAAAGGCTCTAAAAATTAGATAACATAATAAAAGGCTTTGAAAAGTAGAAAATAAAATTTTTCCTCCTTACTCCGATCAAGGTATATTTATAACAAGTAGAATATTAAAATTAATATGACTAAAAATACAAGCGTGGGGCACTCCTTTACGGCATTAGTAATTTAAGACTACTAGACACATGAAGTAAAGTCTTGGTAAAGTCTTTTAGTAGCACTAATGGAACAGTTTTAAGAATAGATTTTTTGGCGGAGCATTTCAGTATTAACGTAAAAATGATATATTGAGAGATAGTATGTACATTCAGAAGAAGCGCCCCACGCTTATATTTTTAGTCATATCAATTACAACATAACATGGCGGAAAGTGATGTCATTTTTTCTTACTTGGTTAATATTAAAATTAATTATAAAATAAATATATATAAATTATTAAATAAATATAAAATAATTATAACTATAATCAAAACCGAAACTATAAATGTATGATATCTGAGTGGTAATTTTAATATTTTGCACAAAATTTGTGTAAGATGCCATACCGAAATCTTGAATATCGTCAAAAGCAAACTTCAACGATACTGTGCCAAAAATGTAACTGTTCGATCAATGTGCAACAATCATACTTTGAATGGGATTTCTGTTCTGAGAATTTTGATTCAGCAGCTAATGTAACCTGGTTCTGTAGTGAGAATTGCCAAAATTCCACTCCTTTACATCAGCATGAAAGTGAAAATGTATTGACAGTCGGCTGTAGTAATATTTCTAAAGATGTTCTTCTGAAAAATGCAGTAAACAGCGCTCCAGCAATGGAGAACGTGAGAAACTCAATCGATTGCCTAACCAACCAACTACAAAATGTACTTGATACAGTAATCAGCCTACGAGATATGTTTAGTGATCTTCAAAAGTCGCAAGCGGAACTTACTCATCGTCTCAACATTTCCGAAAGCAAATTAGATGAAGTAAAGTAAGAAAATGATGAGCTTAAAAAACAACTTCAACATGTAACGGAAACCCAAACAAATCAGTATGAGGTCATCAAGCAAATGGAATACCATCTGCAAAATCTAGAAAAATCTGCTGAAACCCGTGTTGTCTGCGACGGTAATGAAAAAATCGCACATACTTGCACAGTTATTTAACAGACTGTCTACATACAGTAAAATCAAGCGCACGGTTGCATATTGTCTACGATTCATAAACAACTGCAAACAAGAAAATTATAACAAGGGTTGGCTAACAGCTTAACATGGACTCTCCACCTGCTATTGCTATCTAGTTACGATAGAAAATTTCGATCAAATGGCAAGTGGAGACTTGCAATAATATTTATATGCTATCTGTACGCTAATGCATGCTATGTCAGCAGAACTAGATAGCATAGCATGCATATTTTGACGTTTCTTCTATTTTAATATGGTGTCTACTGACATTTTCAGTATTTATTCAAATGACTAGTAGTCTTGACTATCGACAAAAAAATGATTTCAAAACGTCAAATTATAGCAAGTGTGCCACACCAGACTCCATCTTGACAAATTTTGATAAAAAGTGAAAGTAAATTGCAAAAGTATTCAGATTGCAGGTGGAGATGCCGTGTAAGGCAGCAGAAACAGCAATTATAAAAATAACCCCAGAGAAATCACCCGCATAACTAAGGACAGAAGGCTAGAAAAGGACAGTAAGCTACTTTCATTAAGCCCTTTCCTAGAAGGCGAAGGCCTACTCCGTGTGATGGGACGTCTCCAATCTGACAACCAACAGCAAACAACCTGTAATTCTAAGCAAAAACCACATAATTACTCAACGGATAATCAAGGACACCAAATCACATTACATGGTGGCACACAACTTACCCTTGCAATGCTGAGGCAAAAATATTTTATTATCGATGGGAGACGAGCCGTAAGATAAGTGGTCCAAAAATGCATAACCTGCTTTCGCTACAAACAAAAACACATGGAACAACTAATGGGTAGTCTACCATCAGCAGTGAGCCCGGGAACGACTATGCAGGACCCATCCAACTAAGAAGCCTACCAACAGAGCCATTCAATTTCAACAACCGAGCAAGTGAAAAACCTCCCAGCCATATTTGGCAATAAACGATCTAGTATTGGTGAAGGATGAGCAACTACCTGCCACTCGGTGGAAATTGGGAAGAATCACTGACACGCTGGAAAGGATGAGTTGGTACGAATCGTAACAGTTAAGTGTAAGGACGGGACCTACAAGCGACCAATAACAAAGCTGTGAAAACTCCCTCTCCGTGACGATCCAAGTGAGATATTTCCTACGAGGGCCATTGCATCGCGCAAGGAAACAATCACCGGGAAGGCCAGTGCAATTACAACTCAAAACAACAAGCCGGTATCTATGTTATGCAACAACCTCACTGTCGAGCCAACAGGACAAGAAAAATGAACCACGTAGCACTCACTAGCCATCCTTTCAGTGTGCTGCCTATTCGGTTTCGTGAGCACCAAAATCGAGTTATCTGGTTTAAAATGCGACATCATTCTTCAGCAACTGTTATTTCAATATAATTATTTGATAGCAGACCACGAGCTGTTATTTGTAAGTAATAAGGATCGTAAACGAATGAAGCGAGGTCTCGGTGTCTCAGTGGGTTTTGCACTAGGGGACCTATTTGGAGTACTCGCCCAGCGTGAAGATAACATTGACAAGTATTAATCCTATTTTGAACCAATTAACAGTGATGAGAATTATCTCTTGACTCTCATAAAAAATCAAACAACTATTGTCGACAACATCATCAATTTGGTAAAACATAATATACAAACCTCACCACGGCTTCTATGAACAACTCGATTAAAGACCAACATCGTTTGAGGCAGTAAATGTTGCAGTTAAAATAATTGAGAACGTATGAAGACAGAGTGCGTAGTTCTAAAGAGCCTCCAGGACACGCAACAAGGATCACTTAACGTGATTTATTATGCTGATCAAGACGTCCTGCATCCATCCATACTTACCCCAAGTCAGCTGGAAGAAGAGTTCCAATTCATTCGACAACACGTGTCGGTAACCATTACTCTACCAGGATACGACATTCACCACCTCCACCATGTGTATGAAAGCATGCAAATCCGCAGCCGCGTGACTCAGAAAAATGTAATAATTGTTATCACTTTACCACTGTCGTTCGTGTTGGACTATACACTAATCATTAAGCTGACTATATACACTAATAATTAAGCTGTATAATACACTAATCAACAGCTGTCAAGTATTTAAGCCTGTACATCTTTTATGCGAAGTATCACAAATTATCAACACGCCTTCAAATCAAACGTCATGTGAGGTAGCGATATTACAATAACGAAAGAACGAATTGGACATCGTATGCAGCATTAGGTCAACAAAAGCTAATCTTTGGTAATCTTTGGATCAAACTTCACGCTGCCAACCAGTGAGTATATGTGATACCCAACGAAATCACAATCGATGTCATATGTTGGTCTGAAATTCAATCTTACACCATTGTAGGTTTCGGCATAGTTAAAATCGAATCCGGCTGCGTGCTCAGAGACTCTGACGTTCAAATAATTGCTGTAGGAACAGCTAAACACAATATCAATCAATTTTCGTAGCACGCATGAGTTGCGTGCATTGCCATGCATAGGGCTAACATCCTACGGGAATTCAGTGCTGCGGTCAAAAATAAAGCAAACGAAGGTGATCAATTGAATTTGCTAACCACGTCAGAAACAACCGGGTTGGATGATCAGCTTGAAGCATTGACAAATGATGAACAAATTACCTTCCATTATCAGAGTGCTCATCATATCCACCATTACGCAATGATCCACATTTTATTTGGGAGTGCTGTAGTAATAGGAGCCCTCTGGGTTGTAAACAAATTAAGAGGAAGATGCATTGCAAGCAATATTTATGTATAAAAACCCGATTTATTGAGGTAATAAACCAGAATTGAATTATAAACGCATTACAACAGTTAGTTTTAATTCTCGCAGTGAATATTTGGAGCCCAACAGTTGTAAACCAAATACTCACTTAAGCAGACAAATCGTATCAGTCGGCCATTTTTTGAACATGCTTCCAGTAAATAAATAATTCCAGTACATCTTACCCAATTTTATCATAATCGATTTACAAATAGCCTACTTCTACCCCACGTGGCCATGTTATGAGAACTTCAATTTCCATCCGCCAAATACCCAATTTCATTAAATGTTAATAGAAATCAAAAAATAACAAAAAAAAAAATTTTGAACGTACCCGTGCTCATTTCAGGGCGCGCTAAAGGAATAATCTCACAATCAATCAGGAAGCGGCCTCACCAAATTCTATCAAACTCGTTCGAGTGAAAAAGTATTAAACAAAACAGATCCGAAACACTATTCAAGACTCCCTAATGAATTTTGCAGAAATCAGACCCCTGATGCGCAATCTGGTCCTTGATAAAAATCATGTGAACCACATTTGTTTCGTTTTGAAAAGTATTTTACAGAAAAGTAATGAAAAGGTCATTGTTGTTGGTGTACCTATACATGAAGTTTAAAGCGGTCTCCTTCTTATAGATTACGGTTCGTGTAGTCGTGCCATTGTAGCATTTAATAATTTTAATTTTAATAATTCAAAATAAATTTTTGACATGATTCTCTTTCGTTACCCACACAATTATGATGGCAGGCCGGAAAAGGGATATGCCAAAGAACCGTAAGAACGATAATCTAAAGTTTATTATAAACAACCAGCCTTGTAACATCGCATGCTTTTGGTTAAAGGTCGCCTAATACAGTTTAGTCCAATACAGTAACAAATTAAAGGAATTACCAGAGTTTCAGTAAACAGGTAAAAATAAATCTTCGACGATATGTTGGGTTACATCCCCTATTTTTGAGATCATTAAAACATATTTTAGTTTAGGTAATAAATTGATAATTAGGTATTTACGGCTAAGGTTTGGTACAGGTATAGTCAGAGTTTTAAAATTTTGTTATTGGACGGGCATTTTTTTTATTACATTTTGAAGTTGTCTTTTACCGTAACTTATTAGATTTTAATCATTACAAATTTAGTCTTCGTGAAGTTATCACCAACTGATATAATTGTCGACCATTATCAAAAGTGTTTTGTGTGTTAACGTGCATTATAAATCTTGTGTTAAAGTGCTAAGTGAATTTTAAATATCGAACAACATGAAATTCAAAATTAATTGTTCGCCACACCTGAGTATGTGCGACATTACCAAACAACTGTACAACAATAAATTTCTCGCAGATGTCAAATTTCTTGTGGACGATAAAATCATCTACGCCCACTCCTTGGAGCTCATGAAACGAAGTGTCGTATTTGAACGGCAATTCGAGGAAACGTTGGGTGAACCAAAAGTAATTCCAATCACCGAATATAAATACGAAAGTTTTTTGGAATTCATCCGGTTCATTTACACGGACGAATGTGACATTAGTGATGCAAATCTGATGGATTTATTAAAATTGTCTATCAAATATCGGGTTATAATGTTGGAAAATCGAGTGATGCAGCTTCTTTTATCTGAGGAATGGATATTGAAATTATTTGATTATTGTATTACCGAGAAATACGAAATCGCACGCCAGCACCTCAATGAAGAAATTGCATATTATTATTACGACAAAGTCATAAACCAAAATTTGTTTTCATCACTCCATCTGGATTCGATTAATGAAGTTTTACAATTTGATGCAATCATAGAGGGTGTAAAAGAAACCGACATCTTCAAAGCTTTGGCTGAATGGATAGAAAATTACTGCAAACAACATAAAATGACGTTACGAGAGGGACGTGAACTGTTCGATGGGCTCATTAAGAAAATTCGATTTCCATCAATGTCCAACGATGAGATTCGCGAGTGTTTTCAAAAATACCCTGAACTATTTAGTGAGAATGATCGATATTTAATTTTAACACAAATTGTGTTTGGTGAAAGTGGTAGCGATCTGTGGATATCAAAACCCAGAGAAAAATTTATTTATCCTATAAAATGGAGCACGTTTTCTTCGTCCGTAACAAATACACCGTTCGTAACAAAATTTTCAGTATCAAAGGAAATCAGTTTGTGTGGACTACGATTTGGAATTGAAGATCATAGGGAGGATGTGGAGATAGAAATTACATCAAAAGATATTCAAACAAGCGAAATTGAGAAAATTCATTTCACGCAATCTGCTCCTACGAATTGGGTCGAAATGTTCCTCAGTCTTGGTGAATCAGTTGAACTGAAACCAGATGTTGAATACACGATTACTATTAAATATTTAAACCTGCAAGATAATATATCTGTTGTAGTTTATTGCAGAAAGCCAAATGTAAATCTCGTTTATAATGACCCGGAAAATTGTATTGAAATCATAAAGGCGGCTGAAAATTTGGTGGAAATTATGTTTAAGCATTAGTATGTTTGTTATACTCGAACTATAAATCCTGAAATTTCTTAAAAATACATGCATATTACAATAAATAAAGATTACTTGTTTTTAATTTTTAGATGTCTCGGAGTCTAATTTAGCATTGAAAACTAAAATCCGCCGCTTAAAAATATTTTCCACGCATGAGTGAGGACACATGCTGGTAATTGAAACTAAATTTTATTTGGAAAATATTTTGCCCCTTCATTTCGCTTACGTTATACATGTGACACCTGTACCCATAGTACACGTTAATGGAAATGGATCTATTTGTATTACGGATATACACAGCAGAGGAGGATTGATTGGAATTTTCATTTAATTGATTTCAATAAAAACAAAACGAAATCGAACGCGAAAATTAAAGTTTAATTGAAAATTAATGAAAAAATTGTTTTGCATATCATGTTTCTTCTTTTGGTACAGCAGGGAAGAAATTGCGTATATATAAAATGAGGTGTTGCTGGGTAAACAAAATCAACGAATTTTATGTAACGAGACCAAGAAAAAAAATTAAATGTTTTGATTGCAGCCACAACATTTTTATCTGCATTAGATATAATATTTTTATTTCATGGAACCGTGTAATTGACATAAAAATGAGTTTGTGGATCTACCAAAAATTTGTCTTGTAATTCCCGTGAAATTTTTAGATTGACATACATACAAAATTGTCATGTTAATTTGGTACAACAATGTTTATAATGTTTATTATTTACGTCATGATTACGTTGGCATTGTGTCTACTGTGGCAGGTTGTGTTGTCTTATGAAACACCGCATATAATTTTTTAACATATAGCGTGTACCGTTTGTCGTACCGTTCTACTTATACTCATTGTGATATTATTTGGTGTTATGGGGTGTTTGTATATGATTCCACGAAAAGCTGGCTCTTACCAATTTCATTTTGATGTGGATTATCTTTAAATTGATTCGGGGAATTTTAATTTAATGGGAGAATATTGTATGCAAGGTTGAAATTGTTTTGCTGTTTTGTTTATTAGAGCAGTGGAATTATACAGGTAAGATGATGGGATTTAGTTACAAAACTGATTGAGATTTTAATTATATTTGGATGGTTTACAATATCATTCTTCGGAAAATACGATTATGCAATTAATTGAATCAAGTAAATCGTTCGATACCCTTATTTATTTAAAGAAATCTGTTTTGTAATTTACATGTATGATTTCAGATTTTTCACAATAGTTTAAAACAGTAATTTCAAACAAAAAACTTAAAAAAAAGAAAAATATAAACCAAATTTTAGTTTAACAATTAAAAATTCACAAAATAATTCTTCAAGATATTTTAAGAATGATATTGTCCTTATAAGTTATACTAAATATTCAGAAAGATATTAGGTTCGCCGATATAACTGGAAACAAGCTAACCATTTTCAAAACGTCTATATTATGAAAAATTCTGATAATGGCAAATTTATTAAATATCATTATATTATCCTGGCCGTCAGGTTCGGGTGCAGACAGAGATTTCCACAGGACTCACATCTTGTGTCTCTCTATATGCAACTTTAGCAAGTGCTCACACCCGTATGGGGTTTGCGTTGGACTAAAACTCAACCTGGAAAAATAATTGTTACGAAACTTCAAAAAAACGCCTCGGATAATTAACTCGAATTTACAGCAACGACCTCGGACTCATGGAACTTATGCAGCTTAAGCCACCCGGAGTCTCCAACAAGAAATCTCAGTACAAGTTCGATCTAATTGCACTACAAGAATTTAAGCTAATCGACAACAACATTGTCGATCACGATCGCTACTGATATTATATCTAACTGTAACTGATGTTATATATCCCTAAACAATAAGATCTGCGTGCTCAGATTGCACACATGCACCAACGGAGATAAAATCAGAACATGATAAAGATAGTTTCTACGACCGCCTCAAAAGTGTTTTAAACAAACTTTAGTATCCATCGGCTCAGACTCCCTACACCTTGCATCGAACAACAACATATTCCTACGTAAGCGCATCCACAAAAGCACATGAAAATCAAACGATAGAAATACGGTCGATCAAATCAACCACATCCTCGTCTCCAAAATGCATTTTTCTAGCATCAAAGATTTTAAGGCCAAACGCGGCTTCAATATCAATTCTGACCTCTTTGTAGTATAGAGTTTTCCAATAAGAGTGATATGATTTCTTTAAAAAAAAAACACACTAATTGTTAAAGAAATTAAAATGTTTTTTATTTAATGTGAAGTACAATCGATACAATTAGCACGTTCAATATTGACTTGTAAAGCTTGAAGAGACTTTGGTTTATTGCTAAAGACCGCTGACTTCAAATAACCTCACAAGAAATAGTCTAATGGTGTTAAATCACAACTTCTTGGAGGCCATTCAATATCACAATTTCTTAAAATAATCGAATCTCCAAACTTTTCTCGCAATAATTCAATTGTTGCACTTGCTGTGTGGCACGTAGCCCCGTCTTGTTAGAACCAAATGTTGTCAAGATCAACTTCTTCCAATTTCGGCCATAAAAAGTTGGTTATTATCGATCTATACCGATCTCCATTGACAGTAACGATGTTACCAGCTTCTTTTCGAAAAAAATACGGATCAATGATTCCACCAGACCAAAAACCACACCAAACTGTCAATTTAGGTGAATGTAATGGTTTTTCATGAATAATTTGTGGATTTTCTTCGCACCAGAATCGACAGTTTTGTTTATTTACCGCACCACTCAGATGAAAGTGAGCCTCATCGGAACAGATGATTTTCTTAAAAAAATCGTTATCGTTTTCAAGTTGTTCCAAGGGAAAATTAGCAAATTGCGGTCTTCAGCAACACTTGCCTGAACGGCAGTGATATTTGCTCCAGCGTTTCTTTATCTTATTGGCACTTGAACATTATGTAAAGAAAATATAGGCTCAAAATTTTCAACAATTCGATAAATAGCGAGCACACTTGGACGATTATTACGACTATAAAATGGCAAAAGCGTACGAAAAGTTGCAATTGGAGAACGATTATTTTGATAATAAAACTGAATAATTTGTAAACGTTGTTCTTGCGTATATCTCACAATGATGAAATTGTAAGCATTACTGAATACAATGAAACAAAAAATGACAGATCATGACATATTACAAATGGCCGAAACGTGACTTAAAAATCATATCATCCCTATTGGAAAACCCTATAGTTGCGAAATATGCCGACAACTATCCACCACATATAATAACCGATTTCAACGAGTCTGACGTTGAAAGATCGAAGCATTAAACAATCCTAACTTTGAAGCGAGCATATCAGAAACCTTGGACAGACATCCAATACTCCATTCTCTGGAATAACAGTGGATGAGAATTGTTTAGCTTTAATTCAAGAAACGATCGAGCGCGAAAACGGAACCTCTATAAATCAACATGGTCGCAAGTGCTCTAAAATCGAAACTGTCAGTTAAAGAGACAGATACCGTTCTATAAAAGAAATCGCTATCGGCTTCAATCCACTTATAGTAGCGCTATCCGCAACGCATCTGGACAATTACAAATGGACATAAACATCGTTCTGACAGTGCAGCGAAATTATTGCGGTTTTGGTCCAGACAGGTCAACAATCGATCAAATTTTTTCTATGAGGCTTGTGTTAGAAAAGTGCCACGAAATCGATTTTTTTTTATAAAATAACGAAAGGTGTACGATAGCATCCAGATGAACATGTTGTGCAATGTCTTTTCATATTAGGTCATTTCATCAAAATTGATAACCATGTGCAAAATATATAATAACGAAAGGCTTTAAAAGTAAGATGATAGTCGAAGGCAAATTCTCGCAGGCTTTCGAAATAACATCAAGAGAACGTCAAGGGGACCCAATAGCCCTAATTAGGTTCAATATTCGTTAGAATATGTCATTTGACAGCTCAACATAAACCAACCAACAAATCAAGCTAAATATTAGCTTACGCGGACGACATATGCATCTTCGGTCGGAACATTGTGTCTCTCAGAGAAGTTCTGTTCCCATTGGAAACAACAGCCTAGCAAATCGGCCTCCATATCAACGAAGCGAAAATTAAATACGTGTCTATCGCGAGAAGGAAACACGTGGAGAATACACATAATACCAAAAAGGTGAATGGGTTTAAATACCTGGAATCGATGATAAATGTGCAAAACTTATTCTCTGCAGATATAACATCACGGATCGCACCAGGCTACCGAGCATTCTACGCTAACATTAACATTTTCAAGTCTCGCAATATATCGCCAAAATCTAAATTAAATGTCTTTAAAGCGCTGATAAGACCAGTAGTTACTTTTGGTAGCGAGTCTTTATTAACAAGGAACAGCCAAAACCTTACCATTTTTGAGAGCAAATTAGTGTGCACGATGTAAAACCCGATCATTTGAACAACTCTGATATAATTGGTACAAAAAAATCATCAAGGCTGAGATGGCTTGAGCACGTTGTATACGTTCCTAAAATCTTACCATAAAACAGACCCCGGACCCCAAACATACCGGAGTCGGTACCAAAGAAGACAGAGCTTTGCGGGAGGCCACCTACTCGATGAATGGACGACGTAGAACAGGATCTACCAAATCTTGGTTGAGGTTCCACTCCAGAGGTTTTTTGTTACGCCATTTGGTGACTTTCTCAGAGTGTGGCCCATCCGTTGCAGAGTGTGGAAATTGAAAAGTGGTCAGTGATTTAAATTAATTAGAATTACCATTTCGTTATTATTAAAAGCAAGAAGGTCTTCCATTTGTATGCAAAAGAAATTTAAAATATTACGCGAAGGTGTTGTAGCGCACAGAAACCACAAAAGTTTAAGAACTTTTTAAATTTGCTAATTTTTGAGACTCTCGAATAAAACAAAAAGATCTTGTTTAGGGATCGATATGATACCCTCACACTATGTTCATACTATTATGTTCATACCATTATTACTACCTCACATGTTCATACCATTATCATATCGCTGGCGTGGCCAGCGGTATGATAATGGTATGAACATGTGAGGAAAGTGCAATGGTTTGCAAAATAAAATTTTAAATTTAAATCCAAGAGCATCCTTATGTGTACCATATTCTGCAAATAATTTGAATCTGGTGGTTAACGACAAGACGATATATTTCGTCAATAATCCTTTTAGTTTTCAGTAGTAAAAATATTGTGGAACCTATAATTTTATCGAAAATTGTTAAATATTATTTTGATTTTGAAAGTTTTGATATCGGTTAGGTAAAATCGTCGCGGTTAGTAATACAATTATGTTAACGGGTTTGAAATACATTTTAAAAAGCAGTAAATATTGCAGATATAATTCAAGATGACAAAGGAGAAAGATTAATAAAATTATATGAGATGATGATGGTTCAGACATCGATCCTTTTTGAGATGATGGTGAATTTGATGGTGAAATTGGAGATGATGAGGTGAACCTATTGTCGTTAAATCGAGTAAAAAATCTATGGATGCCGTTAAAGAAATACCTCATTTTTATTTTAATGCGAGAAGCAGCAGTGTACAAATAGAAGATCACCCTCGCAACACCACAACAAGTTTTTGAACAAATTGGTACTCCTTTAATTTTGAAAAAGCTCATCGAATCAACAAACGCGTTTGGTAAAAAACTTTGCGAAGGTCCGAGGTGAGGTTACCTATCTGGCTATCACGCAGAATAAACCAAAATCTCTATTTACTCTATTTTTATTACAGCGTTCATAAAACCTGAAGAAATAGCCACCTACACCAAATACATGCCAGGAGTGGACAGAAGTAACCAGGTGTTGTCACAATTTCGAGATGTACTAATTAAAGCCATGACATGGCAAAAGGGCAAGATTTAGTAGTAACCAAGGAATGTGCGAAAACAAAAATTCGCAGAGGGACATCTTACCGATGTAAGAGTTGCCCTACATTCCCTGCAAATTTGTGCTATAGTCACACTAATTTGCTATTTTGCAAAGTATCATTCGCCTGAATGATTACGTTGTTTATATTATTTTGAATTTTATTACAAATGATAATGTATTTTGAATTCATTTTTATTTAAGACGTTCGCGGACGCTTTCAAATTGTGTTTAGCACAAAGTTGATAACTTTTGTAATTGCAATGATGTTTCGTCGCGGAAAGGAATGTATTGTTGAGAATTAACAAATATGTCGTCTTATTTCTTAAAAAAGGAAAATATTGAATGACTGTTTTGCGCGAAAGTGTTAAAAAATGATAAAGCTGTATGAATTCACGTCCGTGAACGTGTTAATGAATATATAAATTTTTCAAACTAAAATGTTTTTTCTTTAAATTTCAGTGTCGGCATATAGGGATGCTGTCTTGTCTCTTTCTCTCTCTCTCTGGCACTGTATCCCATCAAGGGATTTGGCCACCTCAAAAATAAGGTTTCATAACCATATTTTCATTTCGAATAATGAGTGATTAATTCATTGATCCTAAACCATCCGTGAACTTTTTTTCCTTGTCACCACCGGGAATCGAACCCGGGACCTCCGGTCGCTGGAGTTAGCATGCTGACCACTTTGCCACCGGGGCGGCAATACCGTCATTAAAAAAATAACGGTAAAAATGGCCTAAAAGGAGTAAGTATCACATTTCTTGTAATTTGGTCTTTATCCGAGAATTTTAACTTTCATATTGCGGAAGCTACAATATATGTAATGAATGTAATGAATAATATGAAAAAGTGTCCGCGAATGCGTTTTAATGATTCCACAACTATATAGTACAAGGAATATATTTATTTTTTCTTTCTAGTTCATCCAAAAACACGTTTGTCTAGACGAATTGATGTCTTAAAACCTTTAAGGTATCATATTGTGCAAGATTATGACTTTCTCTTATTGAAATTTCAAATAATAAGGATAAAATAGACTTCACTGTAGACCCACACTGTTTATCATTAAAAATATGGAATCATCTCTTTCTTGGCTAAAGGACTTAACCAAATTTTTTACAAAATGAAGAAGCGATAGTGAATTTTTTTTCAATTTTTATTGAATAGCAATCAGATGAATCGTTACTGCAAAACTATAAAGATTTTACACTTGAAACTTTCAGACGAACAAAGAAGTGAATTTCACATTTGTGGTGTTGATTTGTTTGACGAAATTAAAATTGTGCTGGTATATTCTTTGAGTAGAAAACTGGATCCTGAAAATATTTTTAATTATTTATTTGGAAAACAAAGTGCAGCCTACGGTCCCAAATTTGTGCGTAGTTTCACGCATTTTATTAACATTACCAGTGTCCGTTGCGTCCAGAGAAGATCGTTCGCAAAGTTAAAAATTATCTAAGATCAACGATATGTTAGAGGAACATTCTTGGAAATCTTGCTTTAATTTCACCATCTGGATGGGTGGATATAAAAGTGCGGGCCTGCCTGATGGTGCGTATTGTGTTGAAATGATCGGTGCAATTTCGCCCTGGTCTGAAGCCAGCGTGTTTTTTCTAGTGTTGGGAAGCTATAAACCACTCACATTTCTTGGAAATCGCATTGTAGTCAAGGTAGGTACTTTATCGGAATTCCATACTTCTGTTATTACTAATGTTAGAGCTCTTACAGTTGTGGGTTTTCTTTGAATATTTCAGTTGGTATATTGTCCGTTCCAGAGGCCTTTTAGAAATGTCTCCGCTAAGCTAACTTCCCGCGTCGTTGTTGGTTGGCTGTTATAATTTCACTATTAGCGCCAGTTGCTAATCCATCTGGTTTGCTGTAGCCTCTTTTGCTACAATGAGAATGTTTTAAGTATATTGCCTACTATCACTCCTTACCATTTTCTTAATTTCTCGTGTCGTAACTTCGCATTGACTTTACAGTTCCGAAGTGTTTTGTTGATACATTTGCGACTTGAGCTGTTTAGTTTTCTTCCAAATATTATCCGTTGTTTACATTGGTATTGTTGCTGCTACTGCTATACGCTGATTGTTGCTTATAGTGGTGAATTGTATAGTTGTTCGTAGAACCCATCCTTAGTTATTTCATCTGTGCCTTCTGTTGGGACATAACACTGAATTATGATGGTGTTTCATATTTTTCAAACGAATCTTGTTATTAAATAGTTTCCAATCCATTAGTGACTTCTCTACTTTAGCGGTTGTTAGTATACCAACGACAGAGAATAGCGGGTAATTTTCTAGCCACAGTCAGGTGCTAGCGGTGACACAAGCATAGGGCATCCCAAGGGGAGCTCCCAAGAATTTCAGTCTATGAAGCGTTAGACGAGGACATGTGCAAAGTAAAAGTTTCTTCCTCATCTTCATCTTCACAACTATACAAAAGTAACCATGTGAGGAGACTCCCATTGTGCTCGTATGCTAGATCTGCTTACTTGAGGTACTTTTAGACAATGTGTCGTTATAGTTGATCTTCTACCTTCCTACCTTTCAATTTCCCGTAATATTGAAATGCGTTGCTACATCAGGTGGATGTTGAACTGATCTACCATCTCGTGAGCGTTTTAATTGAAGCCTGACTGCTCGTAAAAAATGCGAATATCCCTGGCTCCCCCCTGGCTCAACCAGTCAACCTTCCTTTATATTGCGATTAGTGCAGCTTGAAAAAGATAAAATAATATTTAGTCCTTCACAGAAAAACCCGTTGGGATGAGTTCCAATCAGCATATTTGAACCATTAGTGAAGAAATTAACACCTTCACTATTCAGAAATGTGGACATATCAGTCCTAAACCTCTGATCAACAGATGGCGACGGGATGGAATAGTCGATAGTATTTGGGATGTTCCTGTTGTTTAGAATATATGAGTGTCCAGTATTGTTATAGTTTCACATGGAGATGGAATTGTGCGCTATAGCTGAGCCCGCTGCCATTTGTTTAATAATTTTGAAAATATGTTTGGTTCTGTTTCGTTTAAGTCGTGGTCTAGTAGATTGTGTGTGACTGTATTTCGAATGATTTTTACTTCTGTTTCTTGTCTAAATTTGGTGTAGGAGCGTTTGGACTTTGTGGTTTTTTAATATCTGTTTGGTGAGAAGCTGGTCTCATTTGAATGATTTGATTAATGTGTCTTGGGTTAATGTGTCTTGGTTGTTATTGAATTGGTTGTATTGTTGATCGGATGACTTCCTGTATCTACAATTTAGGAGCATAGGGCGTCTACTAGGCTGGACCATCTTATTCTGCTGGGGACTACAGCTTTTATTTCTTCCCTCGATTTTGTACCGGGGTACAAAATTGTTGACTTCGTTATCATAGAAGATTTCAGTGGCCATGAACTAATGTGATATTTCCTGTCATCGTTTCCCCTAGCTCGTCGGAGAGGTAAATTTTTGGTCGTGGATAGTTCTGGAAGTTCATGGTTTTCGTTGCTGGATTGATGACAGCGATATTTGAAAAAGAAACACTGTAGACCCAACACTACTTACCCTCATCATAGTCCTGAAACACAAAATTTTACCGCATGTTTATTTTCTCATATACAATAATAAAAATAGATGAAAAAAAAACAAATTTTGACCGGCAAAAATTACGACAAAAAAACGAACGGGGTTCAAGCTTCACCTGACCCACAAATGTTTGGTAAAGCATAAGGTCAACAACTAAAAATCACCTTTGTCACAGTTAATTACAAGAAGTCGATGATTATCCAAACACTGCGGTTCCTTGAGAAGATCATGCATTTTTCGAGTGTGATTTTGGAGGTGATGGAAAAATTTGAATTTGTTTTTAGTGATATACAGTAAACCCTCGATTTGGCGATCCCCAATTAACAGACACTCGATTTAACGGACCCTCGATTTAACGGAAAACTTTTTATTTCCCATTTTTTTAAGACAATTTTTTCCGGGGATGGCCACTTGGGACGGAACTCGATCAATCTTTAACCGATTTTGATGGGATTTCGTATGTTGGATGAAAATAGGATTCTTAAACGATTTTTTGAACAAATTCTGGAATATGGCCACCTGGGACGGAACTCGCTTAATTCTTAACCGATTATGATGGGATTGGGTATGTTGGATGGAAATGAGACTCCTAAACGATTTTTGGAAGAAGTTGTGGAATATGGTCACTTGGGACGGAACTCGACCAATTCTTACCGATTATGATGGGATTGGATATGTTGGATGGAAATGCGAATATCAAATGAATTTTGGAAAAAGTTCTGGCATATGGTTATCTGAGGTTTGCGGGATCGAAATGGGATTCTTAAATGATTTATGAAAGAAGTTTTGGAATATGGCCACCAGGGACGAAACTCAGGCAGCTTTTAACCGATTACGATGGTATTGGATTTGTTTAATGGAAATGAGATTCATTAATGATTTCTAGAAGAAGTTTTTTAATATGGCCACCTGGAACGAGACACGGTTATTGCTTTATCCGATAATAATGGAATTCGGCACGTTGGATAAATATGGGATTATCAAGTGATAAACTGCTGTACTCGCCAGAGGATGAGGAACCAAATCATAATTTGCCTCTTTAGTGATTATTGCTGTAGTGGAGAGCGTAATTATTGGTTGTTTCTTGTTTTATGGAATTCACTCTCAGACCATTTATGCTCTCGTATTACCAGTACCTCAAAAGTATAAATTCCCGGTTTGTTCGAAAGGTTCTGGAAATCTCAAGGCCTTAGAAGACATCATATTCCATGTTTCCGTGAAGAGTTTTCGAAGTCGTTGTTGATAAGAATACTATAAATTTATCCGAGCCTTTTGTGTAGGGTAGGGGAATAGGGTATTGTCTTACTTTGGGGATTTTACAACAACAATGCCATACATTTCATTCCAACCAGAATAGTTTCATTCCAACTTTTTGTTGGAATATAGGAATACAATTATTCTACGCAAAGTTAGCCTATTGACCACTAGAGCGACTTTTTCGAAAATTATTGTTTTATGGGTTGGCGTCTTGACAAGAAAAGTCAATTTTAAATTTGTCAACAATAAAATAAATTAGATTTTTTTTTGTTATCGCATAAAGACCCAAACGATATAAATCAACGATACAAAAAATTAACTCTGATGGCAAATTAATCGGAAAAATAAGACACATTTACGACGAAAACGCATTTTATATTTTCATAAATATTTGTTATGACATAAAAGTAAAACGCATGCTTCGTTTGATTATATTAAATTTTTGTACCAACCGATAAAATTATAAAAAAAATCGCTTGGCTCTTACTTTGGGCACCAATTCCATTCCTATTCGAATAGGAATAATATTTCCCAAAGTAAGACCACATTAATTTCTGTTCAAATATTTTTTTCCGGCCTACTGATGAGAAAAGTTTGATGTAAACATTTATAAATTGGGAATAATTTTTCCATATCTAAATTGACAGGGAAAATTATTCCCAATTTTATTTTATTTTCAAAAAAATTACCACTAACCTCAGTATACCACAAAAAAAAAATTCAAATTGAAATCACATATAAAATCGTTGCCCAATTCCCTATTCTCAGGGAATTACCAGAATAGTGCAACAGGTGGCCATATTTCAGAATTTCTTCCCAAAATCGTATAACAATCCTTTTTACATCCAGCATACCAAATCCTATCATAATCGGTTAAGAATTGATCGACTGCCTACTGCCTAGCCCAAAAAAAAAAAAAATTTATAATCAGTTGCTTAACAGATTTTAAAAGATCGATTTGCATATGGAATAATGTCGATTAGCTGTCACGAATCAATACAGTCGGTGAAATAAATATAAAAAAATATAAATACTTTTATTATGTGACATGTTACAATTTACAAAGTTGTTTCGCTTCAGCTAGCATTGTTATCTTCCATGTCATCGCTGGTCTTCCTATTTTCCTTTTCCGTTGCGGGTTCCAGTGCAATGACATCCTCGGTATATCACTTGGTGATTTCATCAGCGTATGGCCAATCTATCTCCACTTTCGTCTCTTTATTTCGGTTTCTATTTCTGACTGATTTGTTGTTCTATGCAGTCCAATGTTAGTTATGGTGGTAAGCCAGAAGCATTCAGTATTCGTCGAAAGCACTTGTTTACAAACACATTTAACTTCTTTCTGACTTTTCTGTGTATTTCCATGTCTCACACCGATACAGTAGTACCCGATTTCATACACGAGTTCAACATTCGGTTCTTGGCAACCTGGGTCTTGCCAGTTTCGTTATTGGACCAGTATCATCCCTTATAGCGGGTATGTTTGTAATTTTGCCGGTAACTTTCCTTACACACTGTTGTAGTGCTCGCATGTTTTGGATTGCTGCTGCCTTTCGGTGGCCTTGAGGATGCTTTCTGCATATTTTTATCAATCATTCCTTGCCATCTTCTTTACTTGACGTTTTTTCGTATCTGCGTTTCACCTGTAACGTATTTTGTTGGTATATTTGTAGCTTGTCTTTGAGTGTTTCACAGCGGCTGGTTTGATTTGAAATTTTGCTATTATCAGTTCGTGACCGCCGTTTACGTCTCACCTCCCGTTGCTCTGACATCTTCTAGTGATGTGAGGAATTTCCCGTTCATCAGTACGTGGTCTATCTGTATTTATGTATATTTTTGTATGGAAACCTACTACCATCTATGAACAACTGATTTGTGATGCAGCAGTCTTCATTGTTGTTTCGTATACAATCAAACGCATTTTTACCCATGACAGTTGTCAGGTCGGTGTTGTCCGTTCATCTGCATCTCCGGTTGAAGTATGGCACTGAATGATGATTGTGTTTCTTATTTTTGAATAGAATCTTGCCACTATTATTCTGCTGTTAACTGGTTTCCATCACATAAATGCTTTCTTCGCTTTATTTGTTTTTATTATGCATACGATTTGTTCATGTGTGTCATCTCTACCAGAGAGTATCATATCGGAATATTAGATCCGATTAGAGAACATTAAATTCGACGACAGTGGCTCTTCTATAAGACTGGTCGGATCCGTGAGAGTCTTCCTGGTCCGATGATACGTATTGTTCTAGAATTTGTTGGATCTGTATTGGTTGATGCTCGCATGTTGCTGAATTTATTCGTAAGTTTGGCTAATGTGTGCTCCATTTCTGTTCTTATTCAGTTGACTTTGATTTGAATCATTCTTATAATTTGGGGTTTTTGGAAAAACTTTGCTACGGCAATCATCAAAAGTATGCCCCGCCATTGTTTTATAATCTGAGCAGTATTTTGGCTGCGGTCTGGTTCATTAAAAGGTTTGTCTGTAGTTTTGACTTGATTGTGGGGGATAATGGTTATTTGTTGGAAAAGGTCGTTTTGCTGATAAGTTTTGTGTTTGATATGTGGGAGTTGCTATAAAATGGTTGAGGATTATTAGCCATACTTTTTGTTCGTTCGTTCAATTTTTTCCTTGGCAACACTCAAACGGTAGCCATAGTTTCTTGTGGTTTCTTCATATGTTTGTTTTGAACGTATATTTAACGAATATGACCTTGCGTTCATCAATCTTTTTTCAGATTTTCCTAATCGTCGGGTAATATGGTACTTCCCTGTATGAGATACGGATGTAGGCATGATTTGTGAGTCTTAACTTTATTATTCTGGTAAACATGCGTTGTTTTTCTTCAGTTGTGACAGTGTTTTAGATATTGTCGGCTTGTCCAATGAATCTGACTAATTTGTCAGGTCTCTGTCGTGTATTTTCCCCGCTGAATTCTGGGATGAAGTTGGCGATATTTTGCTGTAGTTGCTTTTGATCCATTTTGTTTGTTTATGTATTTGCTGATTTGTTTTAAGTTTCTAGAGCTTTTTATTCATCTTATTTATCAGTTATCTTTGGAATTTCGTGTTTTGTGATAAGTTAGATGCAGCAGTTCATGATTTTGATTAACTATGGGTGCCGTATTGGGGTTATACAGTGGGCTCTCGTGGAGATCGCGTGATGTTTATTGACTTCGTGGCAAATGGGGGTTCTTTTGGCTCGCTCATGTGATGTAACGGGTTTGAGTTTTTAAAAGGTTTTGTATCATGTGGTCTATGTGATGCGAATAGAAAAATATAGGTCCACAATAAAATGTTATATTATTTTATATTTTCATTATTTATCAGTTTGCAGCCGTGATAACGACTAATACAATATTCTTTTATCGTTGTGTTTAGTCGTGTCTTGTATGCGATTGTACTAAATGTGCTTCTCGCGCTTTGGTTAGTTCGAGTAATGTAAACAACGTTTTACTACTCTATTTGATTCGAAATCATGTTGATTGCTGTCGGGGATTAAATTCTTTCAATTACCTAGTACGTTGGAAGACTTATACTTGATGTGTTACTTGTTGCTTTGATGATAATAGCTATAATTGATATATTATTGATTAGTAGTTGTTGGGGATTACAATATAGTTGGTGTATTAGCTTCTTAATCATTTTATTATAGTAAGCTCGTCGTATGTTAATCGATTTCACATTACGAACTTAAAAACATGGTGAAATTAATGCCACTTTAATCAATTTCACCCGATATTGTCCATCGTATCACAAACATAATGCCACCTTATCCCTACCAGTGACCCCCTACCTGAATACTATATTATATTCATTTCAAATTTATGTAACCCTCGTTACCAATATATTCCCAAAACACGTAATAGGCATAAAGAATTCGTTAACTTCGATATCGAATAACAAGGAAATCGCTCGTAAATTGATATACACCTACAAAAGACGTGAAAACAAATTATAATGACAACAACAAATATACGCCAAAGTACAAAGTAGATTACACTGTTTGTAATCTCAAATTAATTTTATTTTGTATCTACCACTGCACGTCTTATCTTTAAAAATCCTTTATCAAACTTTTTATTCTTCCACTTTCCGCTTTTCTTAATCGCTACGAATAACAACAGCACAACACAATAATCTTAACACAAAACGAAATTATTATTAATGAGGTGTAAATTCAATTTAAAACGAATTGAATTGACAACAACAAAATTGGCAGCAACAACAATAAACTATACCAAGGTAGTCGTAATGGTACATGAATAGATGGGAATTGTGAGAAAGGAAATCAAATTACAAAGTCGTTATTGTTGTATCGTTTTTAATCACGCGCCGAGTCAAATTAAAATTTCAGGTTTAAGCCACCCCCATATTGGTATACAGATGTGATAGGCTTTTGATGGAATATGTATACGTCATGCTTAACTTTAAACAAAGGTAATTTTTACAACTATTTTCCTTTTCCCTGTATACACAAATGATTTTCCACTTGAATTCACTAGATCAAAGATTTTCATTACAAATGAACTCATGTGATATCCATTTGGCCGAGAGCTTTGAGCCGGCATGACATTTGGCCGAATTTATTACGTATCATCATATTAATAACCGTTTTATATTCGAAGTTTAGGTGGCTCGGGGACATTTTTCTACTGTGCAGAGTATTTTAATAGTAGATTTTCTTTTATTATGTCGTCCAAATCCCATTATCAATCAATAATAATTGTCTGATCTTTGATTTTCTTGTGCTGCTGCTGCTTCTCGTATATAGAAAATACAGATTTGACGCCGAAACGAAATATAAATAAAAATATATTTTTATTATTGTTTTTAAATCGCCAGGGGCCCATATCTTGAGTTGTGAAATATATAAAATTGATTTTCTTGTTTATATCTCGAGTTTTTTTTATTTTTTTTGGAAATTCATCAAAATAATATTATTTATTTATTGGAGCGATATTGGGGAATGGGATTCGTGTGTATTTTAGAAAAGTGGTCCATGGGAAATGTTTTTATACCGTATTCGTGTGTCTTGTTAAGTATACATATATAGCTGTGAGATGTATAGGATGGTTGTTGTAGCAAATTATATTAACATTTCGCCTTATGTCTCCTGTTATGATGGGGAATGTGACATTTATTTATCGGTATTTTTTATATTGCTTATGATGTGACTTGTTTTAGGAAATGATGGTTCAATTAAATTGTTGCCGGCTGTTTCGAATCAATGTTATTTTGGATTGGTATGTATAATAAATACCACCTTCTGTTAAGTATATGCGACTTTGAAACCTAAATACTCCAAACCTTGCATGATGGCAAGTTTCAATTTAAGGAGAGTGTAGTACCCGTAAAAAATTTTTTCATTGTTTGTTCTTTAAAAAAACATTACCTTTTGGACTCTAAAAATACACTGAAATTACCATAATCGGGCATAATTCAAATTCACTTGAGTGCAAAAAAATCGCGCATTGCTCAATTTTCCACAAAAGTTAAAAAATATCAAAAAAATCCAATTTTTGTTTAATTTTTTTTAATGCAGATTCAAAGTCTATTTCAATACCTATCCTGTGGTACATTTTTTTCTACTTGTACCATGTCAACAAAGTGATTTTTGGTCAAATGCATATAGCAGGCTTTTGAATTAAATTCTAAAAATAAATCAACACGATCAATACAATAGCATGTCATGAAATATCTCGCTCGGAATTGTGATAATTCGCATATCGACGCGTAGCCTGAACGATCCTCTATATTGATTACGTCTTCAACTGGAGCAAAGAAATGGATACCACACCAGAGGTAGCCGCACAAGTGGTTGCACTAATTTATGCGGGACAGTACCAAAGTGAAGTGGCTCTACAACTAAATTTGAGTCGATTCTCCATTCATCGAGCAAGGAAGAGATATCAGGAAACTGGTAGCTTCAGACGGCAACAAGGGTCTGACCGTCCTCGGGCTAGAGCACAGCGTGATGACCGCTTTCTTGTAACAACTTCGTTGCGAAATCGTTGTATGAATGCGGTTCAACTGGGACGGCGGCTCCAAAAAGTTTGTGAAGTCGAAGTCACTCTGCGGACAGTTAGAAGACGACTTCGAGAAGTTAATCTGACTGCACACAGACCAGAGAACGGAAATGAAAATTTTCTGTTTATGCAGGATAATGTGAGACCGCATACGGCTGGTATATTATACCAGTACCTTCGAGAGGTAGATGTGCCTGTTATGGTTTGGCCAGCTCGAGGCCCGGACCTCAATCCCATCGAACATTTATGGGATGAGTTGAAAAGAAGGGTTCGAGCCAGAGATGTTGGTCCAACGAGTCTCCAAGAACTGCAACAGGCGATCGTAGAGGAATGGGAGGCGATACCTCAAGATTTTGTGAAAACTTTGGTAACATCAATGCAACATCGAATGGAAGCTGTCATTCGGGCCAGGGGAGAGAATATACTTCTTATTAATAAAACTGTTTTGTTTTGTTTATTTTCATGTTTTAATTCGATTTTTACCCCTAGATTTTATGCTGACAAACTCACAAAAACGAGTATCTCAGATGTTTACCCTCTGATGTTTAGTTTGATGGCACGTATAAATACAAAAAAGGTACCACTGGATAGGTATTAAATTAAACTTTGAACCTGCATTAAAAAAATTAAAAAAATATCGGATTTTGTTTGATATTTTTGAATTTTTGAGGAAAATTGAGCAATGTGCGATTTTTTTGCACTCAAGTGTAAATGGCAATACAAAAAATCGTCTGCGTCGGTAGCAGAGGTTTTAAAGTCGTTTCTATGACCTTGAAACTAGCCCGAAATGTTATTTTTTTTTACTTACTGCAATACCACTTCTGTCATGATACAAAATTTACGAAAAATATAATTAGAAAGAAAATTTGTGTCACACGACAATAATTTTAGTATTAAATGACTATGGTTGCAACTTCGATCTATTTTGGTTCCAAAACATCAATTGTTGATATTTTTCCACGCTTAAGGCTTTTTCTTTGCGCATATTATTGCCACAATGAATTTTCTGTAATTAATTTGAAGTATTTTCATAAAATTTTGAAGTTGTAATAAAAATGGAACAATATTAAAACTGAACCTACTATTCTAATGGCGCGTTTTTTATTGATAATTTTCTTTTAAATCTAAAACAAAAGCTAACAGGTCTCTCAAAATACCAAATTTTGTTCTTATAAACTACGAAATCATGTAGGCACTCTTTGATTTCACAATTCAAAAAACTGTTAAAAGTTTTACCGTTTTTAAAAAAATTGAAAAATTTCGGTGAAAATATTCATATGATTGAAAGTGTACAGGTTTCTGGCTAATATCTCAAAAACTTTCACTAGAGTAACCAATACTACCGATTGATTTCTAATAGCTACTGTCATACTGAG
This sequence comes from Nephrotoma flavescens, assembly GCA_932526605.1. Lineage (NCBI taxonomy): Eukaryota > Metazoa > Arthropoda > Insecta > Diptera > Tipulidae > Nephrotoma > Nephrotoma flavescens. The sequence continues at coordinate 63,073,934 of OW052222.1, read as the reverse complement.
ACTACTTGAAAAATTTGAGGAAAATTTATGAAATAGAATTTTGAAAATTATTACGTTACGTTATATTTTGTCAGAATGTATGCGCTGCAAATTTTACAATTATTAATTAAGAAATAGCCGATTTCTCTCCAGCTGAAAATTCATTTAAATCGTGTAGAATGTACAGATATCATTTTTTCATTTAAAATTGATGCCACAATCAAAAATCAATCTAGAAACAGACCCTAAAATTCTACCCAAAATTTATTTTAAAGTCCCTGATCAGTACTACTATTCCCAAATTTTATCGTAATTCATTAAGAAATGGCGGAAAGTTGGTAGGTACATTGTTAGATTTCAAGATTTCATTTACCGAGTTCCTTTACTTCGGAGATCAATAAATTTGTCATTTTAAGAATCACTTTCAATATTTTATTCTGCTGGGATGTTTTATTTGGTGAAAAAGATTTACAAAATGAATAAAAATTTCGTGGGTGGGGTGGGAGGTAACTTTGAAATTAAAATAGAAACCCCTATTCTTTATTGCAGATTCGGATTCTACGGCTTAAAGCACGTAGGATTTCTTTGAAACATATTTTCGATTCATGATAGATAGTGCTGTAATAACGATATTAAATTTACATATGCACACGATTCTGCAATATGTTTGAATTAAAATTAACACGTTCTCAATGTACATACCTGAAATTAGTCTTAAACAGATTGATTGATTGATTGATTGATTAGAATGTACGGCCAAGACTAAGCAGGGATCCCGGATACGCCGGGCCTACCGTACACCCCTTTTACATATAACAAGATGGAATGATAGGAAAGGTTGTTAGATATGATAGACTTGACCCGGTTACAGACACCTAAGTAGTCAATAGTTAGTAAATTGATAAGCACAAGACAGCACAATTATTTTTGGTTTTATGGTATAAAAGTTCGGCAATCAGCATCTTGAAAAAATTTTTAATAATTAATTAAGTACCCATATATAGTAGTACCCATACATTTCCTGCAATAAAACTTTATTATTATGAGTTGCATTTTCAATAAACTAAATAGTTCAATTTTCCATAAACTAAATTAAACTGGTTCTCCAAAAACATATTAAATCATGTAAACTTAATCCAATCCAGAAATCCCCTAATATTATTAAAGAATAAAAGAGCAAATTATCTTTCAGTCTTCCACAGGCTTTGAAATCAGCTGAATGTATTTATTTCTAATAAAATAATTTGAATAATGGTTTTAATTAAAATAATGTACAAGACAAACAGTCACTGCCACCCCTGCCATAATTATGTATATTTTTTAAATAAACATATTGTGAAACAACATTCAGTTTCAAAAGCAACTAATCTAGAATCGATGAGGTAATACATCAAACATAATTTTTGACACAGTTCTAGAATCTCATTGCCGAAACGAATTAACAGAATTATACTATTAAGGTAATCAAGAATCTGTAAGATGAGAGAAACAATAACAAGTACAGCTGTATAGAAAACCCAATAACCAAAATGATAATTAGTAACATGGTAACAATAATATTCTACTACATATTCGACATCTGCACATTCTCTGAAATTTAATAATGAATTAATATTTTCCTGCTACATGTATATATATTTGCCTATTATATTGTGTAAAAAATATTAAATATTTGTATGTAAGGAATGTGCATGTGTAAATATGGTCGAACGAGACAATCACTCCTTTCATACTAGGTCTCACAAGTCCGGTCTCATTCTTCGTTTTCCCCCCTTTAAGCCTAGTACTCAGTTCGATTTTACGTGAAATCTTCATACGATTTAAGTAAAGTGAAATTAGAAATGAAAAATTCCACTAGTTTTCAGTTTAAATCGCGTACATGACATCGGAAATAAATAGTCCCATACCCGCTAACGAACTCAAAACCAATCAAATAACGTGAAATGCCCTATACCACGCCTACTAGTTCCGAACTCGAGTTGAAATTGTTTTATAGTGCGTTCATGACATAGTGAGTAAGTTCGGAAAAAATTCCATGCTAACACACAAAATGTATTAAAACAACACCAAAGTTAAAAAATTTCAACTCGAGTTCGGAACTAATAGGCGTGATATAAAGCACTTCAAATAACTTGACCGGATTTGAGTTCGTTAGCGAGTATGCAAACATCCACCTCCCATGTCATGAACGCACTATTAACTTTGTGTTTCTTTTATGCTTTGTTCATAACATCGGGAAAAATTACCATGGTATTGATAACCATGCTCTACACCAATGAAATCGCTTCAAAATATAAAAACTCCGTCTACTTTTTTCATACTTGAGTTGAAATATTTCTTACTTCAATACCATGGTGCAAATACCATGCTATTTTCCCGATGTTATGAACAAAGCATTAAAACATTTTGTGTGATACCATGGTATTTTACCGAACTAACTCACGATGTCATGAACGCACGATTAAGATCGGTATCCAGCTCGCGCTCAGATAAATTTTACATACAAATTTTAGCTCACATTTTCGCAGATGCCGTACACAGCTGGCGTGAAAAGTTTGTAGTTATTTCATTCATATATAGACTGCGCTAGTGAAACGTTTCCACAGCATATTATCTGCCTAGAAACAAACGTTTTCGCAGCATATTATCTGCCTGGACAATAAAATTTAGAAAAATTTTGACAACAAAACGTGAAAATTTATTTATTTTAAATGGATGAACAAAATAATTTTCTAGACTATGAAAATAGTTTCGAACTATATTTTTGTTTGCATCCGGTAAATTTGTTGGCCATTTTGCAGTGGAAATAAACCGCGGATCGTTGTTTCTCAGCCAATCTTGATTGACGCGCGCTTTATGACTCGGCGTCGATTCCTGTTGAAATGTCCAGGATCTGCGGCCGAAATGTGTTTGTGCCCAAGGCTTCAACGCTCTCTCCAACACATGATCCCGATAAATTTGAGCATTTATCTTGATGCCACGGTCCAAAAAAAAACGAACGGTGAATGGCTTTCGGTCGTTACGGCAGCACAAACCATCACCATCGACTGCGCTCAGTTTCGAGTGACACTCCGTTGGTCCAAATTTTCAGTAGAACGGCCGGGGCAAGTAAATCCGGTCGTTTTACTTTTTCACATATTGCCCAATAACGAACGGTAACTCATCGGAGAAAACCAAATTCGAAAATCGCCGTGCAAGCGTAACAACTCCTCTGCTCTTTCTACTCTAACTTTTTTTGAGCATCGGTGAGACCATGCGTTTTATGGAATTTCGAGGCCTTTAGTCCAAGATGATCTTTCAATATGTGCTGCATCCGTTCGAGCGAAATGTTCGCCTCACGAGCCATTTTTCTGGAGCTACGTCACGGATTCCGAGCCAATTTGGCCTTCACCGTCCGAATGATATCCGGCGATGTTGCAGTGCGTTTCGGTCCACCACCATGGCGTTTTGCAATACTGCCAGTATCGTTATAACGATTTATGGTGCGATACACAAACATTTTATTCACATGCAGATGTTTTAACTGGTTAACAATCTGTGGCTGTGGTTTTCCAGCCAAATATAGAGCAATCACACTATTACGCTTGAATTCCATTGCGGTTAACTTTTTTTCTGGATATTTCTCAATAAAATGCTTTTGTACGCTTGTAAACAATGGAATGAACTGTCGTTCGTGTAAATTTGAGCGCTCTGTCATCACTGGTTTGACAGCAATGACAGTCTGAAGTTGGTAACACTTCGTGTTAGTCACCCTGTACAAGTCGTTACGAAAATAAATTGGTATTTTTGAATACGATCGTACGTAATTGTTTGGTGTGTGTCCTTGCTATAAGGGAAATTTATTTTATATGGTTTTACCTGCAATAAAATTGAACCACTTGGATTTGAGTTTTAACGTTTTGGTTTGTAATTGAAATGGATGCAATAATATTATTTTTCTTCTAGGTTTTCAAAGAAATAATACAAATAAGTGTGTGCCCTCTTAAGAGGGTTATGTACTAAAGAAAGGGTGTCTTGTGCAGGTTCGATTAGCTTCTGTGGGAACCTAGAGATTTTTTAGTATCAATAGATAATACCTAAAACTCGTGCTTAGTTTTTCTGTTTTTCCAAAATTTTCTTTTAATAATTTATTATTAGTTCTCAAAGTTGGACAACTTGTGCAGGTTCGATCGAGACATACAACAACGGTAGACTGTTTTTGACAATAAATATCTTGAACCTATTTTATCGTGCCTAGTTTTTTTCTTTTGTCGATATTTTGTTTCTAAATGACCAAATAATTAAAATAAAAAAAGCTTTTGTGAAAATAACTTCAGCCAAATACCTCTCTCTCTCTCTCTCTCTGGCTTTCACATCCCATGAAGGGATTTCGCCGCCCGCACAATGGCCCTCCATCCATCCCGATCCATTGCTCTCGTCCTCCAGTTTCGACATCCTAATGCTTGCAGATCTTGTTCAATGTCGTCACGCCAGCGTAGTCGGGGTCTTCCTCTACGACGTACTCCGGCTGGTTGTTGGTGAAACACTTTATTTATCATCCGTTGTTGTGGGGACCTTGTAACGTGGCCGAGCCATCTCACTCGATTGGATTTAATGAATCCGATGATATCGCTGCCTCCGATGAGTTGCTTTATTTCGTGATTCATACGAATCCGATATTCGTTGTTCGCAACTTTAATTGGACCAAAAATTGAACGGATGACCTTCCTTTCGAATGTAGATAACAATCTACAATCGTTAGAGGTCATGGGCCAGCTCTCGCTTCCGAAAGTCAGCACAAGTCTTATTAGTGCTTTATAAAGTGCGAGCTTCACGACTGCGATAGATGTTTCGAACGCAATAATCTTGATTGGGCGTAGAAAACTCGTTGTCCGGCAGCGATTCGGGCTTTTATTTCTGCCTGCATTTCATTCAGTGATGTTATAACTGACCCGAGGTATTTAAAGTTTTCGACACCATCAAAGTTGTGGTCGAAAATTCCGAGATTTGCCATAGAGACGTTCCTGGGTGTTGTTAGATATTTGGTTTTACTGCTGTTCACCTCCAAACCAAGTCTTCTTGCGCAGCGATCGAGCGGTATGAAACTGTCTTTGATATCGCTAGGTCTTCGGCCAAGAAGCACGATACCATCTGCATATCCAAGAATTTGGCCGGATTTATTAAATATACAGCGCGAAGTTTCGATGTTGCTTTTTCTCACTACGTACTCAAGCGCCAAATTGAACAGCAAAGGCGCGAGTGCATCACCTTGTCGAACGCCAGATGTTATTTCAAAGGAGTCTGACACAGTTCCTTCAATTACGATTCTACATACAGACCCAGACGTTGTTAATTTACACAGCAAAACGAGTTTCTCTGGGATTCCTAGGCATATGAGCGCGGCCCATAGGTTGTCGCGGTTTATACTGTCATATGCCTGCCGGAAGTCTATATATAGTTGATGTATGGTTATGTTGTACTCCCAACATTTTTCCAAGATCATCCTCATGGTAAAACACTGGTCCGTGGTTGATCGGTTGGGTCGAAAACCACATTGATAGTCGCCAATGATGTTTTCGGCGAAAGGGATGAGTCTGGCAAGTACAACATTAGCCAACACTTTGTAAGCAGCGTTCAATAGAGCTATGCTACGATAGTTTTCACATTTGAGACGGTCGCCTTTTTTATGCAGCGGACATATGAGCGCAGTCTTCCAATTCTCCGGCAGCTCTTCTTGGTCCCAAATACAAACGACGAGGTCGTATAGACTTGTTGCAAGAGTAGCGCCTCCGAGTTTAATCAATTCTGCGGGGATTCCATCGAGACCGGGTGCCTTTCCGTTTTTCAATCGACTAATAGCTGCGTCTACTTCCTCCACTGTGGGATATTCGACAAAGACCTCGTCACCTGGAGGAGCTATTGCTCTAATGGGGGTCACGTCGTCATTCCGATTTAGCAGATTTTGAAAGTAGGTTTGCCATACTGAGAGAACATCAGCCACGTTTGTTCTCAACTCTCCATTCCCGTCTTTGATGGCTGTACTTCTTGGGTAGAAGTCTTTAGTGAGATTCCTGGCGTTGGCAAAACATTCCCTTGAGTTTTTTAGTTCCGCTTGGAAGCTGATGTTTTCGATGCATAATCTCATATGTTCGCGCTTTTTTTGTCGAAGGTATTTAGTCGTGGCTTTCCTAGCGCGGAGATATTCTGCTAGAGTGCTTCTAGTGTTGCGAGCCAACCATTTTTCACGAAGCGTTCGTTTATTTTCGACGACCCTACGGCATTGGACATACCTGAAATTAGTCTTAAACAGATTGTATTCATAAATTAGGATTTTTTTTTTTTTGAATGTTTCAAAGACTACGTACGTTAAGCCGTAGAATCCGAATCTGCAATAAAACATGGGTGTTCCTATTTTAATTTCCAAGTTATTCCCCGCCCCACCTGCAAGAAGGGGAGGAGGGGAACTAATTTTAGCACTAATGTATGTCCCACCCCGTAATGATTAAATTTTGATAATGGACAGTTTTTTCGTAGAGTTCTTATTTTCTGAGATATTTGAAAGTTTCAGCTTAAAAAAATCACGCAGTATAACAAAATAAATTCTCTTTTGTGATAGAGCTGCCACTTGCGGCAAGTAGCGTAATCTTTTATTTTCTATCTTATATACAGCTTTATATTTGAAGGTTTGACTACAAACTGAGAGACTTGCAAAAAAATTCTATCTGAAATTACCTGGATAAAGGCGTTTAAATCTCGCCTAGTAGGCGATTCACGAGCACTTGACAAATACCACCAAACTCGTTAAAAGGGTTTATTTTTTTATGTTAGCTGTTTCTATGATTGCGAAAAAAGATTATTCATAAAATACATATCATTTATTTCATTATACCGCCATCTATACTGAAAGATTGGAACCGTCGACATAAAATGACGTCATATAACATAATTTTTAAACCAGGTTATATAAAGAAATATAAAAAATAATGGGTGAATATGTAGTGGCCAACGCCCGACTTATTATTATTCGGGATACAATTAAGTTTTGAGGGGTTTACAAAAGATGGCGTAACTAGTATTAAATCGCAACGGGCCATCTTGTAACTAAATTCATGGTTCAAGCGTCAACATTCAAGCGTCAAATTTTTTCTCTAAAAATCAGTATGTCATATAACTTTTTTTGTGCTCTAAGCTTGTAGTCGTCGATTGCTGTGTGAAGCAGATCAGGAACATGCTCTATCAATGAAAACATGTGGCCAATAGAGTGTAAAAACGTTGAGTTGGACAAAGACAAAATCGGAAAAGTCTTTTGCATCGAATCGTGACGTTGGGGGGGGGGGGGGGGGGCGAAAGTGGATCCACTACAACAACCCATGGCGCATAAATTCGTGGGGTAGGCCCGGTCTAGCTTCAACCGTTAAGCCGAACATTCATGGCAAGAAGGTAATGCTGTGCATTTGGTGTGATCAGTTCGGAGTGATCTACTATGAGCTATTTCAACCTAACGAAACCATCACTGGAGAAGGTTATCAACAACAATTGATACAATTAAGCCGAGCATTGAAACTTAAACGCCCACAATATGCCAGAAGACATGACAAAGTGATCTTTCAGCACTACATCGCTTGGCCACATGTTGCAGGAGTCGCCAAGGAAACTTTGGAGTTGCTTCAATGGGATGTCCTACCCAATCCGCCATACTCATTAGGCATTGCTCCTTCCGACTACCACTAATTCCGGTCGATGCCACATGGCTTGGCCGAGCAGAACTTCACTGCTTCTTTCACTGTTTACGAAGAAGCAATAAATCGGAACGATTCTCGGATGGCCTCAAAAACAAGGAATTGATGGGAAAAATTCGTAGCTAATGATGGACAATACTTTGAATAAAATACATTGAACCAAAACCTCATAAATTATTTGTACCCCCATATTAAGAATGTAGACAAAGATACTTGTATCTCGAATATACTATACTTGATTTCTAAAGCGAAAATGTAAACTTACAGGAATTTTGGTGAAAACTGATGGCTTATATAAAAGTGTGTGGAGTAATCACAGTTTTTCATCTCAGCAAACTAAGAAATGTTCATCAGGTAATACAATTTATATCAATCCCAGAACATTTAAAATTGTCTCAAAATTTTTTAAAATGATGTGAAATACGATATAAATGATGTAAAGGGCTTCATTTTCAAATATCTGGAGATTGGCGGAATGGAGTCCTAGCATTTATGTCACGGACGATTTAAAAAAACAACTTCTTAAATGTAAATTTTATGAAGAATAGGATATCGGGGGATGCTATATAGCCATCTTAACACACGGATGGCCATGTGATTTTTTTTTTGGTTAGAAGACATGTTGCCGACACTTGTGGTTCCCGGAATCGGTAATTAAAATCAATAATTGAGGCTTAAATGAGCGGGGCATACATTTAAGCCTGCATTAACATGTCTTCTAACCAAAAAAAAATCACATGGTCGTCAGTGTGTTGAGATGGTGCTATGGCATACCCAGATATCCTATTCATTATAAAATTTACATTTAAGAAGTTTTTTTTAAATCGTCCGTGATTTAAATTTAATTAAGATTTTTTCGGCTTTTCGGACAAAATATTTTTAATGGCACCCATACAATGTTTATGACTTTTCTAGTCGTAGAAAACAAAGAAGCCATTTACTCACAATATTTCTACCACAAAGAGTAGAAAACTGCACTCATCCCCCCTCACCCCCCCCCCCCCCAAATTTTTAACCCCAGGGTTCTTGTGTAAAAATACATCGGTCTTCCTCGAAACTAAGCTGTCAAGAAGAGACCTAATGAAGTTCTCATTTTGTATCATTTTTTAAGGGTTTGTGTATTTTTACACACTAGCCCTGGGGTTAAAAATGAGAGAGTTGTGCATTTTTCTACTTTTTGTGGTACAAATATTTTGTGTAAATGACCTCTTTGTTTGTATGGGTGCCATTAAAAATTATATTTTGTCCAGAAAGCCGAAAAAATCTTAACTAAATTTACATTTAAGATTTAAACGAATACTTTCTTGGAACGTAATATCGTAACCGATTATTTTTTATCGCATAAATCCCCTAATAAAAGCCGAATACCATTAGTATGTTAAGATTGGCGCTATGAGGTCATGTATATGTGTAATTTACCGAATTACGCGGGACATATGTGTAAATCCGAGAAATGTAATATCTTCATCGATATCGTCTAATTTCTATCCAACATGATAACCTGCCTCTCTTGATGTTACGATTGACGTAACAGGGCTTATGTGTATGACCAATTAACTTTATCTATGAATTATTGATTTAATTATTATTAAATTATTGGTTATGCAGAAACTACGAGTGGCGTGACCGATCTCTTCTGATTTCAACGTAGTATCTATTCGTTGCCACTATGAGTGTTTTGACATTGAAATTGAACAAGTTGACTCGTTTAAATATCTCTCGCTATTTTTATAAATAAATAGATAAATACGAGTAATAAATAAAATAAAACATCCTGTTTTTAGTCAAAATCCCACCTTTCCGTCGAAATTTTGCAAAATTGATCTGAAGCGATATTAATGCAAACGTATTTAAGAATCTTTTAGTGCATAGCCGAATTTTTTATAATTGAGATACTTTTTAAAATACTTGCAAAAAACAAAAAAGCGCCTATAGGAGGTGCAAAAAGAGGAGGGTTCTTCAAATTTATGGAGGAAACATTTTTTACGTAAGGATTTCGATGAGCCTGGCAATTTGCAATTATTCAGAATTCCGAAGAAATGGACGCCCATTTTGACTGACTTGTTTTTGTCTCAATGAAGAAATGCACCGATAAAATTTACTTTCTCTCTTGGTATAAGCATGTTGCACTCGATATAACGGTAGTACAACACATAATTGGTATTACAATATTTGGAACGGTGTTAACGAAATGTCGTAATATCTATAAACATGGAATAGACAATGAATAAATATTTTACATTGAATCCAGCCATAATTGGTGGCATAAAGTGAGCAGCTAGGAAATACAAACTATTCTACCCCCGTAACGCCCTTTCACCTGTAGCCATTCTCATTTTACGGTAACACAATACACTAAATTAAATAAAGTGTCACCTTTGGTTATTAAAGTCATATCGATCATTATAGGCAAAGGATACATTAAAGTAAACACCAAATATTTATTCCTTCCTCGTCGTCAATATAGAGATATATTAATAACCATCATTGGGTGGATGGATGGATGGTAAGGAAAACAAATTACAAATTAGCAAGAACAACACCACAGCGTAAAGTGACACAAAATATCATTTCCCATAACCATAAGAAGACCGACATCATCATCATCATCGAAATATAAAAAAATTTCCATTCCATAAATGAAAATTGATATACAGGCTAAGTTTCAAATGGCATAACAAAATATCTTCTTCTTCTTCTTCATATTCGGTATATCTATACGCTTTTTTCGTCTCGTTTTATTAACTCAACCAAAATAAGTCTATATAAGTTTGGTCGTTTCGGGCGGGAAAAAAATAAAATGAAAATTTTGTTTTTGGTATAGAGGATGAAAAAAAAAAGAAAATTCGGATTTTTTGTTTGTGTGTGTGTGTGTGTGTTATGGCATTATTAACGTAATTATGTAAATAGACTTTTCATTATTTTGGTACAGTATATTTTAATATCAGTTTATAGCCACGTCGTGTACATTATACTGAACCCATGCCAGCTAAAAGCTCTTAATAACGTTGTTGCTCGCCGCGTATATCACAGAAAGCAATTATAAGTTGATAAATCGTATCCGTATATAAATTTCGGGAAACCCAACAAAAGCAAATATAAAAAAATCTGTCACAAGTAAATAAACCATAAATACGTTGACATGGTGAGGATAACAATGTTTATGTTTTTTACACTTGCTGTGTTTATGCATGTATATAAGACATATAACGAGATGAACCTTTAAAGACGATGAAGATAGTAAAGAAGAAGGATTTTCCATGAATTTATAAATAAATAACAAAATGATAACAAGTTTATGTTAGATATCGGTTCCCCAGTATCTTGGTCAACAGTTTTCGTACCTATAGCTATATTCTATATACGTAAAAGTAATTTCAGGTCACTTTCAAAGTATTTTTAGAGCTGTTGCAGACATATAAAAAAATTACTTATGTATATCTACATTACATATATATGGTATCTAAGGCCATTAAGACATAATTAAAATTAATTAGAAAATGAAGACACTTTCTACCGAAAGACGAAATGTGAGAGATCTTAGTTTGACGATGTACCGACTATTATTATGTGTCTCGAAGGGGATAGAATAATATGGGTGCTTAATTCTGTCTGGTAATTTTGTGATAAAACAGATTTTTCTAGTAATCCAAAAAGAGATATTCTGACGACCACAAATTGATGAAGTAAACTAATCGATAAAATATTCAATTCGACCACATTTCAACATACCGATGAATTTAAAATGTTCAATGGCATTCAGCTTACAGCTCGGACAAAGCGTCATATTAAGCGAGGAGACTGATTTGGTGTCTCCTCACGTTAGTACTGTCGTCACTGCGAAAATTAAGGATGTGAAAAGGGAAAGCTGTACTGTACTTCATCTGTTTTGCACCAGACCTCTTGTAACGTCCATCCTTGCGTTGTTCGCTCCATGAGAAAAGGTTGAACATCTGGGTTATTTGTGTAACTGATGGTACACACAATTTTAACGACGGTTTTTTTTTATTGATAATTTGATTTCTACACAAAAAAAAAAAAAAAAAAAAAAGAAGAGATAAAAAGGGAACGATGAAGCCGGTGGGGGGACAGTTGATTCTAAAAATTTAAAGAGTGAACTTCTTGTAACGCGTGGTCGAAAATACCAAGAATTTTTAATCAAAACGAAAAGCGATATAATCCAATAAAATATTAAAAACAAAAAAAAAAAATATATTAAAAATTTGTTAAATTTTGGATTATATAACGTAGATATATATATAATATATAGTATAGTGTGCTTAAGTAAAAGTGTTAAGTCGATGACCAAAATTGTAAATCGAAAATTACAGTATCGGCCAAAATAAACTGTAACAACAATATCCACGTTTCTTTAAGGTCGATCATAGACAGTGGTAATTTGGATAAATATATATTTTTTTTCTGTGTTGTGTTATAAGGCGCGCAATCTGAAAATACGACCGACTGAAAAGGGCGACAAGTGTATGCCAGAACAGTGAAGTGCAAACATATATGTGGGCAAGATTTACATCATAGGGGATTACAAGTGAACCGTTATTTTTGTTGTGAATCTAAATAATACGAGTGTTGTAACATCTTAATACTGTGCATAAGTGCCAGGAACTGTGTAATACGTATCGTGCGCTGTACATGACGTACCCAAAACGTAATTAATTATTGGTGTCCAACAGTACTTTAATTCTTAAATGGGGAAACCGATTGACGGAGATGAGAACCAATGGGTCGTCCCATCTCCGAAATCCCAATCAGATTGTAAATCGACCCAATTCAAATTTAGTGGATCCGAACCCATCGCCCCATCTCCCACCTCACCCACGCAAATCTTAAATGTTTGCCACTTACCCGAACAAACCCCTATAACAAACTCTGGTACTATTTCTCCTAAAAGTATAAGTGCACATAAGTTGCGTTCAATCATGTACTTTCGAAACCGGAAGCAAATTCTCGCTCAGATTTCGGAGTCAGTAATCACATCTTCCCTAAACTCTCCCAGTGATGTTCGTCCTTACGCATTAATCGAAATAGAAGGGGTTCCGTTACATGGTCTCCTCGACAGCGGAGCAACCATTAGCGCTTTAGGTAAGCATGGGGAAGATTTTATCGTTCGAAATAATTTACCTTTACATCCCCTACCGGCTGTGGTTCAGACCGCCAATGGATCCTCCGAACGAGTACTAGGTTATGTCAGAGCGAGCATAAAATTTCAAGATAAAACACTTCTGATGAATTTGTTTTTGGTTCCAACGTTACATCAAGAATTATACCTTGGTTGTGACTTTTGGCAGGCTTTCGGAATTAAACCAGTCATTTCAGAAATATCGAACCATTTAATTCAGCCGGAATCCCTAAATCAAACTAAACACCATACGCTAACTGACGCTCAACAAACTAAACTCCAGGCCATCATTAACACCATTCCTAATTACGAGACAAACGGCCTTGGCAGAACTTCGATATTGTGCCATTCCATTGACGTTGGGAATGCAGCTCCGATCAAACAACGTCATTACGCAGTTTCCCCTGCGGTTCAGAAACAAATATATGAAGAAATCGATCGGATGCTGCAACTCGACGTCATAGAGGAAAGCCAAAGTTCTTGGAGTTCCCCGATGGCGATCGTTAAAAAGGAAAGTGGAAAATTTCGCCTTTGTTTGGATGCCAGAAAATTAAATAATGTGACCAAAAAGGATGCATATCCACTTCCATTAATTGAAGGGTTGCTAAGTAGGTTGGATCGAACTAAGTACACCTCAAGTTTGGATTTAAAGGATGCCTTTTGGCAAATTCCTTTGGATCCAGAATCGAGGGATAAGACCGCGTTTACCGTCCCGGGACGTCCATTATACCAGTTTAAAGTCATGCCCTTTGGACTCTGTAATGCGCCTCAAACCTTATGCCGATTAATGCATAAAGTGATTCCCCATCATCTACATGATAGAGTATTCGTATATCTTGATGATTTATTAATCACTACTGCCACATTTGAGGAACACATCTCTCTTCTAGAAGACGTTTCCGAGCGGCTTGCGAAAGCTGGATTAACCATAAATGTGGACAAATGTAAGTTTTTGTTGAAAGAAATCGAATATCTCGGTTATGTGGTTGGTGAGGGAGGATTACGCCCTAATCTGGACAAGGTAAGAGCCATTGCGGAATTCCCAGTTCCAAAAAATATTCGGCAAGTAAGACGGTTTCTGGGCGTTTCGGGTTGGTATCGTCGGTTTATCAGTGGGTACTCAGATCTTTCTTCACCTCTTACCGACTTATTAAAAAAACAGCGGAAATTTATATGGACTGAAGAAGCACAAAAATCGTTTGACGCTCTCAAACAAGCACTCGTTTCATCACCAGTATTAGCAAGTCCCGATTTCACTAAACGATTTTATATTCAGTGTGACGCCAGTTCTACTGGGATCGGGGCTGTGCTGTTTCAAAAAGACGAAGGTGGATGTGACCGGCCAATTGCGTACTGCTCTCAAAAATTGAATGGTGCTCAACGCAATTATAGCGTTACCGAGCAAGAATGCTTGGCAGCTGTAATTGCTATCAAAAAGTTTCGGTCCTATGTTGAAGGTCTGCCATTTACGGTGATAACGGACCATGCCAGTTTAACGTGGTTGATGTCGTTAAAAGACTTATCTGGCCGTTTAGCTCGTTGGAGTCTCCAACTTCAGAGTTTTGATTTCCAGATTGAATATCGGAAAGGAACACAAAATGCCGTTCCGGATGCTCTATCTCGAATGAACATGGACTCGTTCAATTTGTCACCCATGGGCATTGATCTCGATTCCCCGGAGTTTAATTCAGTTGAATACCAATCCTTCATTCAAGACTTGCAAAAACGGCATCACAAAACCAACTTAAAAGTTTCGTCAGGGAAAGCGTACATAAATTTGACCCCCCAATCCGGTGCTTATGTATCAAATGATATACCTGTTTGGAAGCTGATCGTCCCGCAGGCTCTGAGACTTCCTCTTATTGAATCTGCTCATTGTTCCCCCACATCCGCCCATCTTGGAACCAAAAAGACTATTGAAGTGGCACAACGTTATTTCTTTTGGCCTACTCTTCAGACGGATGTCAAAAATTATATCAGTTTGTGTCATTCCTGTAAATCAAATAAACCAATGAATTATTGCAGCCGTCCTCCATTAACAAGTCTTCCAACCACAATTCGACCTTGGCAGAGAATTTACATCGATTTTCTGGGCCCGTATCCTCGAACCCGTAATGGAAACACCTCCATTTTAATAATACTTGACCATTTTTCGAAATTTGTGCTAACGAAAGCGGTGAGGCAAGCAACCTCGGCCGAAGTAGTTAAATTCTTAGAAGACCATGTTTTTCTAATGTTCGGAGTACCAGAAACTATTTTAACTGATAATGGCGTTCAATTCACCTCCAAGCAACTAGCGAATTTATGTCTAAAATATGGTGTCGAGCACTTGTTTACTGCCAAATATTCTCCTCAGGGAAACTTATCGGAACGGGTTAATCGCACCTTATTGGCTGCATTGCGCTCTTATATAAAAGAAGACCATCGAGTCTGGGATGAAAACTTAAGTGCCGTCACTCATGCGTTGCGAAATGCCATTCATGACAGTACCAAATTTTCTCCACATTATATTGTTTTTGGTCAGCATGCTATCTTACATGGATCCGTTTACAAAATGTTAAAAGATATAAATCAATTTGGGGGTAGTTGGCTACAGTTTGAAGATCGGCCTGATAAATTGAATAACCTTTACTTATTGGTTCAAAGCCGCTTAAAAGAAGCCGCAGAACGGAATAAAGAGCGGTATAATTTGCGTAGCCGAATCCCTAAATTTAAAGTGGGACAATCTATTTATGTCCGACATTTCACTCAAAGCAAAGCCATAGATAAGTACGCAGCGAAGCTAGCCCCTAAATTTATTAAAGGTACTATTATTAAGCTGATGGGAAATGTAATGTGTGAGGTTGCTGATGGTCTAGGTAACTCTATGGGCATATATCATTTCAAAGATTTGAAATCCTAAATCAACCAGCGTCGTTCCCAATGATATTGTAGCCCGGCTGTGAGACATCTCCTGGGTGTGAGTCGTCCCCACGAATGTAACGTCCATCCTTGCGTTGTTCGCTCCATGAGAAAAGGTTGAACATCTGGGTTATTTGTGTAACTGATGGTACACACAATTTTAACGACGGTTTTTTTTTATTGATAATTTGATTTCTACACAAAAAAAAAAAAAAAAAAAAGAAGAGATAAAAAGGGAACGATGAAGCCGGTGGGGGGACAGTTGATTCTAAAAATTTAAAGAGTGAACTTCTTGTAACGCGTGGTCGAAAATACCAAGAATTTTTAATCAAAACGAAAAGCGATATAATCCAATAAAATATTAAAAACAAAAAAAAAAAAATATATTAAAAATTTGTTAAATTTTGGATTATATAACGTAGATATATATATAATATATAGTATAGTGTGCTTAAGTAAAAGTGTTAAGTCGATGACCAAAATTGTAAATCGAAAATTACAGTATCGGCCAAAATAAACTGTAACAACAATATCCACGTTTCTTTAAGGTCGATCATAGACAGTGGTAATTTGGATAAATATATATTTTTTTTCTGTGTTGTGTTATAAGGCGCGCAATCTGAAAATACGACCGACTGAAAAGGGCGACAAGTGTATGCCAGAACAGTGAAGTGCAAACATATATGTGGGCAAGATTTACATCATAGGGGATTACAAGTGAACCGTTATTTTTGTTGTGAATCTAAATAATACGAGTGTTGTAACATCTTAATACTGTGCATAAGTGCCAGGAACTGTGTAATACGTATCGTGCGCTGTACATGACGTACCCAAAACGTAATTAATTATTGGTGTCCAACAGTACTTTAATTCTTAAAAATACACCGATAAAATACGAATTGAAAAAAAAACCCGGACGGATAACGTCGAATGTGGTTGGTGTGAAAAAAAAAAAAAACTTAACCTTGGCAATTATTAAAAACAAAGACAAGTGCTTAAAACTCAAAGTTACATAAAATAATAACTATTATTATAATAATACTATCGTTAGTCCTATAATACGCCTAATAACAAACATCAATCAGAAATAAAAAAATAAATAAAAAAAAAACTACTATAATTAAAAAAAAATATTATAATACAAATGCATATAAACCCAAGTTAAACTACCGGAATATCACCTCATCGGCAAGGCAACCATATGGATACTTCGATAGCGGACCGCCAAATTTAAGCTAAGATGTTTTTTTCCGTTATTTCTTTAATTTTTATATTCTACCTATATTATAAATTTATTTTTTTTATTATTATTATAATAAGTTTCCTTTTCTTATAATATTTCATATATTATAGTTAATTTTCTTTTTGTTTCTTAATTAATATTTTAGTTTTAAATTGAAATTCTAAAGCAGTGATAACTAATGACTAATTATATTTTTTTTCTCGCTTTGCCCACTCATTAGGGTCTAGTTAGATTTTCATATTTTAAAAATAATTAGTTATCACTTATTTATATGACGTCATTTAGTTAAGGTTATAGTATAGTTTATTTCTCTCTATCGGGTTTTGTTGGATTATGACGTTTGTAATTCTGATTATTAAAATTGTTCATATCATCGACCGAATCTAATGTTTTATTGTTCTGCTCTTGCTATTTTTGTCGTTCTTCACTTTGATTCAATTTTCAGAATGAGAGACTAATTGCGTAATTGGGAGGAAGAGGAGGGTAAGTTTGGTCACAGTCGTCTAGGGTAAGTTCATCCGTACCTTGCGGTCCGTTCTAATGTATATCTCTAATTTTTTTTTTTTTTTGTTTTTCCCTGTCTGTATAGTGGTCAAACCAGCAATTATTTATCTTCGGAATACCCACCCCAATCCGCGAGCCCTTAGCCGGCAAAACCGACCACTTTCTCCGAAGCTCTAAATGATTGATATAATTTTTTTTTGTGACGAATGGCCTTAATTTTCGGAATCCTAAAGTTGGTAACCCTACTCAGGCCACCCCAATTCGTTACACTCTCTCTTTATTTTAAGCACTTATGACTTAAAGACACGTCAGAAAAGGTAATGGGATTATTTTGACTGAAGTCATCCATATAATATAAATATTATTTATTAAAATTAATTTTTTTATTATTAAAATATTAATATTCTTATTTAATTATAAATTAATATTTAATTTCATTATTTTTAATTAATTATTATTTATTAAACAAACTTATTTAATTTTATAATATTTTTATTTTTATCCGCCATGTACAATGGCGGTTGGCTTTGCGTGCATCATGGCGATGTTGATGTTCGTTGAGCGGCGTCTCAATAGATACGGGTCATTGATTATAGTGGTATTATGACCAAAAAAATATTTACTGCAAATAATTAAGCTAACTATTAATTATTTGCAGTAAATATTTTTTTGGTCGCTTTAATGAAGCATACAGTAACATTTTTCCGCTTAAGCCTAGCTTGCGGTTACTTACTTCTCTGTTATGTTTTTTTTAATTAATGACTTCTGCAAGGTAATTGATGTGCCGTGATTCGGTTTACTTAAATTTCTGTTGTCTTATAATTTCGATGTGAATAATGTGAATTTAGCCCTCAATCGATTAATGGTTCGGTTGAGATAAATTTTGTTTTTACTAATTATTCACTAAAAAGATCAGCAAGATCACTCAGTCGAGACATAAAAAACAAGAAAGTAGTGAAGTTGTTAAAAATGGAACTCGAGGAAAAAACCCTCTATTTCTATAAAGTTTAAGATAATCAAGATTCTGTACATGAAAATAGACAGGCGAAAAATGAGGATCAGCAATCTGAAAAAAGATAGAAGTTAGACCAAATGACTAAGGAGTTCATGAAAAAATTAGTAACACTTTTCCAAGCTAAACCGGAAGACAAAATTCGAACGCGTACAACCCGAACATCAAGAAAGGGATGTATCAGTGAAAGCGTACCAAGCAGCGATTTAGAAAACGGCTCAGCAAGTTTAAGACACGCAAGTTTATAAAAAACGCGTTGGTCCAACTAAGTGGAACGTGCTTTTCAGGACGTGAAAGCAAACGTGGAGACGAGAATGTGCAGGGCTTCATCATGAGACTTGAGGAACATGCGTTCCATGGCGATATTCCCAAATACGAACTGGTCTTATTGATACGCAATTTTGCTACTGGTAAAGCCGACAAGTGGTACTACAACTATACATATATAAAAACGCGAAAATGTATTCATAGCCGATACAAAATACCCAAAAGAGGCTTTCAACATTCCTCTCCCAAATGACGGACTCGTTTATACGAAAAACCTGAGGAAAATTTGGAGAAGCTTTGGAATACATCCGAATTTGATCCAAGTCGTATTATTGATGCGCGTACTCAATTTGCCCCAGCACTGGCTGAAATTGCGGAACAACTTGAAACTTCTAGAAATTCGTATGGGAAGAAACATAACCTAAGTTACGGAGGTAGAACCTTTCCTAGTACATGCCATTCATAGACAGTCCTTAATAGTTTGTTGGAATTGTAAGGATATTGGCCGTCGATTCACTTCATGTCATCTAGAAGAAACACACAACTTCTCTGATAAGTGCGGTCTGTCAGGATTTAAAATCGCTGATTGTCTTAGATGTCAAAAGAGGCGAGCACAGGGAAATGCTACACCGAACATTGTAAAAGCTGCGGGGATACTCGTTTGGGCTCAATGTTCAGCCCCAGATTCTAATTCCCAACAAAACCATCCCCATCAAATCCGTAGTAGAAAATAACTTTAATTCATCTACAACCATTAAAAACAGCATCCTTACTGATTCTAATACTTCAGCAACAAGTAAGCGATTAATTCGAATTCAATCATACTGGAAAGTCATAAAACAGTTTCGACGAGCATGTTCAATTTCGTCGGTAAGTGAGTGTTGCAGACTATGATCCCGACTATACGCCAAAATAAATTTAAACGGTCGATACATTGTCGGACTATTGGACAGCGGAGCTAGCGTTAGTCTTTTAGGGAAGAATTCCAAAGAGTTTTTGCGATTAATGGGAATCCGTACTAAGCCCGTTTAACTCATGTATCCAAACCGTTGACGGGTCTATGAATGCCGTGCATGGTTACGTAAATTTACCCGTAACTTATCTAAATAAAAGTGAAACTCTGAAATTCTGTGTAGTTCCTTCATTAAAACCGAAGCTTTATCTTAGGTTCGATTTCTGGTATAAATATCAAATTGCACCAGGAATAATTAACGAATTAAAAATTGATGAAATAAACGACAATCGACACAATTTAGATCCACACAAAAAATCACAATTGGACCAGATTGTTGTTTCCATCGTATGCATCGAAAGGCTTGGGTAAAACAAATCTGGTTGAACACACGATAGACGTAAGGAATGCTATTCTGATTAAACAACGACATTATTCTGCCTCTACTATCACCCAACAACTTATTAATAATGAAATTGATCGAATGATTGAACTTGATGTGATAGAGGAAAGTTGCAGTCCGTGGAGTTCTTCTGTAGTGCTTGTGATTCGAGGGAAATCAATACGATAACGAACAAAGATGCGTATCCATTCCAGATTATTAATGGTTTACTAGGCGGAATGAAAGAGGCGAAATTCATCACCAGTCTTTTAGCCTTTTGGCAAATTCCGCTATCTGAAAATTCCCGAGAAATAACAGATACAGGTCTCTTCTCTATCAGTTCCGCGTCATCCCGTTTGAGCGTGTAATGCACTCCACCCCAAGTGCAGATCTCTCTATAGAGATCTTCTCTATAGAGCACCGATTCTCCACAACCCAGATTTTGGAAAGCAACTTTTTATGCCGATAATGATGAGAAACCGATATCCTTCATATCGTAAAAATTAAATACTGCACACCGGAATTATACTGTTACGGAACTAGTATGTCTATAGCGGTCGTAATAAGTGTAAAACAGTTTCGGCCGTACATTGAGGATATAGGTTTACCATCATTACCGATCATGCCAGCCTTAAGTGGTTAATGACGCAGAAAGATCTAAGCGGACGCCTCGTACTAAGGAGTCTAAAGCTTCAGGCGGTTGACTTCACCATCGTACACCAAAAGGACAAAGATATTGTTGTTGCAGATGCATTAACACGAGTCCGCTGTGACTCCTTGATAGAAGTAAACTCCGATGTAACATTGCACAATTTTAACTTGTTTGATGAGGACCAGCTAGAAGATGAAGAATATTATACAATACGACGACGCATTATTGAAAACCAAGAAGACCATTCTAACTTTTGTATTCGAAACGGGAAAATATTTATTAGGGTCGAGCATAGACTGAATGTGGAATTGACGGATATTCCTTTATGGAAAATGTGAATCCTGTCCTCCATTCGACTATCTATTATCGAGAATCAGCATGATTTACATGGTAGTGCGCATGGTGGAATCGAAAAGAGACTCGAGCGAATTCGACACGACTATGTTACCAAATGCTTGGTTTTTAAACAATCTAAGGCAACCAATCAATGTACACGACCACCTTGGGGAAATTCGTTATTCCAGAAACTCGCAATTGTTGGGTGGAAATTTGTTTACTTGCAAAGATTGGCAAAGGCAACGCCAGTTAACATAGTCAGTTTTCTGCGAAACCACAAATTTTCCTTGGTTAGTGTCCGAGTGCGTAAACAGATCCATTGTAGTGGCAATCAGAGCTAGTTTGGTCGGAAAACATTCGGCGTGGGACAAACACTTACCTTAAAAAAACACTAACGATACGGATGGTTGCGAGGAACTAATTAAAACAGCATTTTTTTTTTGATAAATAAATTTGTTCCTTCTTCGTTGCTTGATATTTGTCATGTCAGATGTCGCTTATTGTTTTCGTTTTGGTATTCTCGACGTGTTCTGTCCGTTTTCCTACTGTTGTTGATGCGTTAGCATATACAAAGAAGTTAGCGATGAGTCGCTTTATTTGCGCCATGTACGATTATAATTTTTGGTTGCAATATTCTAATATCCATACTACGGTAACTTGAATCCTTTACCAAAGGAGGAATTTACAATATATGACAGCTTTTGATGAACTCAACCGATTGCTGCCAAATTTTGAATGAATACGTCTTAGTAGTCGAGAAAAAACATAGAGAGGTTAGTTATCAAAAAATGTTACCCCTTCCCCATGCTCACCTGTAAGGAGGAATTTACAATATACATATATGTAAACTTAGCATCCACTATAGCGATTGATAACAAATTTTGCACGAATACATTTTGGCAGCCAAAAAAAAAGTGGGGGTTTTAACAAATATTTTATATATCAATTTATTGTGTATCGAACGTAACTATTGTACAAATTTGAACTTTGGCCATTTATTAAGCTTAATTTTTTACAAATAACTTCTTACCGTTCATATGTTATGCGGCATCAAAAACGATAACACAAGTAATAGTGAGTGAACGAATCGAAGCCGCCATATAAAAGCAGCTCCCGAAAGCCGTTCCATATATAAATATGTAGCTGTTTGTGTATCAAGAGTATGTATATTTTTTCAGGAGAATGAAATTAACAATTAATCGAGAGAAAAAAAAAATATGTGCACTTCACACGTAGTAGAAGTTAAACTTTCCGGAATCTAAGCAGTGAGAGAATGAGACGAATGTAGCATCAGGAGTGGGATAATTAAAGGGTTTATAATAACTTTATAAATTAATGTCGATTTTCATTAATTTTTTCACTCCCAGAATGTTACCCTCATTTTTTACCCCCATTTTATTTCAATGGAACAAAAATGTACTACTGTACTAGTACTCTCTCTTTAACTGTCAAAAAACTTTAAATTTGTTTCGTTTATGTGCTATTGTTTTATGTTGTGAAAAATTTGTTATCTCCATTTATTTTTATGAGTAAAAGTATTTATTGATCACCAATTTTTATAAATTTTTGCTTTATTATTTATATTTGATTTTTATAATCGTACTTTACCAACGCGTCGTATATTTTGACAAATGACAGAAAAAATGGCGAATAGATTTACAACAACAACAAAATTGTATACTCCACCAAAAAACCTATAGGTATAGAAAATTACCACGAGAGTAACAAAATATTACCCTCGTGGTAATATTTTTTTTCAATGAAACATTTTGACAGTAGTTGGAGTACCATAGGGTACTATGTTTTCTTCAATGAAAATCAACAAAATAATATACTGTTAAAGTTAGCCGAAAGTTTCCAGCCGAAAGATAATGCAGATAGTGTCTTGAATACAGCAAAAATCAGTCATGAACTCGAATTTAGGAGAATTTAGGATCGAATTACATCATTCGGGTGAAGGAGAAATTATTTCAGTTTATAGGAATTTAAAAATCGATAGGGGCGAGAGTATAAAGAGAGTTTAAAAACAGTCAAGACACTATCTGCATTATCTTTCGGCTGGAATCTTTCGGCTAACTTTAACAAGGTCAAAATAATGCCTTTCGGCGTGCACGAAATTGACGTACACGTTCCGTTGACGTCTCTGCAACCTTTTTCATGAAGTGATTTTCCTACCGATATTCGCAACACATTTCGGCATTAGTTTTCGGCATATCTACAATTATTAAAATTGTAGAACTATAAAGAAATATAACACAAAACGGCCTCGCATTAAAATAAATGAAAATGTGTAATAAAATATTATAATTTTCCCAAAGCTTTGTAACACACAGTAAAAATGTCAATCCATACATACTTCTATGCACCTACACACTTTTTTCTGTGTAGTTTACTACACTTTTTAAACAAAATAAAACAGAACAGAATAAAACTGAAAATAAAATAACAACAACAAAATTTATTTTTCTTCAATTGAGTATGAAAAAAATAAAAGAAAAACTGTCGCATTTTCGTTTCATATCGCTGTTTTATTTTTCAGGTACTAAAGAAGTGTCACTTCAAAAACTTTTTAAGCTCGAAGTGTACACAAAATTTTTTCTATAACGATAGTGAATGGATATAACTATTAGAAAACACTATTATTGAAAAAGTTTCAAACATCATCAGGAAATAATTCTATTGTTTTATTTAAAAGTGTAGTAGTTGAGTAACTAGAGAAACTACCATTTTATATTGCTACGTTACGGTTCGTTTCACGCACTAGAGTTTGAATTTACTACGCACGCATCGAAACAATGGCAACGTGATACATTTAAAATCTATTAAAATAAGGCGTGCTTCATGCACGGAAAATACATCGTGAAATAACTGTTTTACGAACACGTTGTGAAAAAATATAGCTTGATTTTAAATAAATTAATGTCATTTTCTCTGGCACAAAAATCTTGATCCATTTTTGATCCAAACGGCTTCTTTGTTTACATTTTTTGTCATTTTATTTTTTCCCGTGTGAAGATGCCAAACTTCCATCGTGGCGCGTCCCCAGGTGGCGGATAGGGGAATGCTCTTTAACCGGCTTGCCGGAGGGTAGGTGGGAAATAAAATACCATCCGCGGACCAAATCTGGCTAGGGGAAGGAACCCCGAACAATAAACCAACCATGGCAGATCAGCAGAAGAATAATGTTACGGTGCAGGGATTAGGATGCCCAGTACCGGCGACTTCGGAAAGTGAGCAAGCGGGCTTCCAGTCGTCGATATTAAACGACCGCAATGCTTTAGTAGTGGCAAGCTTAGCTACTAGAGCAGATAGAAGTATAAGCCCCCTACCTCCAATAGAACTCATGCATTCTCCAACATTAACGAAAAGACACCGTATGCTTCAAGACGGCAATGAAATGACATCAAAATTAACCTCGCTTGAGCGCCAGAATAATGAACTAAGGACAAAATGCCAGCAATATGAGTTACAATGTAATAAATACCAAGATATTTTGGTAAACTTACAAAACAGAATCGAAACACTAGAGAGGCAAAATAAACCTTCTACGTCAACTAATGGTAGAAGTCAGAGCCTACAAAGTCTTGGCAACGAATACTTTACGGATGAAGAGGAACTTGAGAAAGAAACCCAACCTAGACAAAATAAAGTAACTGTAAATAAAAAGAGGAGACTCTCCAAAACGCCATCACCAAGGGTATCTCTACCGCAAGATAACGAAATACCAAAACAACCACAACATGCACAGCAAAAGGAACCCTTACCACCACCAATCAATGTCAGCAATGTTAGGAATTTTAATATACTCAGAGCTCGAGTATTGGCAGTGACAGAGAAACCTGCTCAGTTTAAAGCAATATCCAATAACGATATCAAAATAACAACGCAGTCTGAAAATGACTACCGTAAAATTAAAAAACTACTTAGCGATATAAAAGAAACTGAATCCAATAACAAGGATAGTACATTATATAAGATGGAATACCATACTTATCAGCTCAAAAGTGAAAGATGGTACAGAGTCGTAATACGAGGTTTACCGTCATCTACCGATCGCGAAGAGATCAAAGCGGCAATCGAGGAACATGGTCATAAAGTAACCAACATTATTAATATTCATAAAAAGTCGACAATTAATAATGAGAAAATTATTAGACACTTCCCATTGTTTTATGTAGACCTGTTGCAGGGGGAAAACAATAAGGACATATACGAAATTAAGAACCTGCTATATTGCAAGGTGTCTATTGAACCACCGAAAAAGGTAATAGGTATACCACAGTGTACAAATTGCCAACAGTTAGGACACACAAAGAACTTCTGCAATAGGCAAGCCAAATGTGTCAAATGCGCAGAGAGCCATCAAACAAAACAATGTCAAAAGCCGCGAAATGTTATACCAACTTGTGCACTCTGCGGAGAAAAAGGTCATCCGGCTAGCTATAAAGGATGCCTGGTGTATCAGAAAAAACTAAATGCTCAACTACCGAGAAAAATAACAGTAGCAGAGCGACTACAGCAAAAGCCTAACCAACAATATGATACTATTAGAGAGGGGATTTCCTACGCCCAGGTGACCAAAACCTCAAATAACAATCTTAATCAAGAAAGCAGGCAGAAACCTGTGTCCAACGAGCCAACCATTAGTAATATAATGAAAATGCTCACCGAATTCCAGGCAGAAATGAGACAAAATTTCAGCCAGCTTGCTACCAGGGTGGATAAACTAGAAGATAATTCCAAGCCACCAAATAAACCGCTAAAACATAAAAAGTAAATGACTATAACGTTCCTACGTATAATTGCCTGGAATGCTAACGGGCTTAATGCAAGAGCTCAAGAACTAGAAGTATTTCTAAGAACCAATAACATAGATGTAGCTTTAATATCAGAGACGCACTTTACAGAGAAGAACTTTATCAAAATTACAGGATATAGTGCCTATTGGACATTGCATCCGAGTGATCGTGCTCAAGGAGGGACAGCAATCTTAATCAAACAAAATATCCTACATTTCCAGCAAGAAGAAATTAAGGAGCCATATATGCAAGCTACTGTAATAACGATTAACCACGGTGGTGCTGAACTAAGTTTAGGGGCGATCTACTGTCCACCAAGACATAATATCGTAAGAAATCAATATCTTAACATTTTTAATAAACTTGGACCAAGGTTTATCATAGGAGGTGACTACAACGTCAAACATACTGCGTGGGGATCTCGACTCATAACACCAGGAAAAGGAAAAGAACTCCTAAGTGCAATAGAAATGTCAGGTTGTGAATATCACTCATCGCGTAAACCTACCTATTGGCCTACAGACATCAACAAAGTTCCTGATTTGATTGACTTTTATATCTCGAAAGGAATAGCCTCAAATTACATTGAAGTCGAAGGTATTGACGACCTTACTTCCGATCACACACCGGTCTTAATGACTGTGAGTACATTAGTCGTAAAAAAGAAAACCAAACTTAATCTTACTAATAAATTTACTGATTGGGAATTATTTAGAGAGAAACTGGACAATCTAATTGAGTTAAACGTTAGTCTTAAAACTAAAGAAGAACTTGAATTACAAACTAAATATTTTATTAACTCCATGCGTGAAGCTGCTAAAGAGGCTACACCCGTATTAGGTGAGAAAGTCGTACAAGAGATCAACTACCCCCTGGCGATTCGAGAACTGATAAAAGAAAGGCGTAAGAAAAGACGCATATGGCATAGAACCAGAAATATTATTGACAAAAGAGAATTTAATCGGGTAAGTAATAAAGTTAACCGATTAATTAAAGAACATAAAGAAGCTTGTACTGAAAATTATTTGAAAGGACTGGGTCCTGAAGCTGACAAAAATTATTCTCTTTGGAAAGCTACTAAAAGATACAAGAGACCAATAATCCAATTGCCACCTATAAGGAACACAAATGGAGAATGGGTGCGACGTAATGAAGACAAAGCAGAACTGTTTGCACAACATCTGGCATCAGTATTTCAACCACACGACATACAATCTAGGATTGACCCTAAACCAGTCTATAGGTCTCCATCAAATATCAGAAGTGTCACCCCACTAGAAATTGCGCAAGAAATAGACATGAATTTGAATCCCAAAAAGTCACCTGGAATTGATGAAATTTCGCCAAGGATGTTTAAGGAGTTATCAAAGAGAGCAGTCACTATGTTAACATATATATATAATGCTTGCTTTCGACTTAAATATGTGCCTGAGTGCTTCAAGGTTGCACAAATAATCATGATAAAAAAACCAGACAAACCAGCCGAGCAAATGGGATCATACAGGCCGATCTCTTTGTTACCTACTATTTCAAAGTTGTTTGAGAAATTGTTATTGAAACGACTAAAACCAATGATCATTATACCTGATTTCCAGTTTGGATTCAGGAATAAACATTCGACAATTGATCAAGTTCATCGCGTGACTGCAAAGATAGAACAAGCACTAGAAGAGAAGAAATATTGCCCTGCCGTATTTCTAGATGTATCACAGGCTTTCGATAGAGTGTGGCATGAGGGTCTTATCCACAAGATAAGTAAATTAGTGCCAGAAAATTACTGCCAATTGCTCGAGTCGTATCTCTCCAAACGAATATTTAGAGTATCACATGAAGAAACATGCTCTAACTTTTACCCAGCCATAGCAGGGGTGCCCCAGGGTAGCGTATTAGGACCCATCCTATATCTACTTTACACTTCTGATATACCGACAACGGAAACAACCTTCATCGGAACTTTTGCTGATGATACCGCAGTATTGGCATCAAGCGAATCGCAGAACCAAGCAGTAGAATACTTACAGCAAGCACTCGATAGAATCAGCCAATGGACCAGGGATTGGAAAATAAAGCTTAACGAGCTGAAATCAGTACACGTAACTTACACGTTGCGGCGCAAAAATAGCAACATCCATACATTTCTCAATGGGGTACAAATTCCCCAAGCTGAATCTGCTAAATATCTTGGATTGCATCTCGACTCAAGATTGAACTGGAAATATCACATTAGACAAAAAGCAGAGCAAATGAAAATAAAACAACGTGAGATGTACTGGCTAATAGGAAGACATTCTAAGCTTACCCTGTACTGTAAACGCCTGATCTACGAATCGATAATTAAACCAATTTGGACGTATGGTATCCAACTCTGGGGCTGTACTAAACAATCAAATCGTTTAATTGTTCAACGTTGCCAAAACAAATTTCTACGAACAATAACGAATGCTTACCGCTACGTAACCAACGAGGAATTACACAACGACCTAAACGTTAAATGGATTGATGAAGTGATTCAGGAGTTTGCCATCAAACATGAAAGAAGATTACTGCAACATACCAACAGTGAAGCAATACAACTTCTTGACATAACACTAGAACTGAGACGCCTTAAAAGAATTAAACCGCACGAGCTGGTCATCTAATAAATAAAGATTCATTATTGGGAGCAGCATATTGATTGCTTGTAAACCCACACTCGCTCCACTTATTAGTTTCAAATAAGTGTGTTATCATCATTAGTAATAAATTATCATGTGATAAGATTGTACTATTTAAATAAATAAAAAAAAAAAAAAAAAAAAAAATTTTATTTTTTGATTCTGGATCAAAAATAAAATCCACAAAATTTGTTGGATTTTTTTTGACGTTTACCCACACCATATCACAATATGTGTGATTAAACGTAAAAAAAATCCAACAAATTTTTTGGATTTTATTTTTGATCCTGAAGCTTTGTTCACAAGTCGGATGGAAATCCAAGATTTAAAATCCCACCATTTTAACCAATCAAATCTTACAAATTATACAAAATACACGCCCCCTTTCATCCCAAAAAGTAGAAAAATTGCAACTTTTGAGCAAAAATCCTGCAGACGACCAACTTAACAAATCAAAACTAATTATTCAACTACATTTTGTAGATCATTATAGTTTTTTTGCTCATTTTTTTGTATGTTGTAATGAGTACTTCTTAATGACATTTGGTTTTTTTTGTATTGTAAAACAGTTCTGTGTACGTTCAGACTTATACCCCGTTTACACCAGTAGAATAAAAGTATGTAGCAAAAAAGTATGTTGGTGTAAACTCAAACTAAAATACTTTAATAATTTATCACGTACTATTTTGCTATTAAAGTATAATAGCTATCAAAAAAATATTGACATTATAGTCGTGGTTTATACTATTAAAGTAGCTCTGGTGTAAACCCAGTATTAATTACCTATCTAAGCTGAGTTACGGAAAACAACAAAACTCGACTATTGTTTGTCTTGAAAAAGACATTTTTTATAACTTAATTACAGATTTCAAAAATATCCGAATATAAAATATTTAAAAGAAAAAAAAATTCAAAACTAAAACAAAATGACGCGAAATTTATAACGAAAAATTTATGAAAAGAAAAATGAATTAAAAACTGAGAAACTATAATGACACGAAATTTAGGAAAAATCAATGAAAAGCAAAAAGAATTTATTAAAAATGAAATACTAATATGATAAACGAAACGATTTTTTATTTAAAATGCCAGAAAAATTTATAAAACACAAAAATACGAAGAAAACGATATTCACTGTAATTAAGCCAAGCGTAATTAAAAATAAATTTGTATTTTGACAGCTATGTCACAAAAAATAGACCAAATATATAGAGCAAAAAACATAACAAAAATTAAAAAAATCTCGGATATGGGATTTTGGGATTTCCATCCGTCTTGTGAACACAGCTTGAATCAAAAAATAAAGAGACAAAAAATGTAAACAAAGAAACCATTTTGGATCAAAAATGGATCAAGATTTATGTGCCAGAGAAAATAACATAAGTTTACCAGTAAATAGCGCTTTAAATTTGAATTTAAATGTAGAGAATTGAAAGCCCCGCTTAGCATCTATGGTGCACGAATAAAAACGCACTATAAATTTACAAAGATTTAATAATTTTTTGCCAAGAAAAGGTACTGACATTTTTAAACTGTTATAATATGTACAAATTTTGATAAACACAAGAAAATAAAATGCACTAGAACAACAAGGACAAAATTGTTTTCGAAATGTCAACACATTCGTTTGTTTTGTTAATACAGTCGCGTTATGTAACTAAACCTGAATAAAATTAATATAAATTTTAGTTAAATAACCAAATCAATATCAAATAGATTATAAGATTTTTATTTTACATTAACATTGGTTGACTAAATAGTGATAATTTTGGAAAACATTTGTTTAACACCACGTTGGTACAAACAACTATAAATAAATAAATTTATCTTAAAAGCCTAAAATAAAAAGAAATCTATTGGACAAATCAATCCAAAGACTAAGCAAACGAAATTTCTGCGAGCATCTCAGACTTCTGAAGAGCGAGAGTGCCGGCCGAACACATGCGAGTTGCAGCAGTCGAGGAATCAGGAATCAGACTGGAAAAAATGCGAGTTGCAGATGCGGAGTGTTGGGCTAAGAAAAACGAGGAGCAGTGGGAAATCAGACTGAAACGGATACAAGTCACAGTTACCAGTTTCAGAGATGCAGATAATGTAGAAGAGCGAGACGGTCGACTGGAGCAAATGCGAGTTGCGGCAGTTGCGTCTAGGGCTGCAGAAAACGAGCAGCAGTGTGAAATTCGACACGAAGGCAATCGAATCCGTTTAGCCAGAGAAAGACGATCAGTTGGGCATTCCCAATTGGCGTTTGAGGCATTTAACTATGATCCGCATTTAGACTGCCAAAGTTTTCGTTCTGATTGGCAAAATGGACAAGATATGTGGTCACAGCTTTTCCAAAAAGTATAAAGGTGAGCCTCCCGGAATATACTGCAATAACGAACGGCAAGGTTAGGCTTCTACTACTAGATTCCGACAACCCGACTGTTGTTTATCTAAGCGTACACTTGGAAAATGGGCAGTGAGTCTATTTCACTGCCAATACTGCCCAACGAGTTGCCGCCACACCACCGAACACAACGTTTACGGCATTTTTCAACTCTGTCAACAAAATATACATTTGCGAGGACGTCGGCGTATCCAGAGGTTCCAAAGTATTATACTTGGAATGCGTGGAGGAAAGTATTTTGCAAACGGAAACAAGGCACCCCAGTTCCTATACAAGATACTATAGCAAGCGATGCGTTAGAGGGTATATCGCTCATCTCAACAATGCTGTAACGTGTTTGCCTGTGCATATTAGAAACATCTTCGCCATTATGTTAACAAAACATGCAACCCATCAAATCCGAACAGCCTATTGGAAAAATAATAAGAGAGCATGAGCGAAGAAGTACCTCTTGATGTCCGTAGGAACTACGCTGAAATATTTGTCTCATTAATTAAATGATTTAATGAGTTAATACCTCTTTTAAAAAACAAGTACATAGCGATGAACAGAAAGACAATGCTACAGCTCGTAATGCAAGCTCCAAAATTCATCACAGCGAAGTCATGAGGTAGCGCAATTACAACGTCGAAGAGCTGGCGCTCAAAACATTCCTTATAAATCTCATACTGGCTGAGATACGTATGAGGTAGGAGGTGGCGCTTGCTATGCGTCATTTGGTATTGCGGCCACCAAAATGGCTGGATGAATGATGCACTCAGCTTGGAAGTTACACGTCAATATTGCCACAGAAAATTAGAACCCTATCTGCAATATAAGCAAGAGTTCTTCTCAAGCTCAAGTGTTAAAATTGTGCAAACTCGTCGTATGGGACGAGTGCACGATGGCACATAGAAAATGATTGGAAGCTCTTAACCATAACAAGACCTAAAAGGGTGTAGTGAACTGATGGGAGGAGTATTAGTTCTGGCTGGTGATTTTCGCCAAACGCCCGTTATTACGCGGTCAATAGCTGCTGGTGAGCTTAATGCCTGCGTGAAAGCTCCAGCTCTATGGACAAAAGTACAGAAACTCCAATTGTCAACAAATATGCGAAATCGCATTTAGCAAGAAACAAATCTGTGTCAGTTAGTCCCGTCCATTGAGCAGCTGATTTAGAAAATATACCCAAACATTGAGAAAAATTTCAAAAATCATGATTGGCTATGCGACAGAGCCATCCTTGCACCCAAAAATGAAAGTGTGAACAAAATCAACGAACAAACTCAGAGCCAAATATCAGGCACTGCTATACCACACAAGTCATTTGATTCTGAAGTGGATCCCGATGATGGCGGTAATTATCCGCTGGAATTTCTGAACACGCTTGAGACATTTGGAATGCCTTCTCATATCCTGAAATTGGAGAAAGGATCATCAATATTGCTTCTGCGGAATCTGAACCCGCCAGAACTATGCAATGCAACACGGCTCTGTGTCAAAAGTCTTTTGCCAAATGTCATGGCATCGATGTATTGACGGGGATTGCAAAAGAAGAAAAAGGTCCCAGTTAGAATTTCATTTGCCATAGCCATCAACAAAGCCCAAGGATATTCCCTTAAGTCTGCAGACGTAAATTTGGAAAGTCCTTGCTTCTCTCATGGGCAGTTG
Organism: Nephrotoma flavescens; assembly: GCA_932526605.1. Classification (NCBI taxonomy): domain Eukaryota; kingdom Metazoa; phylum Arthropoda; class Insecta; order Diptera; family Tipulidae; genus Nephrotoma; species Nephrotoma flavescens. The sequence continues at coordinate 63,041,359 of OW052222.1, read as the reverse complement.
TATATGTAGCATACTCAAGAGTAGGCACTTCAAAACATTTGTATGTTTTACCTCCGGGAGGAAAATCAAAAAATGTGCTTTACAAGCAAGTATTGCGGTAAACCCAACAAATTATTTTTGTATTTATTTTATTCAATTCACTTATGTATTTTTATTTAGTTAGAGAATAAAAAAATCACTTGTTGAAGTTCAGCAGTTCAATTTTAACTCAGGCAAAGCCGGGTTCTTCAGCTAGCTATTCTATAAATGTAAAACTTTTAAAACCGCGTTCACAGGATTTAACATTATTGAACGTTAAATTAATTTTACAATATTGATTCTTTTATATATAAAGATACTAAAATTTGAAGACGTTAACAAAATGAAACATTAAATTATTGCTCACAACCTCATCTAGTGGCAAGCAATATCAAATTTCTGGAATTTAACTTCTCCCTGTTAAATTACCAGACGGACCTAGGGTAGAGTGAATTTCAAGGCAATTTTATGCTTTATTGAAAAATTTGGGTGGTTTCAATCTAAACCAATTAGCTACTTAGCCACCCCAATATTAAACTGTCTTCCTTGTCACTTGCCTGAAAGTTTAAATAGCATAAATGTCCTATTTAACGCCCTTACAGATACTAAAAAACATGATGAGCTCATTAATTTTTCGAAATGTTTGTGAATTGACAACCAACAAAAAGTAATTTAGAAAATTGAAAGGTTCAAACATCTTTTCATCCCATTATAAAATTAACCACCCATATATGATTTAATCTTAAGCTTATTGAAACAAATCCTATTAAAATCCTTACATGTAAAAGTATCCCGTTTATCATTTGTCCGTTTATATTACAAATATCCACTCACCATACACGCACATATCCATTTAAATGACACTTAGGATTATATTAAAAAAATTAGGATACTTGTCCATCACATATTAGAAGGAAAGTTAATTAGCTGACGGTAATAATATTTTTATAGAAGAAGAATTCGTCAAACTTATTATGTCGAGCGTAATTAACAAACAGCATCTTTATTATGTTGCAACCCAATAATGTAAAAATAATCCAGATAAATATTTATCATTTACAAAATAATAAAAATGTTTATTGATTTTAATTAAAAATTTAATTTTATTTATCGAATGTAATTCGGTTGAATGGTTTTTAATTATTTTGTGAGAGAGGCGAACGGAAGATGCGCCGCTGTTGATTTAAATAAAATTAAAATTCATTTTTAATTAGATTTTTTTTTTATTATTTTTGTGTGTCATCTAGATGATGGATTTTCAATTTGTGCACGATTTATCATGGAATCACTAAATTTGATTATTGATTTGATATTATATGAACATTGCTATAAAAATTTAGCATGTGGCCATCCACCACAAATTTTAATTTAATTTAATTTAACTTTTTATTTTACAGCTATATACGAAATGGATATACACCAAACATATACACCGTAAAATCTGGAGTCGGACGAGTCTTACATTTTTTATGAATACCATTTTATCCATTTTATTTTTGGCATGACGCAACTCTCTGTCAAACGAATTTTAGAACACTTACAGTAAATTTGAAACGGGACAAATTTCTGAATTCCAAAATTTTCGATACAACTGTATTTTTTCCGATACGAAAAAGCTCTATGGAAGCTGTTACTTCAGGGAAACCGATTTCGGCAAAAGTTTACTGAGATCTCTGAATTTATGGTAAAAATTTAAGTATGAAGTTTCATCTAGATCAATAGGTGGATTCCGGTTGCATGAAATTGTTAGTGAAACGGTATTTTGTAGTAAAAGAGAATAAAAAAAATGAAAATCCAAGTAAGCTAGAAAGAGAAATATAAAAAGTAATCTCGTTCTATTGATTCTCCCCAAAACTGGAATCTATACCCTGAGCTGTACAGAGCCAATCTTTTGTTGAAAAATTGTCAAAAATCGCCAAAAAAATTTTATTGAGAATCTTTTAGTTCCTAGTTTTTTCTCGTAAATGCTGTGCTTTAGAAAATATTTACAAAAAGCGAGATAAATAATATCCTGAATTTCCTAATCGACACGGGAGCTGGCCTTTTGGTCCTCCCTGTCAGTCGTTAAGATACGTCATCATTTTTATTGAATTTTAAATTTATGTAATAATCTAATTTTATATGCCAGTGGCTCGAAAATCAATACCTACGGCACGAAATTGCTCAAGGTTAATATCGGACTCAAACGCCCATTTACTCATGCTTTCGTTTTAGCTGATGTAAATCGTCCGATCATTAGCGCTGATTTTCTTTGTAAATTCGCTCTATTAGTAGACATTAAACGAAAATGGCTGATTGATTTAGCAACTCAGCTGTCAATCATTGCCACGTCGATCAGGGTCGTTACGCCCACACCGATACATTTTACGATCGATAACGGTTATGGTCGGCTAGTAAAGAAGTTTCCTTTCCTAACAGCCGAATCAAACTACAATTTACCTGTCAAACATTCTGTGGTTCATCATATCGTAACGACAGGTTATTTACCTGTATCGCGACCACAATGACTAGATCCGATTCGTCACGATGCGTATACGGAATACCAACAAATGGTAGAATTACGGATAAGCCACGCCATCTGCATCGCTCGTCTCTTGCCCTCTTCACATGGTACGAATGAAAAATAACGACTGGAGACCATGTGGAGATTACCGCCGACTCAATTCTGTAAGGATGAATTTACATGGATGTTCGAAATTCTCATAAAAATTGATCTCATTAGAGACTATCATTTAATTCCCGTGGCACCCCAGGATGTACACAAAACTGCAATTACGACACAAACAACGAACAATACAAACTTCATCTCGAGCAACTTTTTTAACGAGTCGATGAGTTTGGTGTCAATATCACGAGTTCTAAATGTGTGTTTGGTTAGAACTCTCTCGAATTCCTCAGCCACACGAATTAATGCCATTACGGAATTCGCACCCCCAACCACGATCAAACGTATTTAGCAATTTATTGGCATGGTAAATTACTACCATCGCTTCATACCGAAACTAGCTGAAACACGAGCCCCAATCATCGAACATTTGGCTGCTCTACCAAAGAAGCCCAAGACTCAGAAAAATTTCTGTTGGCCCGACCAATGCCAAGACTCATTTACGAAATTAAACACGGATTTGGATACAGTCACGTTATTGACACATCCGCTGAACGACGCAAAGTTTATAGTATTACGACGGATTCATCGAACACTGCTATCGGAGCAGTGTTACACCAATACAATTACGACTGTTGGGAACCATTGGGATTCTTTTCATAAAAACTCACGAATACCGAACGAAAGTATTCTGCATTCTATAGGGAATTACTCGTGATCTATCTCTCGATTAAACATTTTAGATATTTCGTTGAAGGTCGGGCCTTCACTATTTACACCGACCATAAACCTCTGACTAGAGCAATCCAGTCTAAAACTGAACGTAATTCACGACAAGCAAGCATTTGGATTACATCAGTCAATTTACCACGGACATTCGACCTATGGACGGTAAAGATAACGTTTCGCGGATACGCTATCGCGCACGATCAAATCAGTCGAAACGAACCTCGACTATCAGAAAATAATAGAGGCACAAGAAGCCGAATGTCACGATTATTCGATTTATAAACTAGAGCTTTTGAAATTGCCCGGAATCGAAATATACTGCGAAACATCGACAGGCGCGAATCGCCCATATATCGCAGAGCCGTTACGATGCAAAATATCCGACGCGTTACACAACATTTTACATCCCGGTAGCCGTGCTATAAAGTCATTCTTCGGTTACGTAGATACTTTGTCATCTGAATTAATAATAAAGAGCAATCAGTATCTATCGATCGATTAAAACCGGCCTACGGAATACTTTGCTCGGCAGAACGAATTCCTGCATTTAGAACACGAAAATCCGTACGAATCATGGCCTAAACAATCCGCTCCTAACTTTTAATCGTTTTCCAATCTAGGAAGGGGTATACTGCAGCAACTCAACTATTCGCAAAATAATTGATTCTACAAGTTTTGACGAATACGACATATAATACGCGACATACAACCATGCGACATACAACTAATTCGAAAATTAAATTAATAAATCGACATAAAAATAAATTAACATTCATAAATCAACCGCGCACGAGCGCATACAAAATAGGCCGTACGAAAATACTGGCATTGTTCATTACGCAAGGTTGACAACATATAAAAAACGAAAATGAAATGAAAATAAAAAATAAAAAACCATCTTCCACTTACTAGCTGTCACTTAATAAACACATTTTATTAAACACTTGTTTTTTATTTCGCAAAATTAGTTTTTTTGGACATTTTAATTAAAATATTTGTTCAAAAAAGTTTAAAAAATCACTCGATCGATTTCGACTTGTTAGGTCATTGTTCACGAAATATTATTATTATGGACTGTATATCACAATAAAAAATTTATTTTTATTTTAATTGACTTTATTTTATTTTAAGGTATCACCGTAGCAACAAATCCAATTTACTACTCACTAACATCCAAAAAACGTTATACATAAAAAATTATAAAACTAATAAAAAAACAATGTTGGCAATTGTTATTAACACTGATGCCGGAATGTTTGGAGAATTTGTAGATTCTCGGCACCATCCAGTCATCATAAGGAGTATCTACTGATTTGTGAAAGTAAAAATTTGTTATATATAGCAGAGAAAAGCAAAAAACAAACAGAAGAAGGAGGGAGAAAAAATAAGCAATAGAAAGCAATAAAAATTAATTTAATGATCGCGCAGGTGGACGATTAGTCATCGGCTGAGTAACAAAATTCAAGGTATATTGATAAACGAATTTCTCTCTGTTCGTTAAGGACAATTTGGTTAAAAAATATTGATTTTCGAATTTCGTAATACTCTATAAGGTATCTAAACGTCTGCCTTTATGTTGTATATGTAATATGTCTCAATTGTTCAAGCTAGCTGTATGATTTTCTAAAGTTAAATGGTTATGTAAAGTTGATTGATGGCAACCAGATAAATGTTCTTTAGCTCTAACTCCAAAATTGCGCCTAGTCTGGCCAATATTGGAGAAACTACAATCATTGCAATTAATCCTATAAACGCCAGATTTGGAAAGGCGATCAACTCTAGGTTTATTGTTAAAAATCATTTTCTTTATTGTGTTATTATTATAAAAAGCAAAACTAATATTGGTATAATTGGACACGATGTTGCTAATCCGTTGGTTTGTTTTTCCTATATACTCAAAGCGACGCCAATTTTCCCGCGTTGGACTATCCGGTGGATAAATAATCGTTAGATTTCTACGCTTTAGCTTTTTATTTAATAACTTTAGTTCTAGTTGCTCTATGTCATAATTTGAATTTGTCAAAGGGATGTTTATTAGTCTATCTATGAGTGAGTGGAAAGCTGACATTTTAATGTTATGGGGATGGTTCGAAGAACTAGGGATAACAGCGTCTGTATATGTTGGTTTCCGATAAATTTTGAACTCTAAATAAGAATTAATCCTGGTTATTGTTATATCTAGAAAGTTAATACATTTATTTTTTTTTCTTTTTCTAACGTAAAATCAACGGTGGGATATTGAGAATTTAATCAAGTAAGGAATGAGTCTAACAGTCTATCAATTCCATTCCATAGACATAGTATGTCATCAACATATCTATACCAAAAGATTATATGACGAAAATTAAGGATTGTTGTTTGATATGATCATTTGTTCGAAAAAATTCATGAAAATTTCAGCCAACAAAAGTGACAGAGGGGAGCCCATGGGTAGACCATCAGCGAATTTAACCTTAACGTTTATAAAAATTTAAGGAACTAAACTATTATTATTTTTTTTGGGTTGACTATTGAGTTGCAAATCTTACTTGTCGAAACAGCAATGTTTATTGTTGAATTTAATGTTTTCACACAGACGGCGTTACGTGTTTTGACCGACCGATGAACTCACTAATAAATACATCCAACGGCCAAAAATGAGGTAACAGCAGCTTCTCAAATATAAATCCAATTTTAAAAGAGATAAAATTGAATTTGCTGAAATCCTAGTTTTCAAGAATATGTAGTTTTTTTTTGCTAAGGCGTTGACTACAGGGTATGATATCAAAGGGCCGAATGTCGAAGGGCCAAATTTCAAAGGGCTGAATGTGTCGAAGGGCCGAATGTCGAAGGGCCGAATGGGTCGAAGGGCCGTATTTTTTTTTTTTTTTTTTTTTGTTTTTAGAAAAATATTTTTTTATTTTTTTATAATACATTAATTTAATTATTTTTTTTGTTTTTTGTACAAATCCCTTTTTCCACAAAAAAAAAAAAAATTGGTACTATTTAAGTCCAAACCGTACAAATGTGGGTAAAAAATCATAGTATGTAATGGCGTTTTTGATAAAAAATTTGGCTAAAGTGTAGATGACGTGAGAAAGATTTCGAGAAAATTATCACATTTTCTGGGAAAATTTTGACCTTTTCGACCTTTTGAAAATTTTATTTGATTATTTTATTCAAAATAGTACAAATGTGTAAATTTTTTTAAAATTTGATATTAGCATTGTTTTTTAACAGTTTTTCAACAGTACATGTAATTTTTCCGGGAAAATTTTGCAATTTTGGGGGTTTGGGGGCAGCCTCCATCCTCTAAGGTGTACAACAAATTAAAATAATATTAAAAAAAATTTTATATTTACAAAAGTTGATTTTTTAACATTTGTGGCACTATCAAAAGAAGCGATAAGAGCGATAAAAACTTTTTGATCTGTGTCTGCAAGGTTGACGAAGCAATTATTATTAATAAAAATAAATAAAACTAAAAAAAATTGAAAAAATAAAAAAAAGGAAAAATTTTCTGGAAAATCAAAAAGATTTATTAAAATAACACAAAACTGTAATTTGTTGTAAATGTAATGTAATTTCACATTCGGCCCTTTGACACCTTCGGCCCTTCGACACATTCCGCCCTTCGACATTCGGTCCTTCGACATTCGGCCTGTTCAATCTAAAATCAAATTACGAGTTCCTGAAATACATTTGTTGCCACCTGAAATACATTTGTTGTCACCTGGAATACATAAATCATCACCTGAAAGAAAACCATCACCAATTTATCGTCGAACCCAACACTACAGCTGAGTTATTAATATCACCAGCCGAGAATCGTCCCTCATTTAATATATGTAGTTATCTGAAATGTAATTAGATTAATTTAATTAAGTTCATACGTATATTATAATAATTACTTACCTTGTCATTATATTCATCTTGATTACCTAGAAATTAGTATAAATATTATTTAGATAACAAACCAAAAACATATTATGTAAACAATATACATAACATAATTTGCCCTTGAACTTGATCTTCAAAACACAACAAATTATGTCATGCATATTGTAACACAAATAAACATACACTAGAATTTCTCTATATATTTATTAACACATATAGATACTTACCTTTAAAACAACCAGGATAATTGGTTACCTAAAATAGTAATTAAGTTAAGATAAAAATAATTAAGTTAAGATAAAATTCAGTTTATTATGTATATTAAATATTTCTTACCAGTTTGTTATGACATTTGTGCATAACACAATTACTAATGTAATTATCTTATATATTGTACTACCACCAATGCAATTCCTATTTATTATAAAGTGAGTTTAATACCCAATATAATTTGTAATGCCATCTAGTGGCAATTAAATTACGAAGCGATTGATAACCCTCTATGGTAAATAGACCAACATTTTTTGTAATTAATATTTATAAAAACAAAATAAAATTCTCTTTGTCATTAACCACCATAGCGACAAGTCGTGCTTAAAATTAAGAAATAAATTATTATAAATTTAACCAGTATTGAATAACATCGTCTTTTAACTTAAATTAAAATAAATTATTAAACTTAAAAGTAAATAGTTACTAGTTACAGTACCACCGGTTTATTAATTATATACGGCCCTTTGACCCATACGGCCCTTCGATATTCGGCCCTTCGATATTCGGCCCTTCGACATTCAGCCCTTCGTCCTTCGGCCCTTTGTACCCATTTCGAATACAGCATCAGCCGCTGTCCATAAATAAGGTCATTCACACATGATCCAATGATGATATTGTATCAGGTTCAGCAGTTTGTGTGATAATATTGCCCCTGGTAGTTGTAGATAGTATCAGAATCAGACGTTGCAACAGAATCAGCATCAGATGAACATACTTATTTTAAAATTGACGAATGTACATCAACTTGGATGCACAGATTTGTCGCACAAACCATTACAGTTAATTAATTTAACAAAGATGACGCTGTTGCACGATGAAATAACACACTTTTTCTCAGCTATCTCCATAGATTGATGATTTAACGATACTGTATAATTAACCAATAACTTGAGACAAGTAATAGATGTCCCTTGTAGATGGAGTGTTGAAATTAAAATTTGTTGCACAATATATCAGATCACAAAATTATCTAATATCTCTAGTCCACTAATAGATGTCACTAGCAGATGGTGTAATGAAACAATTAAGAATGAAACACACCAAGCAGCAGCAGCGAGCAGCAAATTTAAATTTTGGCTTATTCGCTTATGTTATGATACAGAATCATAGTTTGATGGAAATACCTATATTTATACATAGGTATTTCCATCAAAGGACATTAAGTATTTTGTAATTATAATTGAAAAATTTAAAGAAATTGTATTGAATGAAGTTGTATCTGTCGCGGAAGCATTAATAGGTTCCACACTCAGCAGCTTCAATTTGCTGCTCTTTTCTGCTACTCATAACCTCGATAAAATTTGCAAAATTCAATTTTACTACTAAAACAAAACAATCTGCTGCGCTGCTTTGTGTGCACGCCCATATGCAGCCGTTAGTGTAGATTGCTTGGAATATGTTGCACTGCTCTTGGTGTGTTTCATCCTTGAAAAAGAAATACGTTCCACAATAAATCGAAAAATTATAATCCATATTGCAGATATCAAGATGGCGTTTACAATATTTGGATACCGCTAATAAAAAATATTGGATTATTTTGGTTTTCCAACAAATTGCATACAGACTTCCGATGTCCTTAATTGGCATCAATATTTCAAGTCAATCCTGTTGATTGACGCTACAGGGTCATACATATCTGAGTGAGCGAATATAGTTTGACGAAAACCAAACCTGTGGCACTTTTCTAGTTTTTCCTGGGAGTAGGGAATTGGGAAAAGTATTTTCATAGCATTTTTGCCTAAACTATATTTTTCTGACCTACTGTAGGAATTAGTTTGGTGTAAATATTTTCGAAGCAAAGTGGATTGGGAAACTTTTGTTCCACAAAACATTTATAGGGAAAAATAATTCCATAATTTAGACAAAAATGCTATGAAAATATTTTTCCCAATTCCCTATTCCCAGGGAAAATCAGAATAGTGCCCCTGTGGCACTATTCTGGTAATTCCCTGGGAATAGGGAATTGGGGAAAGATTTTATATGTAATTTTAGTTCAAATATTTTTTTTTCGGCCTACTGAGGAGAAAAGTTTGATGTAAATATTCGTAAATTGGGAATAATTTTTCCATATCTAAATTAGCAGGGAAAAATATTCCCAATTTTATTTTGTTTTCAAAAAAATTACCACTAGATTTTTACCTCAGTATGCCACAAAAAAAATTCTAAAATAGAAATTACATATAAAATCTTTCCCCAATTCCCTATTCCCAGGGAATTACCAGAATAGTGCCACTGGTAGGATAACCTGTAATTACAAAACATTGGTTACATCAACTCGGGCAGCATTTTAAAAAATGCTGGGCTAGGAAGAAAATATAATTTTAGTATTACCTGTAGCATTTATTTATTTTTCCTGAAATTGATTTCTCTGCGTGGTCCACCCCAGAATTTAATAAAATTGATTCCAATTAAATAAATAATTCTGGAGTTAGCCCAGCAAAGAATTTATTAGAAATACTTAAAATACAAAAAATAAAATTCATCCCAATCATGTTTTCGAGTATCCGAAATTGATTGCGATGTATCTTAGTTTCAGGAAGATTCGTTTAGAGAGTCCGGTTTAATTTTCTTATTTTTGTTCTTAGGCCAAACGATTTTGATGAAGATTGTGGATGGGGGTTTTCGAGTACCAGGAATCGATCTTTGTAGGAATTGGTTTAGGGGCCTTCCGGTGGGACCCGCGTTCCATTTTTTATTTTATTTTTTTTTGTTCGTACGATTTTATTAAAAATTGGTGAAGAAGGGTTTTTATTTGACAAGAATAAATACTTTTCTCTGATTTTCCTTTAGCTCGCACTTCAATTTTATAAAAATTAGTGATGGAGGGGCTTTGCGTACCAGGAGTCTATTGCGAAGAGTACTTATTTCGGGCTCAGAGGGTCGTACGATTTTTATAAAAATTGCTGGAGGGCTATTTTCGATTACAAAATGGTGGGTTCTTATTTTGGTAAAATTCATTTGGAAGGTCATCCGGTGCGGTTCCAAGAAGCTTTCAGCTTTCTTTTAACATTTTATTTAGCTTGGACGATTTTGACAAAATTTAGTGAGACACGACTTTCGAATGCAAGGAAACGATTACAAGGAGTTCTGATTTCTGGATAATTCGATTAGGATGCCCCGGATAGGCCGTCATGTTGCACCGCATTATGTTGTATGATTTTGCGTTATATTACAGTAGGATGTTTTGCTACACTGAACGATGTTGCATCATGTTTGATAATATTGCGTCATATTGCATGATGTTGCACCATAGTGCTTGCATCTTGTTGAAGGATGTATTTTATTCTACTATGTTGCGTCACGTTAGCTTGGGGCGTTTTAACATTTTATTTGGTATGAACGATTTTGAGAGAATTTGGCGGGACATGATTTTTGAATGAAAGGAAATGATTACAATATTTCTTATTTCTGAATAATTCATTTAGGAGTGGTCCGGATGGGTCGTCATGTTGCATGACCTTGCATGATGTTGCACCATGTTGAGGGATGTTGCACCTTGTTGTTTGATGTTGCATCACATTTTGCAACATGTGAACAATGTTGCGTGATGTTGCACCATGTTGCGCGACTTTGTACTATATTGCGTCATGTTAATTGAATATCTGGCGTTAAGTTTCATTATATTGCCTCAAACGATTTTGATGTCATCTGGTGCTGGCCGGCTCTCCTATTTAATTTTTTTTCGGCTACGATTTTGATAAAAACTTGTAAAGGAAATGCCAGAAATCGATTGCTACTTTCGGAAAAATCCGGTTAGGATGTCCTTCGGAGGAGCCCGGAATCCTTTTTTTATTTTTTCATCGATTGTGATTAGATTTGTAAATTCGAGGAAATATATTTAGGGTGTTCTCAAATGGGATCCGGAACTCGAACTCAGATTAACGATTAAATGGGAAAAGTTTCAATTTAAATGAATCTAAGCCATTTCAAACCGATTGAGAAACAACTCTCTTTTTATGTTAAACATAGGATATGATTTCAAAATGAGTTCCGGATGTGATTTAAAAAAATGAGTAAATTGGATGAAACGAGAATCTTCCCAAACGAATAGTATGGAGCTCGGCTGGTACTATGAAAATATCCACGACAAATTTCTCAAGAACGTCGAGTATTGGCCACAATATAAACACCCCGTTTTTTATTAACTGCTGATAAAAATACTTATTTAATAATACACCTACGTGAAGCCACCAAGTAGTTTAGTACAGCTTAGAAAATGAAGCAACTGTTATTCGTATCGACTTAGTGCAATGTATAGGTACTTTCGATTTTTTCACGGAATTGTTACAACTTCATGGTCTTGTTGTCCAGCTTTGTTTTGGATTTTAATTTCGTTGTAATCGGTTGATTAATGCTTCGTCTAAAACCACTTGTGCTGTCGTGACATTGTTGTGATACATTTTTTTATACATCGCTTTTATTTAGTGGTTCGACGAATAAATGACAGAGCGAGACCAATGTGTGCCCTTGTGCGTCTGTACGAGCGGTTCTAGTGTAGACTAATATTTTTTTCTGTGGTTTTTGTTTTGAGTTTTTGGAGCGTCACTTTCGTTCTTTGTCTTGCGAATATTTAGTCTTGATTGGAATTTTATAAAAATATACAGTGAACAGTCTCATTTCGGAATATCAATGAAAACATTGTTTCTTTCTGGTATTGGATAAAATATATTCGGCTTTAAAATTGTGATACCAGTTAATTAAGACGATTTTAATACAAGTTTTGTACTAAAATTTTTCTTTTTAAAATAAATGAAAAAGTATGCGAATTTGTACTAAAATCAAAAAATTATTTGGTGTAAATAAATTCTTCGGCTTATGATTAATTTTTAATTATATTTTGCATTATATATTACGGAAATTGTAATTATATTCTTTCATTATTTTGTATGAATTGGAGACATTTTCGTTTTTGTGGTGAAATAGTGGAGAATAACTTTTTTTTTGAAATATAAAAATTCACAGTTAGTCAAATATACAAGTATTTTATGGGGATAGAATCCATATTTTATCGGAATATAATCGGCTCGAACTCGATAATAAAATTTAATTGAAATTGGGTGACGGAGACTGTATAGTTTAACGGTTGCCCAGCAATTCGAAATTTTTTGGCGGGCATGCCACCACGTGAGGATACCAAATACTTACGGGTGGCCAGTTGAGACCATTCAACACTATTTACGGGTTACGGCGTGATAACGCCCAATATAATACGGTTTCGGCAAGAGGACTCCCAACCGCTATCACACGGCTTTCTTAAAGGACGCCCTACGGGATTTTTATATACGGTTTTGGCGAGCCAACGCACCAGCAATTATTTATGAGTGGCCAGTTAAGGCCACTCCGATTTCGATGGATCCGGTGGCCAGTTGAGGCCAGCCGTATTATTGGGAGTTACCGGCGGCGGAGCCGCATCGGTGGAACACGCGGGTATCGGCACAATCAAGCCGCAACAGTCCAGGTGTGGTATTAAGAGTCACCTGTGGCATGACGAATCAAGGCCGCAGCCGTAAAGGTTCATTTGTTCTTTTTTTTCTTGTTAAAATTTTTTTGTTTTCAATTTATTTTACATTTCTTAAATTTCCAATTACATTTCTTTTCTTTTCCAAAACTTTTGGTGTTGTCCGGTTTATTCCGTTTTGGTATCCGCGGCCATTTTCATTTCGTGGGACACATTTCTTGTTGTTTATTGAAAAAAATCTTCACTGCGATTCTCATAGGCATTCGGATTTATTTATCTTTCCTTTCCTTTTTCTGCTTTCGTCGAAAATAATTTCTTTTAAAATGAATTACTAAAGTTGGTAGAGTTGGTGATCAGTATGGCGGTAAGGGATACTCCATTCTGTGTGGGTTCCATATTTGCAGGCTGGGCTTGCGCCTCCCTTTCATCCCCTTGGCAGGACATCCACAGGTTCAGAGTGGTGAGTCTACTGAATGTGTCGTCCATTCGGGGTGACCGTAAAACCCAGCGGTCTCCTCGTGACACTTCGGCGGTTTCCAGCTTTCGAAGTGTGAATTGTGGGAGATTCGTTGGAAGTCTCTCCGGATGAAGAGAGGCTTAGTCTGTTGGAGAGACGTCCTTACCCTCTAATACTGCTTCGTTGCGGCTGGGCATCGGCCTTTTGGGGTCGATGTGTCATTCAGGGGGGTTTCTTCAGCAGGCTGGGTGCTTGTCACTCAGGGAGACCTGATAGCCATTGGATGGGCACACCCGGTTAGAATTATTTCACTATGTTCCTCAAGTTTAGTATTAGCCGGCAAAATCACCGTGCGTGAGGCCGCTGCATGACTAGTTGAAATCTGCGGGTCGGCTGGTGCCGTCCGTAACAGTATTACAATGAAAAATTTGAAATATTTATACTTAATGGCACAGAACTTCCAATTCAACCACCTTTGCCCGAACAAGGCTCGGTGCTCCAGTGTGTGCAGTAGTGGAAGCATAATCTCAGAATAAAGGCCATTTCTATCTCGAATTCTCATCTTTCAAATACTTCTTATTTTTGATTACTTAGTATACCGTTCTGTCGATAAAACTTCCTGTGGCCTGTGACCTAGTCATGATTTAACACAGTTACAACTATATGTTTTCTGAAAACGATTTAACTTTTAAACTCGAATATTTTTTAAAAAAAAAATTGAGTGGTACTTAAAACTTAATAAATCTTGAAATTTTTGTTTATATTTTATATTCTCAAGTATGCTCTTAGAAAACATAACGGAAGAAATCAGAAAAATTTTTAATCTGTAAAACACGAAACATATCACACGTACATAATATTAAGGATAAGCGAATCATGAACCATTTATCATCATTTATATGATAACAAATTGTAAAGTTTTCTCGTTCAAACATTCAACCAAATACTGTTAAAACATCAAAGCACTTAAAAAATCCATCATAATTTGTGTAACACATACTATCATAAAATATAGCATGTAAACAGTGAAATATTTATTGTATACATATTACGTTTGATGTGCGCTACAGCATAAGTTAACTAATCGTAAAGTTTTATGCTAAATTAAAAAAAAAAACGAAAAACGGAAAAGCCAAACACATTTTTCACACGAGGCAACAGAACACAGCAAGGGCACAAACATCAAAACAACTTGTATTCTGTAGAAATTTATCTAGTTCCGCTTAAAATGTATCATTTTCCAAATGGATACGGATACAGACCTCTTGTACATTTATAATGATTGATATAATAATATAAAATGTACATCGTATGCTATAAATATTTCCCACACTGTACACCGTATACCATTTTATGTAAATATAAACATTAAAAAAATTCATGTGAAAGGAAATTTTATATAGCTAAGCGCCAACCATAGCGGATTCGGGGAGGTATGTATCTAGAAGAGCAAACGACACATAAAATTATCATTCCTGATATTTGAATATTACAGCAAATTTCCATAATTCATACAACTGTAATAATAACATCATTTTGAATAATTTACCAACACTTAAATGGTTTTTCCGTTTTTCTGTTTTCTTTATTTTTTCCTTTTGCTTTGCCGCCGCATGCACAAGAAAATCAACAACATCATAACACACTTTCCAGAGAACACAAACAATTTCTTCTTGACGTTCCTTTTTTGTAGAGGGAAAACATTTTTTTTGTGTGTCGAATGCCATGCATTTTTTCGTTTCATGTTTTATTCAATTTTATATAGAAGAAGATTTTGCCTCAGAAAGAAAAACATTCAAAATGAAACGAATATGGAACGTGGGTTATGTGGTTTGTGGGGTGAGAAAAAGGAAACCAAGTTAAATATACGAAGATAAAGCTTATGATGCCAGAAGACGAAATATGGAAAGGAAAAGCTTAAAAGCTAGGTGTATTTTTTTTTTTGGAAATTTTTTTCGTTAAGCTTCGTTTGGTATATACTCGTATAGGGTTTGGAAAGTTAATTTATTTCATCTGCTTTTATACTTGTAGTATTGCAGTTTTAGCCTTTATATACAGTATTATAAAGTTCTTCGAAAAATTAATAAGAACAGTTGAGCACAACAGGTATAACCCCGATATAGAAATAAAATTAGAACAAAGTTTATTGAAATTAAATTACAAGATGATTCTCGTATTATTTCTTTTCATAACGAATGTGTTGATACATAAAGTCTTGGCCGAGGTTTCGTGCAATTTTCATTTTATATTAGTAGTAAGAAGAATAATATGGAAACATTTGCAAATATGGTAAAATATGAAATGAATTAGTGGTTCAGCTTTGGATAGCCCAAAGCCACGGACGCCCCACACCCTGAGATAGTATCGGCCGGGCATTAACTCTAATATTCTAACTGCTAAATTCAGATACTATATTATTATACACTAGTGGACCCAGCAAACTTATTTTTACCCAAAATAGATTTTTTGATTAGATTAATTCCGAGCATTCACGATTCCACCCGAATTTTTTTTTTTGATCGAAAATTATCGATCGTTTTCCAAATGACACTATAATATAATTTCAATTATAGATTGAATGAAATACTTTTCGAATTCAATCGAATTCAATATCCTATATTTATATGGAAAGCTGACCCGACGGATAGAACGAAGTTCAATATTTGGCGAAAATAGAATAAGATCAAGTATTAATTTCATGAGGATTTCATTTAAACGAGGATGGTTTCTCAACTCGGGAACATGCCACATATGTAATCGTAAAGCATGATATTCCCAGATTTTTGCCGCACACTTCCAGCGGCTGCCCTTGAGACTTGTTTATGGTCATCGCAAATGCAAGTTTCACTGGGAACTGAATGCGTTTGAACTGGAACGGCAAATCGGTTGAAGTCAAGGGAATTCGCGGAATTAGGCATTCCCTCTTGAACGGCTCTTTCAAAATCCTTGCCACTATCACATTGTTCATTAGCTTCGTTAATATCAGTCGGATTCCATGGCACAGTTTCGAGGCATGAAGATTTCGTAGCATAATGATGACAGATCCAATTTTAAGACGCGGCATGCCAGGCAAATCCAAAGAGTTTAGGAATTGCACTGGATAAATAACGAATTCATTTTCGTTTACAACGCGATCGATCGATTAGTATGAACGCAATTCTCCCGGAATTTGATTTTGAATCGTTCAATTGAAGTCATTGCCAGCAATGTTTTTTGCTGCTAAAATTGCGCGTGCGCCCCACCAATCATAGTTACGATAATTTTGACCAGTGTTCGGATATACATTAGTGATAAGTTCATCTTTCATTGAAGCGATTTGTCAAATTTCAGATGGAATCGATATTAAACCACTGGAAATATCTACCGGAATTTGTCCATTTCCGATTCTCAGCAGTTCTTTGGAGAAAACTTCTGCGGTTCTATCCTGTTGCAGGAACAAAACACTTTATTCACACAGAACAGAACACTATATTCATACTCAATGGAATGGTTTTTACGTATCGCCACAAATACGATGATTTGAGACATGCGTTTAATTCATTCACCGCTGTTGATTTCGGAATCACGGGAAGTGTTTGTCGGAAGTCGCCCACCAACAGTATCATCACGCCATCAAAGCGACGATTATTGTTGCACACATCTTTCAATGTTCGACCGAGTGCACTCATCCCATATGATCAATTTACAATTTTTCAACACATTTGCCTTGGCTGATCGTTTTGAAATGTTGCAAACAGGATTTTCGTTGATTTGCAGGTTTAACTGAAACTTCAGTGCGTGCCGTTTTTCCACCTCCCAACAGTGTTGCAGCAATTCCGCTAGATGCGAGAGCTTACGCAATGCCACTTCGAGCACATATTGTTGCTAATATCATTGATGTGAGAAACAATTTCTCAGTTCCGCCGGGCACATCAAGGAAAAATAGTCAACCGTTTCCATCATCGACAGCCTTCATCAGTTGATCATACACACTCTTTTGCTGTTCATTCAACAATGGAACATTTGTTTGTATACTTGTTGTTGCAAAGATGACGTGTCGTAAGCAGATGAATATCTGTCAATAGTTTGCCACTCATAAGCGAAAAATGATTAAAATATAGGAAAGTCATTTAACCGTGACCGCACAGCTCAAATTATTAAATTAGAAAGAACAAACAATATGCTGAGCTATCAAACGGAGTGACCGCTTACAGCGTTGAACCACCTGTGGAATGAGATGGAATCCGTTATGTGGTGCTTCTTAGTTACAATTAATGTTTGGTTTGGAATTTCTGCAATCAGCAAAAGAACGTCAAGACTTTGGTTTGTTCGCCTCCTTGGTTAAATTCCTCGCATTAGAAATATATTTTCGACTCGTAGCTGCAATTACCATGATAATCAACACAAGATTATACTTCGATATATTTTCGATACATGCTGCCCATAAAATTGTCGTTTTGTATCCTTCCTCGAAAAACATGATACGCCCCTCGTGGAAAGGTATAAGCAATTTATCTTAAATATGGTTCATTCCTTCCGCTGAATTGATGTTTTTGAATAAATCGGTGTCAGTATTTTTCCAGGTAACATATCACCAATTGCATATTCTTCCGTCCGTATATACTAGTGGTTAGTGTTAGACATCTCTGAGATTTTTTTTTATTTGACACGATTTGTTAGCAATCATATACAATAGTAACCTGTGTCTAGCGCCAGAATGGTTGTTTTCAGAACTATCGTTCTTCATCTTATTTTGTGGCATTAGTGAAAATCTTTTCAATGATATGGGTTACGTATATATTCTGTACCAAAGGAATAATTTGCCCCCAAATTTTCTTTCGGCCAAAATCTTAACAACAATATGCCACATGCATAAATCAGCACTACAACGGTAATTTGGAGTACTAATATGCTTCAGTTAAATTTGCGACATTCTTCAAGGCCTTTTCATCGACTTGTAACACTTATATATTCTTGAACAAATCAATAATTAGTATCAGCGCCAAAACGGTAGATTTATCAATTAAAGCAATAATAAAAAAATTGTTTATATTCTTAGATAATCTTCAAGGCCTTTTCAATGATGAAATACTTTCTTAAACATCGAATGGTTTGGAAGGGCCCTTCATAAGGAGGTTCTAGTTTTATGAGATTTTTTTATTTGACGTTTAGACATTTTTTTATTTGACGATAATTTCCATTACAAAATTGTTCACAAGACGACTCAGAAAAAATCTTTTTGATTCTTTATTGATTTTGTAAATTTTGTTTTTCAAAATATCATGTTAAAGTATGTATTATTATATATTCTACCAACGGATTATTTTGATTAATTTGTTACCAACACAAAAGCGGTGAATTTGTGAACTAAAGTGCTGGTAATAAAATTGTTGCTTTTCGATAACTTTTCAACTAGGAATGATTTATTTAAATGTAACTGCTTCCAACGCCACATGGTAGTTTTTAGAACTATCGTTCTTCGACTTATTTTGTGACCATCTTCAAGATTTTTTCAATGATATGGGATACGTTTCGTATTATATACCAAAGCAATAATTTGCCACCAGCGCCAAAACGCTGAATTTATCAAATAAATATCTGATAAAAAAGTTTCCTTCATCCAAAATCGCTACTTTTCATTGATTTGTTACACTTATATGTTCTATAACAAATCAATAATTAGCTACCAGCGGATCTATCAACTAAAGTACTATATATACCAAAATTGTTGCTTCATGATTATATGAAAATGAGAAAAACTGTAACTGTTTCCAGCACTACAACCGTAGTTTTGAATACTGTGATGCTTCAGAAAAATTACCGGCATACTTCAAGACTTTTTGAGTGACCTTTTTGACACTTTATATTATGTGATAATCGAATAATTAGGTAGCAGCGCCAAAACGGTGGATAGGTGAACTTAAGCGCTGATTACAAACTTGTTACTTTTTCCAAAACATTTTAAATGATATGCCACATGATTATATGGGACTAATAAAAGTTGTAACTTATTCCAGCGCCACAACGGTAGCTTTGAGTACTAAGGTTTTCAGAAAAATTAACGGCATTCCTCAAGACCTTTCACATGATATACGACAAGTTACATATTCTTTATACACGAAAAATTGGTTTCCAGCGCCAATGCGGAGGATTTACGAACTAAATAGTTTTATCAAAATTCTTATCTTATCACTTACAAATGATATGCTACATGAGCGTATCTAAAATATGTAAAGCTATATCGAGTGGTACTTTGGTGGGTGACATTCTAAGCCCGCGGTACCCGACCCCCTTGAGGTAGAGATCTCAAAAAATTTTCAGTTCTCCGAATTAAAATTAAAATATTTTCACCGTTTCGATGCTTGTATCTAAATTTCTGGTCATTGAAAAAGTTTTTTTTCATAAAAATTATGAAAAATTACCCTGGTCCAAAACCATAATTCCTCGTTTTGAAGGTCCATGCTCCCAAAAATGTAAAAAAGGGGTTTCCGTTCATGTTGATGTCTGGATGTCTGCTATCGACTATTTCTCTTTATGGCCAATTTTCATTTATTTTTGATTCGGAGAATTGAATTTTGTTTGAATCTTTACACCAGGGGGTGGGGCACCTTGGGAAATCACCTTAAATATAACCCAATACCACAATATTGCTTTAAATTTCCCCGCGTAGTATATCGTTTGATAGGTCATTGAGGCAACAATTTCGATAAACTTTAGTTCATAAATCGACCGTTTTAGCGCTGGTAGCCAATTTCCCGTTAAATATAGAATATAAACTTGTCGGACATCGTTGAAAAGATCGTTAATTTTTTTTGAATACATTAGTACTCATAACTAGCCTTGTGGCGCTGGAAATAGTTACAACTTTTATTTTGCAAGATCTTAGAAAAAGCAACAATTTCGTAATCAGCGCTTAAGTTGACAAATCCACCGTTTTGGCGCTGGTACTTAATTATTAGTTTCATATAAGTATGGCATGCCAATGAAAATATCTTGAAGAATGTCACAAATTCTAGATGAAGCATTTAATTATTCCAAATTACCGTTGCGACGCTCATTCATTTTTTCTCATTCCGATTTGATCATGTGGCATATTGTTTTTAATATTTTGAAAGAAGAAAATTTTTTTATCAGCAATTCAAATTCATTTTATTCAAATTCAGCGTTTTGGCGCTAGTAGAAAATTATTCCTTTGGTATAAAACAAATACGTATCTCATATCATTGGAAATGTCTCGAAGAATGTTCCAAAATAAGTTGAACCACGTTAGTATAATCAAAGCTACCGATGTGGTACTGGAAGCAATTACAGTTAGCCCATTTCAATAAAATCATGTATATGTCACATCATTCATGGTTAAATATTCTTAGAAAAGCAACAATTTTATTACCAGTACTTTAGTTTACAAATTCACCGCTTTGGCGCTCGTGACAATTTAATCCTTTGGTATAGAAAATATAATACTCTCGTTTTGTTTAGAAATGTTTTCTTCATTTGTTTTCTTCAATGTCCCTACATTTTTCCTAAATTTCCGATGTTTCTCAATTTCCAGTACATTTTACGGGTTTGTCAATTTCCAGGCCGTGTTACGTTAATTTGTATAGAGATTCTAAATGAACCGTGCAACATTTATAAGGCTCTAGTATCTATGGCTAGTTGTTATCTGTATTATTCTAGTCAATAGTTTATGTATGAGTTTTGGGTTCAGTTGTTCAAAATCCGGCGCGTACACCCCATATATAACATAAATTTGAAATTCTTATGTTTTTTATCCTCACGATATCCTATCTTCGTTTCTAAATTCGTGCGAAGAGTCTTAACATTATATTTTGTTGTTGTATAATTTTAATAGAGGATTACAGATAACAATAAAAATTTTGTGTTAGATTATTATCAGACACGAAATCATTCAGCACGTTCTATAGAATTTTGAAGTTTTAATTTTTCGTGTGCTTTTTAACGTACTTATGTATGCGTATCGTCTTCAAGGTAAGCTTTTTATTTGATCCCGCACGACTGGTATAAGGAAAATTTAATTTTCGTTTTGTATTTGTCGACACAATCGGCTGCGGTTTATAATAATAATATATTCAATTTATACGATTTTATTTATTTTTTGCGGCAAACGGGATAAAAATCTTAAACAATTTTATGCCTGAAAATTTTGTCTTGTAAAATATTTTTGGGTATAAAGTTGTATACGTAACTGAGATAAATCATTTAGAAATTCATAAAAAAAGTATTTTGCCCGAAAATTGGTACCGTCAGTAATATTATGTATAACAATAAGTGCCAATAAATATTATACGCGAAGTAAGACCATATTTCTGGATTTGTTGTAAATAAAGCGATCTCCTGGTGTGTTGTACATGCTGAATTAAAATTAAGATGTCAACAAATAAAATTCGGTATAGATTTTTATACAAAAGTTTTAGAAATTTCTATCACGTTTAGTTCGATATTTTATTCAACCAAACAAAGATTCTCTGCCGTTGTCGCCGTCTTCGTAAATTTTTCCCCCTATATAAAATAGCGGGCACTGTATATCACGTATAGGTGGTATATGGAAGTGTAACGTTGATCTAGATAAGTATCTGGAAAATTGCTTTAAATAAAATATTTGATTTTAGCACTATTTTTTGTATGTTGTTGTTGTTGCGGATATTGATTTTATCAAGCAATGAGGCTTGAATATTTACTCGCTTTGGACCGGTATATACAGCTGTCTAGATAATTTATTGCATAATCTGGATACTCGTCGTCTACCTATATGTAAACAGAAGAAAGTTCAAATTTCATAGGAACTATATTTTATTTAGATGTTGTATACGCCTAGAGTACCTACCTAGGTAGATATAGGTATTTCATAAAAAGTTTGAAAATTGTTTATTAAATTTTTTTATAGAAGAATAAAACGCTGCGGGGCTTTATGATATGAATCAGAAACTTTTAACTCTTTTCTTTTAAATTTCCTTTTAAGATTTTTTATGGGTTTTCCTAGTCTATGACTAAAAGGGCACAAAAAGATTTTGTGGTAATTTGATAGTAGGTTGAAAGATTCCTGTATGTCTTAAAAAAACAAAATATAAATTGTTAATAAAACATTTTATTGCTAACAAGATTTAACAGTTATGTGTTAACTTGTAAGTAAAAATATAATTTTATTTATTTTATTTCTAAACTAAATTTTTGGTTTTGAAACAAAAAATGTTGAAATGTTTTGTATATAAAAAAAAAATAAAATAAAATAATTTATCGAGTGCCTTAGATGTAGCACAAGTAACTTATTTTGTTATTGACCGGGCCAGAGAGACAATTTCGTCCGGATTATTAATAACAGCCAATTGAAGAATGCGTTATAGGTATCCCATAAATACATTTTTTTTTAGCGAATACTCTTTCTCATATTCTATACGGATGGGCACATTGATCAGCTATCTCAGCTACCAAATAATTGAAGAAAATTGCCACGCGCTAACCAAACGAAGAAATAACTGTCCTATCGAAATTTTGTGTCGTTCGATGATTGAAGCTAAGAGTATTGGGAATTAATGATAGTTAGATTTACATTTATAGAGCTTGCCTAAAAAGAAAATTTTGTTTCTGAAAATTTCTGCTATTTAGTTAGTTACCTACGTACGAAAATCTTATAGGTTTTGTTTGGGTTCATATACAGGTAGCATATCCAACGAGAACAGCAATAGGCTGTACTATCCATTGTTGTTTCAATAAAATGGAGATTTCCCACGCCGTATTTAATAGTGGAGTTAATATTTTTTGTTTGCAATTCTTGGTTCGGCTTTCTCCACACTTGTTTTTGTTTCATGTCGCTGTTATAATTTAACCTAAAAAAGCAGGATATAGCGAATTACCAGGGTGTAAAAGACGCAAACACAGTAAAACATTAAAAGAAATAGCCGGTCATTATTAAATTACATTATTTTCCTACATTAAGATTTGTCCGAAAAATTTCACTCACCACTGTATACTGTATATCTATTTTACTTGTAGTGCAAATTGTAACGGCCTCTTAGCTTGTAACAGAAAATATTGAGATGTCGATGATCTCACCGCGACTATTTAAAATTTCATTCTGGGACAGGTGTTTTCCTTCAAATCGGTTGACATAGTTATCAACCAGGATGAAGTAGTCAACTATCCCACAGAATTCTTAAATTCCCTGGAATTGCCCGGATTAACACCTCACAATTTGTAATTCAAAGTAGGCTCAGTCAGCATCATGTCACGTATCATCAATCAACCCCGAATATGCATTGGAACAAGACTCGCTCTGAAAAATCTTATAAACAACGCTTTCGAGGCGACGATTATCAAGGGAAAGTACAAGCATATTCAACAAATCATATAACACGACAAGTTATAAATACGGAATCCAGATATTTACGAATTGGTCTAACTTCACCCAGTCCAAAATACCACTAAACATGCGACAAGCTTTTAATTTATTTCATTATGATGTTACATAAAATATGACCTGATTTTTAGCACAGGTGTTCACTGTTAGTACCACAACTCTAACTCATTGCCACGACAGACACGACTAGTTATATATATTTGATCCAACAATTCACAAATAGGTCTAACTTCATCCAGTTCATATTACCTTTAATCATTCGAATCATGTGATATTGATTTTTTAATTTTTTTTCGGCGAAAATTTACTGTTAATTCCAATTATATGTGTAATTATGTGTAATTATATTCCGATTATACTACCACACCACCTGATACAAAATATGTCGATAATGCAGGTTTGTTTCGACTAACTTTAGTAGCATAAGTTTTGCTCTGTAACTTTGCAGCAAAAAAATTTATGACGTAAATTTACATATCACGATTTCAATAGCCTGTTAAAGTTAGCCGAAAGTTGCCAGCCGAAAGTGACAAAGTCGATAATGCAGATAGTGCCTCGACTCCGAAAGTTAAAAAAATATGTATGTATTATATTGAAATCCCAGCCGAAAATAACTAACCAACCAAATCAGCCGATAATATGTACAGTGACTCTCACAATTGATCACGATTTTATAACATGCTAATATTTTATTATACCAAAATAAAACTAAAAGTATTTTTCAAGTTTCCATTTCTAATTCAACTGTTTATTTAATAATTTATTAAAAAAATAAAAAAAACAATTCATTTTGACATCACATATGTAAATAATGAATTAAAAATAAATTTGATGGAAGTGATCAATTTTGTGACCAGCCTATAATCTTAATTTAATATTTGGTAAAGCCTCATTTTGTTTTCAAAACTGCAGTAATTCTATTGGGCTTGGTTTCTACCAGCTTTCTGGTTGTTTCGGCTCAAATGCCTCGCCATTTTAACTGAACTCTATCTCAAAGATCGTCTACAGTAGCCGGTGTGTATGAAAAATCTGCAAGAGATCTCTTAAGCTTACCCCAGAGATGCTTTATAGGATTTAGGTCGGCGGATTGAGATGGCTACTCCAACATTACTAACCTTTTATCCTCCAGCCATTTTTCTTAATTTTAGGGGTATGCTTAGGGTTGTTATCTTTATAAAAAACAACGTCCCCTGTGTTATACTGCCATTTTTTAACGCTCTCAAGAAAATTTATTTCCCAAATTTGTATGTAGGAGGCGGACATCATTCTACCCACGATTTTAATTTATCTGGCCAATACGATGAACCATCATGCACCTCCATACCATTGTGGAACCACCACTAAATTTCATTGTTTCATTTACATTATGTGATAAAAAAATAGCTCCAGGTTTCAGTCAAGTCCACTTTCGACCGTCGAAGCCAAATCGGTTAATTTTGGACTCATCTAACCATATTACTTTAGCCCATTGAGAAACCGTCGTTTTTTGTATTTGTTTGCAAAATTGAGCCCAAGTTGCCGGTGCCGTTTTGTAAGGAGTGATTTTTTCGCTTTTACGTAGCTCTTCATTCCGACTTCTTTCAATGTTCGTCGAACAGTTTCTGCTGAAACATTCGCTGAATTATTGGATAACCAAATTGTCCTCATTTTTACTACATTTTCTATTGTTTCATTACGAACATTTTTGATAATTAACTGTTTCGCGCTCGTTGTTAATTTCGGCTTAGCCGAAATAAAATAAAGCCGCAATAAGATAAAATCGTTTCCAGACATAACACTTTAAACGTTAAGTTTTTACGAATTTTTGAAATTTGCACGTGTATTTCACTCCCCCTCATTTTCCTGGACTCCCAACATGAAACTTAATCTGGAAAATTTTCCAGCTATAACCATCGACAAACCGATTCAAATAAGATCTTTTCCAGACACAACACTTTAAACGTTAAGTTTTTACGAATTTTTGTAATTTGCCCATATACATTTTATTTATATTATATGGCATAAGAAACATAAATTAATATCGGTATTTTAGTTTTATTTGTTGTTTGTTACGAATATATACAAATTTTCGGTTGATTTTGTAAGTTGGAAACTTTCGGCTGGGATTTCAATTTAACACGTTCGCGGACGCTTTCAAAATGTGCTTAACACAAATTTATTTGAACGTATTGTTGAGAATTAACAAATGTCTTATTTCTTAAAAAAGGAAAAAATTGAATGACTGTCTTGCGCAAAAGTGCTAAAAAATGAAAAATGTGTATGAATACGTCCGTGAACGTGTTAATACATAATTTATTTAACTTTCGGCTGAAATAGTCGAGGCACTATCTGCATTATCAATTTTTTCATTTTCGGCTGGCAACTTTCGGCTAACTTTAACAGTATGCTTGCAATAGCAAATAACTCAAACAAATTGTCATTTTTTGAAACAGTTTTTGCATATATAATGTTGTTACCAATAACATCTTTATACTAACAAAAGTTAAAGCTAATGACAGTTGTAGTTTTTCAGCTTTTAAATAAAATTTATTTGTTTAAGATTTAATTACTTTTCGTATATACACCTAAATGTTGATTATGCAATGCATACATACAGTCGGACACAAATAGTTTGTCTGCGAATCTGCGATATACACAGAAAAAATATTGTTCTTATGGGATACAAATGAATGACGCCAACTGTACTAATATGTTGTTTGACAACAAGTACAATACATTCTTATTTTAATTTAATTCATAATTAATTTACGTAGATTTCAATATGTCTGTCTATGATATACAACCAAAGCAAATATTATTTAGAACGCGAATTTACGTCAAAATTCGAGTGCAGCCATCGAATTTGATAGAATATTAGAAAATTGAATATGATTTGGTTACAGTGGCGAATTTATTTCGTATTGATTTGCAGCGGCGAAAAGTTTACAGTTACGGAATACAATTTTTTAGTGCACTGTATCTTTTTCTCTGTAAGCAATTTCTATAAAGTTGGAGCCGTAGAATTTTCGCAATTTCAGAATCGGGCTATACGTTTGACAAAAAATGGACATCTAAAATATAGCTAAAATTTAAAGTGGTAATGTGAAAATCATTGTAATTTTTAAATTTTGTTTTGTTTTTAATTTTAAATAATTTTTATTGCCAGGGAAATAATTTCACACAAGAGTACTGGTGGCCCTGCATCCAGGTAGCTTCACCACTCAACATTGACATATAGAGCTAAAAAACCGCTGTTTACACGCGGTTGGCCTACCGTGTTAGTATTTTTGCCCTTCCGGTTTTGGAAGAACATTTTGTTGTGACTTGTCAGTTATAAATTTTTTTCTTGCGTGAAAGTGTAATGCCAAGTAATGCTTATTAAAAACCTTTCCACGTTTATCTATGTTTAGTTTTACGATTGACGGTTCTTTTACTTGCCCCTCATTTTGATGGTTCATGTATTAAATTCCGTATAAAAGAATTCCTTCTTGAAATAAAACATGGCATTTGTTTTTGTCTTTTTCATCATCTCAAATTTTAGTTGCAGTTGTAAGCCAATTTTTTGTGTAACAGCAATAATTGATTAGTGATTGACAAAGAGTTTAATGCTGATTCGTTTGATGGTTCGGAGAGTCCGGATTCCCCGACTAACTTAATTAATTTCCTTATTAATTAAATTATTTTCGATCTTTCTGATTTTTTACCAAGATAAAATGTTTATATCATAAATTTTGTAAAATATTTTTTTGTTTTTTTGCTAAACGATCAACTGTTGCTGAATTATTATTTAAATATTATATTTTTTTTATAAAAATTGGTTATTCTTTTCATATTATTGGTTATTTCGCTACTATAGTTGACCATTTAATTTTGATCGAACTTTTCTTATATTCGGAATCTACATAATATACTACGGATGAAGAGTAGTATAACGGCTTATTTTCGTCTAAATTATTGATAAATATTAAGATCGGGTATCAATTTCGTTTTTCAATTTTATCCGTAATTACTATTCGCTTTCACTTGGTTTTTGAAATTTTACGTGTAAACCTATAATGGATTTTGGGTTGATCGAAAAAAGTTTAATTCCGGAGACTAAATGGAATCCTAAATAAGTTGGAGCAGATAAAACGTTATGGAAATACTGAAAAAGGAATATCAAAATCCTAGTCCGAACGAATGTCGTTCACATATCACAAAATCACCTGACGTCGATTTAAACGCGATTAATCACAAATTTCTCGAGATTGAGAAACAAAAATTGTTGATTAAGACCATCCACTGGAGAGACCGAGCGCAAAGATCAGAACGCGTATTTTGATCCAAAAATAATAACAGGAGAGAAGAATTACCGGAACGCAATAGTGTAGAATATGTGTTTTTGTATTAGTAACAAACAAATTTGTTCGGACGTAACGCCACACCATTCGCAATGTTTTTATTTTAGGTTAATAATTTTATATTTTGTAAATTAACAAATTTTATATCCCTTTTGTGTTTTACTAACACAATTGTGCAGGTACGGCCAAAGTACCATGTCATAAATTTATTTTTGGTTGTGTTTTGAAACAACTTACATATTTTTGTATTCCTTTCAAACTTATTTTTGTTCGAAAAAAAACACTAACTATACACACAATTGTGTTGGTTGTACTTCAAATCAAGTGCAATTTTTTATCAAAGACGTCATTACATACTATGGTTTTTTACTCACACATTTGTGTGGTTTGGACTTTAATAGAGCCATTTTTTGGTTGAAAAGGGATATTTTATAAAAAAAACAATTGCAAAACATTTCGTGTTCAATAAAACGGCACGTAAAAAATAAATTCACTTTCCTCAAAATTTAGCATAATTTTGCTTTTGTCAAATTATGCTAAATTTTGAGGAAAGTGAATTTATTTTTTACGTGTCTTTTTATTGGTTGGTGCTTCCACTCCTGTTTTGTGACATTTTCCCATGGTATCTAGATGGGGAACAAATTTATTCGGACGTAACGCCACACCATTCGCAATGTTTTTATTTTAGGTTAATAATTTAATATTTTTTAAATTAACAAATTTTATATTTTATAAAAAAAATTAATTGTAAAACATTTCGTGGTTTTACAATTAATTTTTTTTATAAAATATAAAATTTGTTAATTTAAAAAATATTAAATTATTAACCTAAAATAAAAACATTGCAAATGGTGTGGCGTTACGTCCGAATAAATTTGTTCCCCATCTAGATACCATGGGAAAATGTCACAAAACAGGAGTGGAAGCACCAACAATTTGAACCGATCCCACCCGGTTCGATAAATTTTGGTGCCTATGGTCACAAAAATAACACACATACATGCGTAACAAATGACAGCACACTAATTCAAAATTGTGTATTATACGTCGTATACGTATACACAAATTTGTGGTGTCGTCTCCCAATTCTGGATCAAAATAGGCGTTCAGGTAACTCATTCACTATTTCGGAAATAATAATCAAACCTCGTCATGTAAAGGAGCGAGGAGTAGTTATTCGAAAGTCCATCTAAGACACCGCACGAAGATTCTTATTCCGAGAAAAGTTCATCCAGGTCGGAAACAAGTTCGGGATATACTAATTCAAGAACTTCTCGACACACTTTCAGAATGTGATCTGTTCGATGGAAAATTTCATCCTTTGGACGAGAAAGTTGACGAAGTGACGAAAATGTCCAAGATTTCATAATGAAAATGGAAGAGCACTTATATCAAGATCGAATTCCGAAGCAAGATGTGGTGACGTTGATGTGTAATTTCGTCATAGACAAGGCGGATAAATGGTATTAAACCTTTATACGTAAAAACAAGGATGCTTAATGGAGACCTTTGAAAGTATCCCTAATCGTACGGTTCAGTAGTGTTTAAGGGGTGAGAGAAGCATGCACATATATTCGAGGGCGACAGCAACGTCCTAAATCGAAAGTGCTAATTATCGCTTGTAAAAAACACTTCCCTCAGATGAAATTTTGAAAATCTTATGGAGTAGCATGAATCCGGTCTTGAAGAACGCGATTAGCAACATTTTCGATCGATAAATAAATTAAGACGGGTTTGTGACAATTACAAAAACATCTGGAATACCTCTGGTTTTGACCCTCACTGCCTAATTGAGTCACGCACCAGAAAACTTCCAGTAGTAGCCGAATTATCCAAACAAGCAGGTCCGTTAACACCTTATCATTCTATAATCTATTACTCTCTCATTCAATTACTTGCGAGAAGCTAGTGCATTACGCCGTGATCGGGAGGTACCGGGTTTAATACAGAGATAATCAAGTTTCTACTGTAAAATAGTCACTTTGTATTTCACTCATAACTGATAGACCAATTAATTTGCGGTAAGAGAACGTTTATTTGTTAAATTTGTGAGTAATAGTTTTTAAGTTCTGAGAGAAATTCAAAGTAATTGATTTTACAGTAGAACCTCGATTATCTCTATAACGATTACAGATATACGATATGTGCTATCATATATTTTTTGTTCAGATTTGTCTCTTCCATCACCTCCTGAAATTATTATGTTTACTTAGAGCCACCTGTAGATTATTAGTTAGGACAATATATATATTTAAATTTTTAGTTATATTTATTTAACTCAAAAAATTAACTCCCCGCATGACAAAAATTTTGTTCTCTTGTATCTTTCGCTCAAATCGCAAGCAATCGTTCGGTTTACAAAAATAAATTGTATGACCGACAAGTTTAACATATATGTATACCGTAGTCGTTAAATAACCTCAGTGGAGTTCAATTCAAAACATACGCTACTCATTGTAGCGAAGATTCATTACACCCACTTTAACTGTAATTGCAAAATCGCGATCTAATTGTCCTATGTAACTATAACTGCATCTAAGTTTAGAAACCCCTGATTTAGTGAGGGCGTCTGTTCTCCGCTTATTTTTGAAAATTAAATTGTAGATTCTGATACTATATTACTGATTCTCTGATTGATTTTATTATCTTTTGCGTAGGAATATATAGTAATCATCATCATCAAAATGAATTGACCACGAAATTTTTGCAGATTTGCCATTCGTTATATCGCCGAATTAAAACAAATATTGTTTTAAAAAAAATCTATGTGGGAGTATGTTTCTTTGCAGACTAAATGTTTGTAGGTACTATATAGCCCAGACGGATTGACTGATCGAGTGAGAATATTATTACTTTGGACTAGTTTCGAGACTAAACGAGTACAGATTTTCTTCGAAACCCGAGACGTGAGAGCTGGGAGTTTTGCTGCTGTTTCACTAACCTACTAGACTCACAAAATTAATATTATTGTTGATTGATGTAAGTAATAACAAGACTATATATTTACATCTAGTGCGCTGGTGGAAACACAGAAAAACTCTTAACTCTTTCGAATATAATTCGTATACAGTTCATGTGATGTTCTAAGAACTCTGGAAAACTAGTTCAAAATAAAAAAGAAAAATAAATAAAAATTACCACTTAAAGTAAAATATATTCTCACTTTTTATTTAAATTTGACGGATTGGTTTATCGGGATGAAACATCATACATAAGCTTTCTCCATAAATTGAGATCTCCTAGTGATTTTTGGAGGACGGAACATTTTTTTATTAATTGGGAGATCCTTGCGAAATTTGGAGGAAATGTTAGTACTGGAAGGGTCAACTTTGAGAGTTTTTTTTTTAATTTTTACGAAAATGAGAAAAGATTAAAAGATTCAAATAAAGTTAAAGATTAAAATTTCAATATGGGTGTTGACCTTGTTGGGGTTCTGAAACTTAGCATGTTTTTTGATGCTTTGCTCCATTTTTTCAGTTTCTATAGGTTAGCTAATAAGTTTTGGCAGACACGCGTCTTTCTTTTACCACGAATGTATACATAGATTTCGAATATACCGCATTGAAGAATTTACCTTTTGACAAAAGCTGGTAAAAATATTTGCAAAAATCCAAAAATCTTTTATGGAAGCTCCCACTTCTAGTGGGCTGATCTTAGCCAAACATTACTGGGTCCAATCTCAGTTTATATGAAAACCGAAAAATTTCCTTTTCCGTTCATTGTGTTAACATTTTAGTTTTTCGTATGAATCGGGCACATTCGGAACCAGGCTGCCATTCGTATTTTCGACGCCGTGTTCATTTTACTTTTCACATATGATTTATTCAGTTTTTGTGTATTTGTTTACAACATCGGAGCGGTCAGGTACATCAGATAACCCTTTATCAGAAAATAAATATTTCCACACGTTGTAAAATTTGAAAACAAGATTCAGTTTGCAAAACCGCATTATCCTTTTATCTAATCGCTTTAAAAATTGAAAACCACAAAAGGCTTTTCTATTTATCTGTTCAAATTTATGAAATTCTTTTTACGTGTTTACCTAATGAAATGAATTATGTAAGCATTACGTTACGATTTTCGACTTACGACAAATGATGTCAAAAAGTACTCGAAAGATCAAATCGTATACATTTGACATAATCCAACCTAATATATCGTTCGTATTGACTTTCTGATGTTTCCCGAACATATTTTAAAATTTATGATAAAATGACAGTTGTGCAAATATTTTCATCAAATTTTGCTTACGCGTATCGCGAGAAGAGTTTTTATCATTAACAATCGAGTAGATTTGAATTGCTCATAAGAAAGTTTGAAACAGTGGAAATTATGTTCAAGAAATCAAAGCTAACTAGATTGTCAATGAAAATACATTTCCTTTGCATTATTTCAAGGAACGCGAATTTACCTCCAGTGACCCTATTCTGGTAATCCCCCGGGAATAGGGAACAGGGGGAAAGATTTACATATAATTTCTGTTAAAATTATTTTTTTCCACCATACTAAGGTAAAAACTTAGTGGTTTGAAAACAAAATAAAATTGGGAATAATTTTCCCTGCTAGTTTCGCTTGGAAATATTATTCCCAATTTATAAAAATGTACATCAAACTTTTTTCCTCAGTAGGCCAGAAAAAACAGATTTATACATAAAAGCTGTGTAAATTCGTACCCCAATTCCCTATCCCCGCAGGGAATTACCAGAATAGGGCCACAGTTATAATTTTAATATTATTTTCAGCTTCTTATGAAATAAAGTTTTTTGGTTTTGCAGAAAATTAAATTACTTCAAAATAAATAATTAATGATTTTTTTTTGCGCTCATGTAATCAAATGGACGAGGGAAATTCCTCAGAAAGAAAGCACCACAATACAAATGAAAAGAAAGCGTAATTTAAATAATAATTTTTTTTTTTTTTAATTTTTTTTTAAAATTTTATTAATGTGTCAAAATTTGAAATATAAATGTTTTATTATCAAAAAATGCATCGAAAAACTAATGCCAGAACCTGGTTCTTTGAGATATTAAAGTAAAACCCGCTTAGTTTTATCAAAGCACACATCTATATTATTCCGATACACGATCGAGCAAATTTAGTGTGGTAAAGTGAACAGTTTTGTATTTTCTTAATTTTTGTTTTGTTTTTATCAACCTTAATTAGATTTAATTATTTCGAAAATTTAACATTTGTTTTATGAGTAGAGATTTTCTTAATGTAGGGTATTTGAGATATTATTAAATTAAGTTTCAGTTGGATTCAATTATAACTGCATGAACCTAATGCTGCACCAGCACTTGTAGCACCTATTTTTGTGAGTGCGGGCTATTGTAATAAATTCATGGGTGCCTATTTGAGGGGATTACCTTTACAGAAAAATATGGTTTTAAAATCTGCACTTTTTGGGTGCAGTTTTCTACAATTGAACTTTTCCAATTTATTGTAATTTGTTTAGTAAAAACTTCTTGTATCAACCAGTACGGTAAAATGATTTTAAACAGTTGCTCCCATTTGGGGTAGTTTTCTAGGGGTTTAATTTTGCCATTTTATTGTAGTAAGTTTGTAAAAAAAAATCCAGTACCACTATACAACAAAAATACCCAGCACTATACAACAAAAATTCACAGAAATGCAAATTTCACCCATTAGGGGAAGGTTTTGGAGGTTGAACTTTGCCAATATGTGGTAGTTAATTCGTAAAAAATTACAATACCACTCTCCCCAGTAAGATACAAGAAATATTAACTGAAATGCGATAAGCCTGTTGTAACGAAAAATATGGTTTTTGAAGAATTGCACCCCTTAGGGGTAGATTTTTGGGGATTGAGCTATACCGATATGTTGTAATTAATTTATAAAAAATTCCAGTACCACCTCCAGTACGATACAACAAATGTTAACAAAAATACGAAAAGTGTGGTGTAGCTTTGTCTAACGCCAGCCCACACACGAATTGCAGGATAACGGGACCTGTAAAAAATTTTCTAACTGTGTAACAAATTTGTAATTAATTTGTAAAAAATTCCAGTATCATTTTCATTGGATTGTGCTACAAGTGCTGGTGCAGCATTCGGGTCATAAGTGCAGATTTTTATTCTTATTAACCACTTAGCACCAATTAATTTAGGAACAGTTTGTTAATTGTAATTTTGGTTTTCATAAACTACATAAAACTTGAGTTTGAAATTACAGATAGCTGTAAATTACGAATTAAATAAAATTCCAGAAATTATCGTACAATTAATTTTTCTATCCAATTAGTTTGCATTAAAGTGAAGTCATTAGTTTACATTAAAATGTTTACCATTTCTGAACCTTGATTAAGCTGTGACTTTTGATCTCTTGTAAAATAAGATTTACAAATTGCGATTGGTCTTTACTAATTAGGGTGGATATTATTTTCGAAAAGTCCAATATCTAACGGGACACCCCTAGAAATGTGAGGTTATGCTAAAAACTTAAACAGAAAAAATATTGGGAAAATCGAAGATGGTTTAGAGATCGCAACTTGAGCGCGAAGTTTGATAAAAACGGTATTTTTTTCAATTTTTCACTTTCAAACGAACAGAAAAGTTATTTAAAAATTCTTCTCAGCCTAAATTGTGATAAATAGAGGAGATAATTTCCTTTCCAAAACATGAAAGATATCGAAAATCGGTTAACAAATACCGAAATTATTGCCAAATTTCCATTTCTATGATGACAATAGTCAATTTAAGATGATTTTCTACCCATTAAGGATGTTTTGGTATATGTTGAAAACTTTTGTGTGTAGTCCTTTACGACTTGTAGTAGTGCATGTCATCTTCATTTTTGTTAATTTCTTATTTTAATCTTGTATTAACTTAACGCCACGTTTTGCCATATCATTTACGACATTTATTTGATTGATAATCTTCATTCCGTTCTTGAAATTATTAGGCCACATATCCGGACCTTTGTTTAAGAAATCTGTGGAAATCTTGAACCGTTTAAAAAAATTGCCCGTGTTTGGTGTAATCAATTCTTCAACTCAATAATCAAACTCTTCTCTGCACTAGAGACGTTTTCGTCGAAAAAAGAGAATGCGATGCTTTCGTCGGACAAATACCACAATTGACCACATATTTTATTTAGTACAGCCATCGCCAACTTTTCGTCATGTGTTTTGTAGAAGTAAATATCTTGTAAATAGTTCAAATCCAGCTTTGGTGCTTTAGCAGCTTTAGTGCCAATGGAACCAAATTTTCACATAAAATTGTCTGACAAAATTGCAATTGTCCCGTAAATTCTTTTGTTCTTGTGCTGTTAATTTAAATTCTTAGCGAAAGACAAATAATTTCAATACATAAATGGCTTTGGACATACAGCGAGCATGATGCATAGGCCCTGGCAGACAGAAACGGACATTTTCATTTGGTAGCATGCTGAAAGATCTTGATATTTTGGGAATGCCCAAAAATTGTTCTCCACCTATATGGGAAATAATCACCGGCAAAAGATCCACGGTCTCAGATTCATAGATAACTTTGGAAGTAATTATTGTAAACTTGAAAATGGATTTAACTGATGCTGCTATTTCTACTCTATTTGTTTCACGAAGACGTCTCACTGTTGTTCGGTTCAAAATGAGTTAGAATGCCCAAGAATTTCGGTAACGGCATTGAAGCACGATTAGTAATTTTCCACTTATCCAAAGCCGATAATATTCTAGGAGTAATCAAACATTTTCTCTCTCTAAGGGCTTCTTCTGCGCTTAACACGGGCAAATCAATATTTTCAGCTCGTATAGTTATCAGAAATCCTTTCGCTGTCATTCTATACGAAGACAAAAATAATGCTTGTAAGTCTATTGGAATTGATTTCCGTTTTTCTTCAAGACATCTTCGTTTACGACTTTTTTCTGCCTCCATACGTTCCGAATTCCGCTTTTCTTTTTCAATTTCATATTGTCTAGCTCCAGCCAAATATCCGAAACGCCCTTTCTCACGCTGTGATAAGACAACTCGCTTGTCGTCTTCACTGGTCATCATGGACAAGGCAGTGGTATGTGTGATATCGAAAATATCATCCAGTTTGCTATAAAGGCAATTTTACTTTCACGGTAAACTTTTGAAGGTTTATTTTTAGACTTTAGAAGATTTTTTCTCTCAACATACAATTTTTCCTATTTTTCAATAGAATGTTATTCCTTTTTTACTGGAATTCGTGCTTATGATAAATAATAGGCACTTCCTGGATTGTCAGAGCTGCACTTTCTCGAATAGTTGATTATACAGTACGGTGATTGTAAAAAAGACACAACACTTGCTTTTTTGTCGGTTACTTAGCACCAATAATTTGGCAGTACTCATGGCCAAGAAGATACATTTCTGTAGAGGACCGTAAATTAGCTGCAATTTTGTCAACTTTAGTAGCACTTTCTTAAAAATGTTAATAAAATGAGGACATAATCTAATTATTACAAATTTGTGTTCTTTTCCCAAGAGATTTTAATTTCAAATGAAATTAATTTGCATTTCTTTTGTTTATATGACACAATGAAACATAAGAGGTCATAATTAATGCGGTAGGCGGCAAAACAAAACTATGTTAAGTGCTTATGACTCATATACAGTTTGTTATGCCATCATAAAACATTCCTTTGTTTAGTCGTTATACCTCATTTTTATTTTTTTGTAATTTTGAATATAAATAGTAAGTTCCAGGATTTAAAAAAAAGTTTATTATTTGGTTTTTTTATTCGTTTAGGAAATTGACATAAATTTGCTATTTGCTAACCGATTCTTTGATGTTTTGGAAAGGTAATTATTTC
Source organism: Nephrotoma flavescens (assembly GCA_932526605.1). Lineage (NCBI taxonomy): Eukaryota > Metazoa > Arthropoda > Insecta > Diptera > Tipulidae > Nephrotoma > Nephrotoma flavescens. Next base: position 63,004,473 of record OW052222.1, on the reverse strand, counting down.
CTCTATTCATCACTATTTTAATTATGGCTGAGAATTACTTTTAAATAATTTTTCTGTTCGTTTGAACGTGAAAAATTGAAAAAATACCGTTTTCAGTCATGTGTCTGAAACCGTGTAAAGGGGGTGTATATATCTCTGAATTATAGGTTTCTAATTAAAATTAACTATCTTTCTCGATTATCTTTACGTTTCAAGGTCATTCAAGTCATTATTTCAAAAACTTGTATAAGTTCGGTTTTTTGAAATAATGAAATAAAACTCTTTATATAAATAAAATATTTAGAACTAGTAATTAGATTGTTAGAAATAGCCTCTGGATGGAGGAATGGTAGACTAGCTCCAAGTCATGGTATAGGCGAACAATTTTCTGACTACGAACCCGTATGATATTAAAATTGAAATTGTTTTCTGGTGCAGCGCTCAGTAACTCAAAAGCAGCTCTTTAATTTTAGGTCACGATATTCAAAAGCCGACCAAGTATTAACTAATAACAAATCATGATTTTCTGAAAAACAACATTTTCAATTAAAGTATAAATAATAAATACAGGTGCGCATCTACTTAGGTTTCCACGAAATTCCATAATGTTGAATATCAAAACCATAAACGAGAACTTAATTGTTTACAATCAATAAATGTTTTGGTATGTACAGGCTCACCCTCGTTTACCGAACAATTTTCTGGATATAAATCGCAAGAAAACAATTTTAATTTGTTTTTTTATTTGCTACACATGCCTCCATTATAAGACGCTGGGATCTTGTAATGTTTCACAAAAGAATAAAAATATTCAATTAACCTTAAAACCTTCTTAAAAAACAATTTCTAATTTTTTTTTTAACTCGTCGTCCTCGATGGAAGGTCAAGCGATTTTATTAATTTCAAATCAAAATTTAAAATTTTGTATCCAAATTCCAAATGCGAAGGCTGGAAGGAATGTTATTCGAGCGACTGTTCACCGACTAATCAAATTTAGTAATTTTTAAGTTTCACTCACATGTTTGGTACAAAGTTCGTAATTCAATATGCTTGAAAAAAAAATTGAAAAAATATATAGAACGAAAAGCTCAACAAGAAAATCAAAAGCACGTGTTTCGTTCAAATAATGTTTTCCTTATTATTTATCGATAATATGATTTAAAATGTTTATGTGTGTGTGTATATATAGTATATAAGGAAGGCATATACGATGTTTTATTTATTTTGATTGACGAACCGTAAAATTCCTTAAATTTAATATTTGCTTCTGTTGTGCTTTACGCCTTCTTCCTCGTATGATTTTTTTTGTGTCGCACGCCTTTAATTTACCGATAGAATTTCGTTTTTATTTGCTGTCACTCGTTTTGCCACATTTGACGACTAAGACACTTTATATGTATATAAAGAGATTACGACTTTAGGGATTTATGTGATTGCAGCGGTAATATCTTCTCGAGGCAGACATAATTTTTTGACAATTGAATGTTGTATTGTGAAAGCTCAAATTGGTGTGTAGGTATAAACATTGAATTGTATACAGAATATTAAATTTGTTATTTCCCTTGAGGGATGCCCAAGGATTCATAAGAAAATAATTATCGAGTAAATTTATTCGAGAAGCTAAACGTACCAGAATTCGGCGAAAATCTGTTAAAAGCTTTTTTTTATTGTATTTATTTTATGCATGGCTTACCGTCCTTCAGAATGGTGAAAAGCTATACATTATGTTTCTGATAATTTTTGGATGTTTTAAATGAGATTTTATGCCTCGTTTAATCAAGAATTTTTACAATCGTATACCATGTCAACATGCAAAGGATTAAAAGGTTCAAAATTTTCGAGAATTATATCCATGGTACTCAATTTTCGATTTTTTAAGTATTCATTCTTATAAGTGCTTTTAGCTAAACAGAAAAGCAATATTAATGTCGTGACCTCCTACTTAAATTTAATTATGAGGAAATAATTTCATAGCATTAACAAATTATGTTAATTAGATATATATTTTTCGGTTTTAGAAGTGTCTGAGCCAACCGAGTATAGTGTGTTATATAAATGTGCATATATACGTACAAATACTCAAAATCTTTCAATAATAGTTTCTTTTATCCCAATTTAATTTGGTATCTGAGCTAGTTTGAATATAATACGAGTCAAAGACAATAAAAAATCCATAAACTCACTGTAAATACTCGTACGTATATCTATTCTACATATATCGGAGTATTAACCTTGTTGAACTATCGAATATTTACGTTTAGATATTTGAAAGCTTTTAGTTTAATTGACTCTATACAATAGATAGCAATATAAATGTTTGGGTGGGTGGTGGTTCCATCAATGCATATATGTAATGGATATACGAAAGTAATCAGTACATTCTAAAAATATTTCCATTATTTTTATGAACTCTCCGTGCAAATTGAAATTTAATCTTGTTTGTTAGTTAATTTCCGGATTTGCGATATACGAGTATGAAGCATTGCGTGCATGTTTTCTGTGTGCGTTTTTAGAACATCATAAAATTTCTTAACATAAAAATACTATAAAGACAGCCTATAAGCAAACATTATACATAAATACTATAGAAACAATAAGTCATACATGCCACACATCAAATTTCGATTTATGTTGAGTAACATAACTTCTAAAGTTTTAAATTTTGATATTTGAATACGTTGGTCGTGGAGACATGTAGGCATGTCTATAAAGATTTTTCTCCAGTAAATTCGAATGAGATGATAGTGGTCCGCATCTTTTGTAATCCGTCTTTGGCAGTTATGATACTAAGGGTGTTCCTGTAATCATTCTGTGAATTTTTGACTGGGTTCGTAGGACTATCTCAATATTGGAATTTGAGGTTGGTTGGCATAAATGACATTCATACGACCAAATTGGTATCATCAATGTGTTATACCGGCGGAGCTTGCATTCTAGGTGAATGGTTGAATATTCCCCCATCAACCAACGATATGGTCTCGTTCCATTTCAATCTGTTTTCGTCAAGTTACCGTTGGTCTAGATTTAGACGTCACAATTTGAATCCGTCACATGTTGTACTGCATCTGATACTGCACCTGTTTTTTGACAAATACGACTTAATAAGTTGGTGAATTTCTGGGAATTTAAGATTAATTTTATGAAGCAGACCGTCTTGCCAAACTTTATCGAATGCTTGGGCAACATCCAACAAGATGACGGAGCAGAATTTTTTCACTTCATATGCTGACCTTATTTCTGTAGCTATACTCGGTGCACAATGGTTCCATGCTCGGCTCTGAACAAAAATTGATGATTAGGGATGATATTTCATAGTTTTCATAGTTCCAGCTTAATATTTTCGATAATTTTTTACGAATACTTTCGAGATGATTGGTAGTAGGCTTATTGGTGTATATGACGAGGAGATTTTGGTAGGATCCTTTCCAGATTTCGGGATCATTTTTATAAGTGACAGTTTCCAGCACCCAGGGATGGGTGACGGTCTCTTTATCGTAAACAATTTATCGTGTTTCAATTTAACGTGAACATTTAATCGTAGAACAGTTTATCGTGGACACAATTTATCGTGGGACAATTTATCGTAGAACAGTTTTTCGTGGACAATTTATCGTAAAAAGGTTTTATGCGTGGTATCAAAAAATTAGTTGGATTCTTTAATGATTTTTGGAAGAAGTTCTGGAATATTGCCATGTGGGACGGAACTCGGTAGTTTCTTAACCGATTGTGATGGGATTGGGTATGTTGGATGGAAATGAGATTATTGGGATGATTGGAAGAAGTTCTGGAATATTACCATGTGGGACGGAACTCTGTAGTTTCTTAACTGATTATGATGGGATTTGGTATGTTGGATGGAAATGAGATTATTGAATGGTTTTGGGAAGAAGTTCTGGAATATGGCCATGTGGGACGGAACTTGGTAGTTTCTTAACCGATTAAAGATCCCGGCTCCTACGCCCCTCGAAACTAAAATCTAAAGAGCCCCGCAGGGCTACGGAGAGGAGCGTAGGTGTCATTAATAGATTCTATATAATCTGCTCCTACGTGCGGCACGCAGTGCGACATGTTTGAAGATCCCGGCTCCTACGTCCCCCGAAATTAAAATCTAAAGAGCACCGCAGGGCTACGGGGAGGAGCGTAAGTGTCATTAATAGATTCTATATAATCTGCTCCTACGTGCGGCACGCAGTGCGACTCCCACTCTCAATTTAATATATTCATTAAAAAATATTAAATTTCATTTATTTTTAAATGAGATTCAATATTTTTTTATTAAATTTTTTTAGCACGTCTTAACGTATTTTTTTAAATTTTAGTTCGTTTTTATTCCAATAGATGGCGCTAGGTCCAAAATGCTAAGCAAATGCACATTTTTAGTTATAAACAATTCCGCTCTTGGTCAAAGTGTTCCAAACTGTTATACCATAAATTGTCCACGATAAACTGTTCTACGATAAATTGTTCTACGATAAATTGATTCCACGATAAATTGTTTCCACGATAAATTGCTCACGATAAATTGTTCACGATAAGCTGACAGTAAATCCCCAGGGATATATCATGATTCATAAATTAAATTGAATATTTGAGCCAGTCATCTAGAAGCACACTCAGACAGTTATTTACAGGGATTAGTCTATCTTAAATCCCTCTCAGGTCTGATTTCTACATTTTCTGTTTGAACCACTAATAACACAAGGTTTGGAGTGAATGCACTTTTTAGGTGATTTTCCTCATGATTTCTAGCCCATTTACCATTAGTAAAACGAATTGACGGGTTTCGTTGCAAGTTGGCATGCTGTTATTCAGCGTGGGTTCAGAATTTTAGACGAAGGAGAGTCATTTGGCGTATACAAAGTTATATTATTCTTCGCATCTAGCGTAGTCTTTTACGGCCGCCTGGGACGTGATAATTGAATAATATTTCGGTAGACTGGCCATCCCCAGTACTTTGCAATGTGGTGTCCATCGCAATTGCTCCATTTCTTTGCTGTTGAGGAGTTCTTTTGATTTGGGAAACATAATAATATCAATTTGCAATAAGTCAATGAGTGACCATTCTTGGCAGTTTAAACACTGTATTTATACGGACTTTTTGTTTGGTCCTTCCATAGATATACGTCTACGAATGAGGCACTTTAGTTTAACAAATTAATATCGAACACGGCAGAAACCTTATTTAATTCACGGCTTGAACTTAAAATCAGGTACGACACCGAAGTTCGATTCATGGAAGTGCAGTATTGAATATAGGACAGAAGTTGTGACCAATCAATTTGGCTTATTATAACGTCGTGCACAAAAACTGCTCAAGATACATGTCTACGGATGGATTATGGTTCCTAAATACAGCGGTGGCACATACTCAAGAACGTTTAACTGTCGAGGGTTTGAGGAATTGTATAGTACCGATTTTACATAATTGCGGCATATGCCAAATATGAACCAACAAAAGAAACGAAGAGGACTTTCAGATTATACAGATCATGAAAATCTTTGGAGAAACCGGATTAAAACCCCTAACATTGAGTTAGCCATGTTGATGCATCTGTCAAAATGGTCTATAAATGATAAATTTCGAGAAAATGATATACTATAAGAAACAAAGTTAGCTATTTTCAAAACCATTATGTCTTATAAACGTTGAGACAAAGCTTCAAGGTACACCATTCACAGAAAATATTCAATTCCAGTTATAGATTAAGCAGATCGTCATTATTACTAATCTTGCAAAAATGTTTACGTCTTCAGCATTAATCAAAAACTCACAATCGCTTCCCATCATCTATGAATGCAATAAATAAGAGATGTTCATGATGGTTACCTTGTAGGACGCGAGACACAACATTTATTCCTAAATAAAATGTGTTGTTTAAAAACTTTTTGAGTTCGGTTCGCCAAATATGACAAAATCCACTTTAATAGAAAGTCATACACAGACCAATTTTATCGAATGCTTTACTAAACTCAGTAAACACTACTTTAACAATATCACCACATTCCCATGCCAAATAAAAAAATTTGTGAACCAAACAAAATTTGTCACACTTGATTGACCGAGGTAAAACCGATGCTTGTCCACTTTTGAAAATTGACTTAATGAAAGTGGATTTGCAAATTGAAGGAACTACTCTGCTCGCCAAACTTAAATTGAAGAAGTACGGTAGCAGTTGATGAACCAAGATACAAGTACCCTCTTTTAACAAAAGAGAGTGAGTTTTGTCCGGGCTATAATTCAGAACGTCGACCTCAGTAACCTATCAATTGAATGGTTGGATTTTTACTAAAATCAAAATTGCGTCGGAACACATAGTAGATGGAAAGAAATACTCATCAGAACTGTGCGAGCTTGTCAGAGATATTTTCGTCGATACAAATGAAATCACACTCATTCTACAACACCGATAAGTACATTTTATGCGATTTTGATCGAACTCCACTAGAGTTGTGACCATAAATATACAATTTGTCGATTTTGGCAGAGATCAGCAGTGCCGGTTGAGCGATAGACGCAGACAGTGTCATCGAAAGCTTGCTGAAAGAGTTCAAAACTTTTAGATCGTTGTGCGAACTCACGAACTAGAATTTTTTAGGCCAAACTGTGGAATCTGCTCGATGGAGTTTAAAACTTCATGCATACGATTTGAATGTTGAATTCCGTAAAGGTATACTCAAAACGTAGTTCCGGACATCCTTTCTAAGTGAATGGAAAGTATAGATCGTCGCAAGTTTCCTTTACATCAGAACTTGCAATCGGCGTCGTTCCACGAGGATGATTACCTGGGGAAAATTTAAGCACTTTGAGACAATCTTCAAATTAGCTGGTAAAATTAATTTCATCCGCTCGTGAATGGTTCGCAAAAACACTCGAACTTCTGACATGAAATTTTTATTGGCGAATTATGACAGCTCAGGTAAAACATCGACACCATAGTTCTTATGTATGATTTTCTTGGTTCGTATTCACCTTCTAGAAAGAGTAATACACATATACATATTATCCTAGACGTTTACAATAATTAAGCCGTTACGAAATGCAGCCGCAAAAAGGTGATTAAGATAATGGACGATAATTCGAATATTAGCAAAATTTCTGAAACATTATGGAGTGACACACCAATTACACCTACGAATAGTCGTCAGTGCACTACATCTGAAACAATAAATCATTCGATTCTTTCGGAAATTCGAATATACATCACAGATGATCATAAAGAACAAGATCTATATCCGAAGCCTACACCCAGACCGAAACACCAAGTCTAGTGAATAAAAAACATACCATATCATCACTAACATCACCGTCATTCAACAGCGGCAAATAATAGATCATCAAAAGCACGAAATAGTGATATAACTAGAAGGGTACTCTATATAGGAGTGGCGTAACCTAGAAAGTGGCTTTTCGTTAGCCGTATGCACATCTCAGTGCCGGATGATTAGCTTCGCCAACTACGAACAAATATCACGGATACCTACGATCTATATGCCCAACGGATGGTGCCGAGACCAAGCTTTGATTTGAAATTTGATTACATATCGTATAAAATATATATCTCAGGTAACATTTTCAAAGCATAATCAACTGTACTCTGTGGCATGTGGCTACTGGAACAGTTTGTCAAGGAATTCGATTGGGGTCAACAAAGGCATTTTTTCAGTCACGCACTACCTGATTCTGATAACTCCTTTTAATTCTTAGAGTTCCTTAAAAATAAAACCTAATTTTTCTTTGAGCCAGAGATAATATACTGAATTAAAGCTGCAAGACTGCCTGATGTAAATGTAATGTTTAGTAAAATCATTTATTAAAAAATCTACCATTAACTCGGTGACAAAGTTGTATATGGCAGACAATACTTAGTGATAAACAATAACCAAAGCGATTCGATGTGCAGAGAACTTATCGACGTAGAGCGCGCGGTCACGCACCTTCACTTCTGAAGATAATCCGATACTCAGCCCAAAAAAACACGATGGAAACACATAGATAACTATTGCGAGATTTTGCTATCCCAGCCCAAAAAATGTCACCATAGCGACAGTAAATAGTGTCATGATACACTGTCATGACATTTAGAATATTCAGCAGGACTGTGCAGTCAGAGGAATTATCAGAATATAGTCGTATGAAAAAGTCATTTTCGCGACAGAAAATGGTATCAAGATACATACACTGTCATGGCATTTATAGCATTCAGCCCAACTTTGTAGTCAGTTGATTGGAATTATCAGAATATAGTCGTATGATTCTCTAAGCTATCACTATCGTGAGAGTTTGCTATCCCTTCCCGATAAAAGTCACTATCGCGACAGTAAATAGTGTCATGATACACTACCATGACACTTATAACATTTAGCCCGACTTTGCAGTCAGAGGAGTTATCAGAATATAGCCGTATGAAAAAAGTCACTATCGCTACATAAAATAATGTTATGATACGCTGTCATGACATTTATAACATTCAGCCCGACTTTGTAGTCAGAGGAATTATCGGGATGTAGTCGTGTGAATTCCACCTCATAGGTAGATCGCATTTTTCTGGAAATATCTCAGTTTTGTAGTTGTACTTTAACGAATCCTGTGATATGCGAAATTTTCAAATACAATTTTTCTGAAACTTCCACATCAAATTTTATTAACAAAATTTGGAAGCCACGATAAATTGGAAAGTCATTTAATATACACAATTACGCAAATCTAAAATATCACTATCGTCAAAGTTTATTCAGCCCGAAATTTTAAAATTACTTTTATGTATTTTTAAGATATATTACTACTAACTATAACTAGTTTAGTCACTGTCGTGACATTAAAATTAAATATAAATATAACTTTTTTTGTTATAAATTTAACTTTTACGTATTTTTAGATTAACTCTTCAATTGTTGGGAAACCTAGACAGCCCAAACTTAACCTGAAAACAATAGTACAGAAACTCAATTAGCATTACATGATTGGCCACAATGAATCTAGCAAGAATGTTCAGGACGAAATTTTAATTTGTTGTTTATGGATATAGATGTTTGAAGTTTTGCCTGAGAGATTTGACCAAAAAATCTATCTGCAATAAACGGGATATAATCATTTGAATCACACGAGGTGCATTTGGCATATACCGCCGGATTCGATGAAGTTTTCACTAAAAAGTGAGAGATTTGCAGAAAAATTTTATTTGGAATTATCTGGAATTACGGGTCGTGAATTGCATTTGAGACGAGATTCAAACGACTACATCCCGATATTTTTAGATAGTCTTTTTCTGCAAATGACATAGTTTGTAGTGAAAACTTCAATGAATCCGGCGGTATATATCAAGTGCTTGTGAATTGCTTGTAAGACGAGATTGAAACGACTATATCCAGATAGTTCCGGATAGAATTTTTCTGAAATTATGTCGGTTTCTTGTCAAAATTTTTGCATTTCTGTTGGGATATGTCAAGTGCATGTGTATCGTTTATGAGGCGAGATTTAATATAATACATTCCAAGTAATATCCGATTAACTTTCTCTCGAGCTGAATTTAGTTCATATAATTCCACTGAAAACATTTTAAAATTTTTTTGAAAACTTGGCCTAGTGTTTTGTGTCATGACAGAAGTTGTATTGCCATAAGTAAAAAATTAAAATTTCGGGCTGAAATCCGGGCCAGCTTAACGGAGGTTATAATTTGCGTATATTTTGTGTCATGACAGAACTGGTATTGCCATAAGTAAAACAATAAAATCTCAGGCTATTTTTTAATTCTCTACACACATTGCCTATACATGTAAAATATTAATTCACTCCACGGCGTACAAAAATACGGCATTCAACTATGTAAACCAATGAATCGTTTTTAGAATTTAATCAAGAGCATACTCGGATGTTATGTAACAATCACCATTACATATAGGCTTATTTCGGTCTACATATTACCTTATATAGTGGGCGTAGTTCATTTCCCAAAAATATGTGGTTAACGAAAATCCAAAATATTCCATCGTAATATTCCACATAAATGTCACATGAAATCCGGTAGGAATTCCAAACATATATTGTGGTGGGCCTATATACAATACAAAATACAACTTGCTCGTATAATTTGTAGAAACACATAATCGAAATTTGATTGCTATATACGTGCAACATAAGAGTGAACCATGGTTTTGAACCATGTTTACATGTCAGTTTATGTCCCGTAGGACTCTGTAGCATTTATCATCGCTAACATTTTACCAAATCGATTATTTTCTCTTGTATTCAGGCCTAAATTGATAAATTTTGTGTAGAACATGACATTTTTGAGTTGGCAGGAAGCTAAACGATTTATGAATGTATGTGTATATACACAAGAGACTCTGCATATGCAAAGTAAAGCCGGATATTAGGTCGACTATCTGAAAAAAAATCAATTTGCTGTTAAGGTACCAAAATTATTCTTGGGATTACAGATTATATTTATTATCTCTTCTTATGACGTTTATTCAGAATGAATTTTCAAAATATTTTTTTCACCTTCTGAAAATAACCAAATTATTTGAAAATGTTTTCTTAAACTTTTTGGGTTGATTACAGGACACTAGAGAGATTAGACATAAGTATTGTTTACTTAGTTTGTTATTTAGGAAAACTAAACGTGAACTAAGATATAAATAATGTACTCGTATATTAAATTTAAGTTGCATAAAGTCACAATTCCTGCATAGCTACACTCCGCTTCAGTTATTTACGACCACATGTTATATTGATTTCAAATGTCAATAACTTCCATATTTGTGAAGGGGTACATTGTCGCTCATTGATATAACGGTAAAACGGATACCAACAGTGTCCCTATTCTGGTAATTCCCTGGGAATAGGAAACTGGGGATAGATTTGACATATATTTTCTGCTTAAATTATTTTTTTCTGGCATACTAAGGTAAAAAATTAGTAGTAAGTTTTTGAAAACAAAATGAAATATCATATCGAAAAAGCAAAACTCGAAGTTTTAAAGGAAATGGATTCTCAAATCGTGAAAGTGAAATAGCAAAAAAATGGACGCATTGCAAAGACTACAACGCTAACGGATAAAAGAGTGATTATTCGGTCTGCTTCAAATCCATGCTTATCAGCGGCAAGAATTAAGGCAAAAACTGGAGTGAAATCGAGCTTATCAACGGTGTGTGATTAATACTTAACTAAGCATCTTCTCACATGACATTTGAAGGGTCTTGCGTAATGATTTGGGATGCCATTTCGTACTACGGAACAATTGACTAGGGTTTTCCTATCACAAAACGCACTGCTCTTACGTATATCGCTCTCTTGGAAGACGCTTTCCCAAAATCTAAAGAACTTTTGGACCTTTGCCATGGGTTCACCAACAAGATAATCCCCCAATTCGCAAAATAATTATTGCAGGCTCCCATTTTGAATATCAAGGTAAATGTGTGGGGGTGGCTTTCACGGGAAGTGTATGGAGGAGGCAAGCAATATTAACATAAACTTCCATTGATAACAGCGATTAAAATGGCCTGGGATAAAATTAATCTCAATTATTTGGGCGCTCTCTATGATTCGATGCCTTCACAAAATGTTGGAGCTATTTGTGCAAAAGGAGGAACCACCCATTATTAAAAGCAAGGCAAATAAAATAAATAAGCGGTAATGGTTTTTCAGTGGCCATGTACCGTCAAATGCATGTATAAAGTAATATTCTCGTTTCACAAATATGAAAGTTATTGACATTTGAAATCAATATAATAGGTGGTCGTAATTAACTGAAGCGGAGTGTATGTAAGAAAAATTTCTAATACGAGGTGAATTCATGACCCGTTTCAAAGACTATCAAAGGTTTTTATCAAAATTCGCTATTTCCGTTTAAATTTTTGGAAAATGATCTGGACTAGTTTTGCTTCAAAGTTAAATAAGAATCGATTTCTCCCTAACCAATTTTTTCGTAAATGATATATCATAATGATATGTCAATAACATAATCTTAAAGTATTGGCGATTTTGTATCAGCATCTTATATTTTTTTTGTGGAAATCTCGAGTTTTGAGCGGAATAAGCGTCATTTGCTGTAACTTTTGATTTACTTCCTTCATTTGAAAAAATCTGCACCTGAGTCGCATTGATTGCTTGTAGAAGCATATAGTGAAGCTTCCTTGAGTGAGAGAAGTTGTCGAAAGTGGTTTCAAAAGTTTAAGAATGGTGGATTTGATATCGAAGACAAAAAACGTAGCGGAAGGCTGAAAGTGTACGAAGACGTGGAATTGGAAGCATTAGTCAATGAAGACTCGTGCCAGATGCAAGAATTATTCTCCTGCAAGATAATCCTTGTTCACATGTTTCGGCGCCGCTCAATATCTCAAGTACTCAATTCGGAACTTTAAGCCCGCTTGTCGTTTTCACCAGACATTGCCCCGTCTGATTATCACTTGTTTCGATCGATGACCTATGGCGAGTTTGAGCAGCACTTCACATGTTATGAAGATACCAACAATTGGGTTGATTCATGGATAGCCGCAATAGTTGAAGCATTCTTCCGACGTTGTATTCGTTTGTTGCCAGAAAGGTGGGGAGAAAGCTAGCAATGGACAATACTTTTAGGTCTTACAGGACTAAATTACTGTGTGAAAAACAAAAAACGAAATTTAATTCATTTCAAAATCTCTAGAAAATTATGTTCCATATTTTTTAATGTGGTCAGTTTTAATGTGGTCAGGCATGTGATCTAAAGTATCGTCCTCATATTGAATATTGCGTTGATGCAATTGGAGAAATTGTTTGTCATGTGGCCAAGGGTGATTCCACGAGTTTCTGAGACCACAATATCGGACAAAGTTATATAAGAAAGGCAAATCTGCAGGAGTTTTGTTAATAACATATCACCAACCTGAATTGCCATCAACAAGATTAACAAAGCAAGTGGTATTTATACCATTTAGAACTGTCAAAATTATACCATTAAGCTTCACAAAATGTCTAAGTACCAACACTTTAACCAACACTTTTATTGTTTTGACAACATAAAATGACAGAAGCATTGAGTAAAGTTAAAACTTAAAAGAATAGTTTGGAATCGTAAATTGTGTTAAATAAAAAACAAAATATCTTTGACATAATATATGGTGGAACTAGAACAGGTACAAACTTAAATTTTAAAGATTAAAATACCGTCAGATTGTAGAACTTACTGATCAATATAAAAACGGTTTTGAGCGAGATTGGCCAAATTTGAAGTTATCAGTTAGGGAATCGATTCAAATTAAATTAGGAAACTTCTTTTGTTTAGAATTTTGTGTTCTTATGACTTCTTTGAATCAGAGGATAGTTAAACACCTAAAAAGTGGGTGGGTGAAAAATTAAATCAATTACAGTTGTTAGAGAATTTTGGAAGTCAAGTTTGGGTACCTCGGGATTCATATTCGATAATTCAATGTTTTTGACATTTTTGGAAGTCGGTAACGAGTTGTTGATGGTCAGGTTGCAGAATTTACTTAGCCTAAACGGTATGGAGGGCCATCATGAATTCATCAGGCATTTTGGGCGAATTTGTGCTCGAATTGACAGTGAGAGATTGCATGGTGCTCTTGGCCTTGATTTCATGTTTGCACACTCTTCTTCCGGCTAAACAAATCGGCCACATCCTTGTGTTTACGTTTCTCTCGTTCATTAGTGACTCTGAGTTAATACAAACACCACAAAGAAATTTGGCTCAATACACCAAGAAGCTTTGCTACGATTACATAAATCTTCGGTGACTATACTGAAACTTCCTTGTCTACCAAAAGTTTTTGCAAAAAATATTGATAAATTTCAGAAACGGTATCAAATTTTGATCGATTGGTTTCGCCAGCTGAACGAAAAGATAAATTCGTTTGCTGGTAAGATAATCCACTTAAGAGAGCAGCCCGAAAACGTTATCATACCAAGAAGCAGAATACTAGAAGCGCAACTCCTATTAAATCACATGACGAAATTTCAAACTCCTGGTCGAATACTAAACGATATGTTTAACGATAAATCTGAACTATTTGAGGAGGCTGATATAATCCAGAAACTATATACCATATCACCAAATCGAGCCGATTACCAAATCGAGAGTGACCTAATCGAGGAATTTGCGTTGGTACAGCGTACCGAGGATATCGAAAAATGAAGCAACTCATCAATTGGGTAATCCCAATGTACCGACGCCTATATCGAACAAATCCAGATGCAAGCCTACAGTGGCAACTATATATTTGTAGGAATCGTACTTATGTATCGTTACCATTACGAGATTATAAAAAAGGTTGTCAATAGCCCAGATCATGTGATGAGTAAATTTATTTTAAACATTAATCTAATTGAAATCAATTCGCTCAAACTGAGCTTGAGGATCGTAAAAATGAAGATACATATTTAAAAACACTGTCGGACATGTATTCGCGGATGAAGCAATTGTCTGGCGATTTATCTGAATTTATAACGAACGCGGATGATGATTTACTAAATAAAATGACCACGAATATATTTGCAAAACAATTGGCAGTCAAATGCACCATCAAATTAAAACGGTATTATGAAGGTAAAAAATATCAGAAGAAACAATAGGAACGTTTTTAAGAATTGCGTAGTAGAAGATTATGGCGATGTAACATTCTGGTCTGAGGAGTCGTTGGCAATTAAGTTGCTGCAAGAATCGAAAGTGGCATTCAAACGATACTATAAGTTTTATCAAAGGAATCGGAACTACCGTACAACAACATAAAATTAGCCGATGTATTGCAACGATATTTATTACACGCGTATGTTTATTAAGCCCTCGACTGTGGATTGCAAGCGAATTCAATCGAAAATAAAGTGGCTGAAAATAAGGCGAATCCACCCCAAATATATTTCTTTGATGTCTTGCTTGAGCAACTTGGGGATCGACTATACCTCCAAATTGAACAAAAGAAAACTGATTTTAGACCAGAAACTGATGTTGATACCGTCGCATCATATGCTTGAATGACGCTGGTCCAATTTATAATTCCGCTCGTTCAACAAATACAGAAATGCGTTGACGGTGAGAATTTCTCGTCTGGTCGCACAACAACTCCAATATCATTCGGCAGGTTTGCGATGGTGATAGCTTGGTAAGGGTTTTCGATGTCGAAATATTTTAAATCAATTTTAAGTTTAAAATTATAAAGATAACATGGTGATAATAATATGATTGATAAATGATCGGATTAAAAGTTCTAACAAAAGATGGCAAATACCACAGTAAAAACTCTGAAAAAAAAATGTTTTCAGATACCCTTTAGCCTACATTGTCTACATGGCGTAATTAATACATTGTCTACACGTGCAGACAATGTATGTCGAAAATTAAATAACTCACGTCGACAATGTCGAAAATTAATCATAATCATTAGATCTTAACAAAACAACAACAATATTTATTAATTATTCTTTGTTTTTTTTTTGTTTATTAATAATTAAAAATAATAGTACCTTTTCAATTCAATTTTGATTCAAGATGTGTCTAGATTTAATTTCAAGCTCACATATAGAATCAAACTTTCCAATATTGAATATTTTTTTTTTAATACATTTTAGATTTAAAAATTTTGGGGACCTAAATTTATACAAAAAAAAAACAAATCAATTAATTCTATTTCCTCTCAGTCTCAAGTAATAATTTTTGAACGAAAGACCATTTGGTAGAATTCCGGATACTATACTACTTTATACATTGGAATTATTCAAATGATATATATTTGATAACGAATACACCATCTATCGAAACTTACAATAAAACTCAGCATAAATTGCATGTACTACTGATTGATAGCTGCCATTGTATTTATAAAACATTAAAACGTACTGTGTCTAATATTTTTATCATAAATTGCGTAATAAATTGTTAATTTTCCATTATTGGTAATAAATTCTTGGACAATCGAAAAAAGTCAAAGTAAATTTGCGAATTTGAATAAAATTTGAGTGTACCATGATTTCGCTCGTTATGAAATTTTCAATCTGCTATTCATCACTACGCGGAGGGCAAATAAATAGTTAATCTATATGATGACTTTTTATTTAATTTTCATAATTTTGCTTTATTGTAGTAACTTCGAATTAGATTAATAATTGTTCGTATATATAAACGAAATTAAAATAAATTCATAAATAAGACACACTATAGCTAAAAATTTCATTGTAGTAACATCTGCTATTAAATTTCTAGAATTTTTGATGTGTAAACATCTTTACTCGCGCTTACCAAACATTTTTGTATTAGAGTAAACTTGTAAATGAAACGAACGGAAATGACGTACGTACTTCGTTTGAAAAAAAGCAACAAACTCAATAAAAACAATTTTGTACTATACATGGCATGCTTGTATGGATATGTATAATAGTAGGGAAAACAAAAAAAGTAATTTAGAAAATTAAATAGAAACCATCGATCAGAAAAATCAAAAAAAAAATGCTCAATTCATTTGGTTTCAAGTTGCTTGAGACCTGGCTGCGCAATGATGAGCATGTTAATATTCCTACGTTTGAATGCTGCGTTCAGTTCAAGAGAGATGGTCAGTCGGCTGCCGGAGTAGTAATTCCTTCAAAAGATCCATAAAATGAGCATAGTGGATACAAAGAGTTTGCCGTACGAACTTTCTCTTGTCATAGGTTGGCCTTATTTTCTCGAAACCAATATTGACGTAACAGATGGACTGGCGAATGGAACTATGGGCTGTCTGAGGTATATCGAATGCAGCCATCCTGACCGGGATAACGAGAACGATGAAAACGTCAATAGTAAAAAATGTCAAACGACTCTGGATGGATTTCAGTACAAATTCATAAATTGGCAAGAAAGTGAGGCAGATTAAAGCTGGATGGGCGCAGAAAACGAATATCAACCGATTTTTGGTGCCCATTCCTAGAAAAAGCTCAACAGTTAATCGAAACAACAATCGGACAATTAATGTTAAGCGTAATCATTTTCCAGCCGTACCTCCATCTGCCACCACAATTCTTGCATCCCATTGTGGTACCTATAACGAGATAGTCAGTATACTCTTACGATAAAAGGCGCAGTCAACAACTTATGTATATTGCTTCATCACGAGTAACTATAGTTTCGAAGGACTGTTCATCACGTCGGCTAGGTAAAAAAAGTTATCCCAGACTTTCATCCCATAAAAATCAAATATACGCTTAAGGCAATACTAACAAAACTATCATGATATTATGTTATATATAAATTATTCTATAATGACATAACAATAGAAATCTAAAATAAACCGAAATATTTCGATACAATAATTTCAGCAAAAAATTGTTGATTTAAGTAACGTAATTAAATATAAAGTTCCGAAAATCAATAAATTACTAAATCTTTTGATGCTCAATCGCTTCCACAGCCCATTCTATAAAAGTGTCGGATTAGGACGATTTTTTTAAAATGCAGGACATTAATATCTTCATACTGGATCAGTTTCGTGAACCTTCTATGCGTCCAACTGGCGCAATTGAATTTTAAATTTCAATAATCATTAAATTAATCAATTTTTTGATGCTCAATCACTCCCACCGCCCATTCTATAAAAGTGTCGGATTAGTACGAATGTTTTTTAGATGCGGGACTTTAGTATCTTCATACAGGATCAGTTTCATGAAACTTCTATGCGTTCAAGTGGCGCAATTGAATTTTAAATTTCGAAAATCATTAAATTATTCAATTTTTTGATGCTCAATCGCTTCCAGAGCCCGTTCTTTTAAAGTGTCGGATTAGGATGAATGTTTTTTCGATGGGGACTTTAAAATCTTAATACAGGATCAGTTTCATGAAACTTCTATGCGTCTAAGTGGTGCAATTGATTTTCAAATTTCGAAAATGATTTAATTAATCAATTTTTTAATGCTCAATCACTCCCACCGCCCATTCTATAAAAGTGTCGGATTAGAACGAATGCATTTTAGATGCGGGACTTTAGTATCTTCATACAGGATCAGTTTCATGAAACTTCTGTGCGTCCAAGTGGCGCAATTGATTTTCAAATTTCGAAGATCATTAAATTATTCAATTTTTTAATGCTCAATCACTCCTCGGAATAAGACGCTTTCTGTAACTGTATGTATAGAAATCTGTCGAAGACATAATGAAGTTCATACATTTCGTCCTTGCTCCATATTCTAAAAGAATTTCAAAAATTATCCAAGGAGACTATCATCTTTTGCCGATGATTATGAGCTGGCATTTCAATATTGCTGTTCCTCAGGCTGGACCACTTATAAACTTCCTGTGAGACGAATTCGATTTGCACATGAACTCAAATCAAAATATATCGACTACGAGATATGGAACGACCATTGTGCAGTTTTTCAATGGCTGATGCCACACTAGTGTAACTGGTATTCGGTAACTCGTTTATTTCCTCTTTACCAATAAAATCAATCAAAAAATTAGATAAAACCGGCGTAGATAAAACCGATTTTATTGGTAAAGAGGAAAGAAACGAAAAAATTACCAGATAAAAGTTACCCTAGTGTGGACTCAGTGTTGTGCCTGTTTTTTACGTTACGTAATATACTCGGTTTTTTACATGTAAAATACGTATTTTACACATAACAATTTTTTACAAAATGTAAAATACAAAAACTATTCGTAACTAATTCAAAATTACTTATAACGGGTGATTTTTTTGTGGTTAGGATTTTCATGCATTAGTATTTGACAGATCACGCGGGATTTCAGACAAGGTGTCAAAGAGAAAGATGCTCAGTATGCTTTGACATTTCATAATGAATAGACTTACTAACGAGCAACGCTTGCAAATAATTGAATTATATTACAAAAATCAGTGTTCGGTTCGAAAAGTGTTTCGCGATTTACGTCCGATTTATGGTCTACATAATCGACCAAGTGAGCAAACAATTAATGCGATTGTGACCAAGTTTCGCACTCAGTTTACTTTATTGGACATTAAACCAACCACACGAATGCGTACAGTGCGTACAGAAGAGAATATTGCGTCTGTTTCTGAGAGTGTTGCTGAAGACCGTGAAATGTCGATTCGTCGCCGTTCGCAGCAATTGGGTTTGTGTTATTCGACGACATGGAAGATTTTACGCAAAGATCTTGGTGTAAAACCGTATAAAATACAGCTCCTGCAAGAACTGAAGCCGAACGATCTGCCACAACGTCGAATTTTCAGTGAATGGGCCCTAGAAAAGTTGGCAGAAAATCCGCTTTTTTATCGACAAATTTTGTTCAGCGATGAGGCTCATTTCTGGTTGAATGGCTACGTAAATAAGCAAAATTGCCGCATTTGGAGTGAAGAGCAACCAGAAGCCGTTCAAGAACTGCCCATGCATCCCGAAAAATGCACTGTTTGGTGTGGTTTGTACGCTGGTGGAATCATTGGACCGTATTTTTTCAAAGATGCTGTTGGACGCAACGTTACGGTGAATGGCGATCGCTATCGTTCGATGCTAACAAACTTTTTGTTGCCAAAAATGGAAGAACTGAACTTAGTTGACATGTGGTTTCAACAAGATGGCGCTACATGCCACACAGCTCGCGATTCTATGGCCATTTTGAGGGAAAACTTCGGAGAACAATTCATCTCAAGAAATGGCCCGGTAAGTTGGCCACCAAGATCATGCGATTTGACGCCTTTAGACTATTTTTTGTGGGGCTACGTCAAGTCTAAAGTCTACAGAAATAAGCCAGCAACTATTCCAGTTTTGGAAGACAACATTTCCGAAGAAATTCGGGCTATTCCGGCCGAAATGCTCGAAAAAGTTGCCCAAAATTGGACTTTCCGAATGGACCACCTAAGACGCAGCCGCGGTCAACATTTAAATAAAATTATCTTCAAAAAGTAAATGTCATGGACCAATCTAACGTTTCAAATAAAGAACCGATGAGATTTTGCAAATTTTATGCGTTTTTTTTAAAAAAAAAGTTCTCAAGCTCTTAAAAAATCACCCGTTAGTTCATAATCTCAATTCTTACGTATCTATATAAAGAAAATTGGATATGGGTATGATGTAAAATGAGAATTGAACTTTAAATAATTGAATTGAATTGAATTTATTTATAATTCTTCTAATTTATTAATTATAATTAAAAGTAAAATATTTGTAGAAAAATATAAATAAAATTATTTTTTTTTTCAAAGAAAATATGGTTTGTTTCTCAGCTAACTTATTTTTTAGAATAGAAAAACAAAATCCACAACACTATGGGATTGAAGTGTAAAACGATTAATCATTGAACACATTCAATATTAATGCTATAACATTTTAATGTTATCGGTTACAAAAATTGTTTAGATGATTACGAGAAATCATTACCATCTTTCGACAAGATTATTTAACTTGACACAGACAGAGACATCTGTAGTGCAATTTGATCTCTACCGATTATTGCTTAAAATAAGAATTACATTGCTTAAAATAAACAACTTCATACTGCTTTAATATCTAGCAAAACGAAATAAAAGAATTGTTGCGCTATGTGACGTGAGAAGAAAAAATCCAAAAATTTAGGTGTCATTTGTTATTGTCAAATGTCAAGACAAAAAAACAAAAATAAAAATCGAAAAATAAAATCAGGTATATAAAAATTTAAATATTATATTATATCAAAATAATATAATTATATCCACCAGCTCCAAATACACCAGCTCCAAAACTAGAGGATTTTTTTATTACGGCCAAGGAATCAAGGATAGTGCAAATTTGCTTGAAAACGATATTTCGTATGAATGAGTTGGAGTTCAAAACTATGCTTATTCGATGTATCGCTCATCTTAGCATTAGCTATAAGAATACGGCAAATCAAAATTTGGCCCGAGATATTAAAATTTTACTAACCGTTTTCGAGTGAGTTTTCTATTACTTATTAAATTACAAGTCAAATGAAACTATACCAATGGCTCTTTGGCTCGAATATTTTAATTTTCTTAACTAAGTAGAATTTTGGCTGAAAAATAAATATTTTGTTTACTTATGCTTATAATAATTATTAATAAAAAACAAATATGTTGTATTTCAAAAAAATTGTTAATTATTTATTATAAATTCAGTTTTACTTTTAAAAGTAACATTAATGAAATTTTGTTTATCGCAACATCACTATCAACAAATCGAATTAGAATTTCTTTATTATTTAAAGAATAATATTAATAAATAGGAAATAATTTTTTAGACCTATTAAATGTCAGGCTATTTCGAATTAGGCAAGGAATTCGACTCCGATTTGAAAATATCCGTTCAATCTGCGCTATCGATGCTTGAAGATTTAATAATTTCAGTGCTAAGTTGGATCTGGATTCTTTTGAGTATAAAGTTTGGAAAATTCCACTTTGTTTTTGTAAATGTGCCAATCCTCAATCCTCAAATTTCCGTGGCCAATTAAATTTGTTAGACACCAAAATAGTTATGGCAAATATATCAAAACTTATTTTTGATAAAGATTTTATCGAAAGCGTACAAAACTCAAAAGAATTGTTTGATCCCATATGTAATCTTATAAACACTTTCCAACGTGGAAAAACCACTTTTATTTATATTTTTCTACAAATATTTTACTTTTAATTATAATTAATAAATTAGAAGTAATATAAATAAATTCAAAAATTTCAAATCCATTTCTCATTTTACATCATATATCCAACTTTTTTTTCATATACGTAAGAATTGATGTTTTTGAATTAGTTACGAATATTTTACGCAGTGTTCCTCGCAGTAATTGCATTTGCGAAGTGTATATTTGGATAAGGACTTCTGTAGTTATGTCGTATTTTATATTAATTTAACTAAGCATCTTTTATTAATATAGTTTTTATCGAATAAAATTAAATCTATTAATATGATACAAATTTACTTTTCGTATATTAAGGTTTGCGACTTTACTAAGGTTTTTAAATCCGCGTTTGATTTTATACAATATTATACGTATTATACAGTAATTTAAGTATATAACCATTTTTTACGTAAAAAATGTATAAAACAGTTTTTTACATACAATTGCACAACACTGTGTGGATATGCTCAATGAAAATTAGAAAAGTTAGAGTCGACAGTATATGTATCTTATTTCAGCTACCATAATCCAATTGCGTCGATTATACCGAAAGAGTATAGACCAATTTAACGAAAATAAACAAATGAAAAACCCTGGTTAGTAAAATTTCATTCCTTTTTCCTTCAAAGTAAACTGTACACACGCGCTATATACACTCCATGTTTACACATCACCTTGAGAGTACTAATTAACTCACTCTTTTTTTTCTTTTCTAAAGACACCTATAAGTGGATCTGACGGCAAACAAATTAAGCTTGTTGGGTATATTTTTGTGTGCTAATTTTTATTTTCGTAAAGTATGCCGTGCTGAAATTTCATGGAAAAAACCGTGAATGAGCTTATTTTTAATGCACTAGAGCTGTGTTTCTTAATCCATAGATCGAGCAGATTTTGAATCTGAAATTAGGTTTCAATCAGGTTTTACATTTGGTACATCAAAAAAATTATCAACTGTCATCGAACTGTCTAAAATATACACGATTAAAACAAATAAATTGTTATTGTTTATTATTTGGATTCAAATTACGAACACGAAGGGAATATTACGAACGGACGAATACGAACACGAAGTGAATATTAACGTGCTAAATTACTGAGGAAATTGTACCACTTTTTGCAAATAAACTATAAAAAAATATGGCTGTATAAAATAATTATTTCATAATTTAGTAAAATCAATATAAAATAATAATTAAAATTGCTGAACATTAAGAACTGCTAAATAAATATAAACTATAGTACCGGCATAAAATTGGCGAGTACACTGATATCTATTTTGGTCCAATGATAGGTTTAGGTTTTTGTTTTTAGGTTTCAGTGGGTTGACACTTAGGCCATTTTTGGCCCATTGTGATATCACGCATTCACGCCACATCATTAACCCATTCACATATACTCACACAACTACAGTATACCACCTGCACATTGCAAGCTCCATGTCAACCTGTAAATTGACATGGACGGTGGGTCGGCGCTGAATTCTGCACTCCATCAGAGGGTCTTAGTTGTGTTTATTAACATCACCGATTGTAATCGATGATGAAAATTCGATTTGCATCCAGCCACTGATGGGATTCGAATCCAGTACCTCCCGGTCTAAGTGCCGAAGCTTTAACCACTGCACCACTTATCCGGTTGGTACAACGATACACTGATATCTATTTTGGTTACGTTAAATACCCCCGGAATTACAACGTCTTAACGTCGATTAATAACAATTCTAAAATCATTTAGTTAGTGTATCGAATGTAATTCACACACACGCTGCATCTTCAACCGAGGGAGAAGCCTTTTGCTGTTGAGCACCGGAATATATTCACGCATATTGACGTTCCAAACCGATTTACAATTGCAGATAAAGTAAAGCTAAAAAGACTGTACTCGCTAGAGCAGTTAAGCAAATTCGAAAAAGTGCAAATGGTGGAAGACCGAAGTTCTGAAATTGCGCAATTTGCGTAATTTGTTAGACTACATTAAATCTGAACATTATGAGAATCCATGTTACGATGAATTCCCTAATTCAGCACTCTTGTTATTCGCAAGAGAAACCGCACGTTTACCCATATTTTTCATTCGTCATGGCGAAGCGATGCTAAATTTGATGAATTGGAAGTGGCAGCGATTTACGTTATCTTCAAGAATTAGAAGTAAAAATGTTGATGTCATCTCTATTTATTTATTGCACAACCTACTTTTTGTAATAAATCCTAGTTTTAGGCACAAAGCAACAGCATAGATTTGTAGGCCTATAAGGCATCGTATCGTAACGCAGTTCAATTGTGGTTGAGGCTTACAGAAAACTCAGGTTGAACTTGTAATGCATAGTGGACCAAAATACTTAATAGCCAAACAATCGTCAATTTAGTTTATTCCGAATTCATTCAACAATTGGTCTTAAGTATTAAATTTAATACGGGCAATGCTATAGTGCATTGTCATTGTCATACGGCCAACTTATAACAAACGCCAACTTATAACATAAGGAATGATGTTAATGTACAATAAATAGTTAGTGTGAAGTTTCTGACAAAATAACAAAAAACCTTACAACAGCCAAAAAGTGAAAATGAAACCACTACACTTTTCTAAAAATCGAATATGAATATATCAAGGTCGTATTTTGTTATTTTTTACCCATTTTTTTAAAATCTGGTGATATATAATATCATGTAGTATAAACTCAGTTTTAATAAAATAACTACATAAATTAAAAATAAAGGGCTCATTTTACTGAGTAAGAAAATAATATAATCTAAAATACATTATTACGAATTTGTTGATTGTTTTACCTATTTACACTAAACCTAGAAACTCGTTTACTCAAAGGGTAATAATAACAGTCAATCGTAGAGATGACTAAGTAATTCTGTGAACATCACATTGTTGAGTAACCTAACTGGATCATATGAGGTGATCGTCATTTAAGCGCGACCCTCAGGGGTTGATTTATCGATTTTACAGTAATGCACTACACAAATATTCGAAATCCGTTTATTTAATGGTCAATAACAGTCAATCGTAGAGATGACTAAGTAATTCTGTGAACATCACCTTGTTGAGTAACCTAACTGGATCATATGAGGTGATCGTCATATAAGCGCGACCCTCAGGGGTTGATTTATCGATTTTACAGTAATGCACTACACAAATACTCGAAATCCGTTTATTCAATGGTCAATAACAGTCAATCGTAGAGATGACTAAGTAATTCTGTGAACATCACCTTGTTGAGTAACCTAACTGGATCATATGAGGTGATCGTCATATAAGCGCGACCCTCAGGGGTTGATTTATTGATTTTACAGTAATGCGCTACACAAATACTCGAAATCCGTTTATTCAATGGTCAATTACAATCAATCATAGAGATGACTAAGTAATTCTGTGAACATCACCTTGCTAAGTAACCTAACTGGATCATTTGAGGTGATTATAATATAAGCGCGACCCTCAGGGGTTGATTTATCGATTTTACAGTAATGCACTACACAAATACTCGAAATCCGTTTATTCAATGGAGGATCAATGCAGGAAACTACTATAATGAATGAATTCTATTCTACTATAATCAATGCAGGAAACTACTAAAGCGATCCAGCCACTTCTCAGGAACAGGTTTTCTTATAAAAATGAAATACAAAATACAATTGAGGTTAACTCCACGTGCGGATTTGACTCTTTATCGCAAATAGTTTGCACAGTATTAATAGAATATCAATATTTAAATATAAAATTAAAGGAAATTAACCCAGAATTTTTTAGTTTCATAAATAATGTTAACAGCTACGGAGCTGTTGATTCCACACATAAGGAGCGAACAAAGTTGTTGTTGAATTGCTTTAATATTGTAAATTTAACAGAAAATATAAATCTTAATTGTATTTGTAATATTTCAAAATATATTGAGTTTTTTATGAGACGCTCCATTCAACTAATATTTAAATGTTCAAAATGCTTCATTGAACACGATATCGATTATTTTTATTTGCCAATCGATTATATAAATTTTCGAGAAAAAGATTTAAAAAATATTGCTGCAATATTTAAATTTGTTGGCTGCAATTGAAAAAACTGCAAACAACCGATTAAAAGTCCAGACGAGCTTTCAGTTAAAACTAAAAATGGCTTCGTAATTTTAGACGTACAACCAATAAATTTTAATTTATTTTATAATATAAAAATTAATGATATTTCACAAGAAGTGATTGTAGGTAAAACGAAATTAAAATTAGTTGCATTTGTTCATTAAC
The DNA here is from genome assembly GCA_932526605.1 of Nephrotoma flavescens. Lineage (NCBI taxonomy): Eukaryota > Metazoa > Arthropoda > Insecta > Diptera > Tipulidae > Nephrotoma > Nephrotoma flavescens. The sequence continues at coordinate 62,978,699 of OW052222.1, read as the reverse complement.
GCGGAGCGAATTCTACGTCCCCAGGTCATTATATAGCTTACATTAAAGGGAAATCCGGCTTATGGAAAATACATGATGACCTCGCTGAAGAAGTTTACGACACAAATTCACAAAATAAAGTTAATCCAGTTACGCTTTTCTATATATAAAATGAGACAAAATAAAAAATAGCTCGCTGATCAGCAAAACACAAATTCTTCAAAATTCCATTTTCCTTATTGCACTATTAAAAATATTCCCTATTGTGCTCATAATTAACATACCACGTAAAAATAAAACCCAGGCTATTTACTAATACTTTTTACACCATTTGCCGTAGGCACTTGGCGAAACACACTTACACAATAAACACTTATTTACTAATAAGTACCTTAACATCTTAATTATACACCGGGGAAAATATATAAAAATCATCTTCCAAGAATTTGTGCAGTCCAAGTGTGCAGTGTATTACTGTAAAATCGATAAATCAACCCCTGAGGGTCGCGCTTATATGACGATCACCTCATATGATCCAGTTAGGTTACTTAACAAGGTGATGTTCACAGAATTACTTAGTCATCTCTACGATTGACTGTTATTATTACCCTTTGAGTAAACGAGTTTCTAGGTTTAGTGTAAATAGGTAAAACAATCAACAAATTCGTAATAATGTATTTTAGATTATATTATTTTCTTCCTCAGTAAAATGAGCTCTTTTTATTATTAATTATTTTTAATTTAGTTATTTTATTAAAACTGAGTCTATACTATATGATATTATATATCACCAAATATCAAAATATGGGTAAAAAGTAACAAAATACGACCTTGATATATTCATATTCGATTTTTAGAAAAGTGTAGTGGTTTCATTTTCACTTTTTGGCTGTTGTAAGGTTTTTTGTTATTTTGTCAGAAACTTCACACTAATCAATAAATAATAATACTCTACAATTATCTACCAATTATCTACATTCTCGACATGTTCTATGCCAATTGTCTACATTGTCGACGCATTATCGACGCCATGACGTAGAAAATTCCAAAATACGTGTAGACGCACAACGCTGGCCATGAGTCAAACACTCAAAGTGACCAACCTAAAGAACAACAAATGGTTCATATACCAATCAGGCTAGGCCAGGCCCGAGTAATCAATAGCTACATAAAAATCATCCTTAATCGAAAATCAATACTACGAAGAAAATCTCAGCACCAATCAGGACAACAATAAAACAATTATATTACCGTATCACAACTGGACGCTGAAATTCAGGGATAACATCTAATTCTTACAGGAACATACACTTTCTAACACAAGTAGAAGGTGCAGCACAACCGGAGTTGTTAAAATTATCATCATAGCAATGATCGTTTAAACATAAGTTCCTTGTTATTCCAACCTGTCTATAAATGTTTTCCAAAAATGTTATTTTTGATAAAAGAAAGGAAAAAGAAACAAATTGTCTGTGATTTTCAATTCCCACCCTACCCATGCAAACTCTTAAGTATTCACGGATTACGGCATATCCATATCCAAGGACAAACCATTCGAAATTCATGTAGAAATTATATGTATGAGTCAAGTTTAGGTTACGAATATATTAAAATTTAGAAACATTCAGTAGATTACCCAACGGAATCTGATGAGAAGACAGTGTTAGCAATATTGTCGGCACAACTTTAAAATCATTGCTAAAAGTTGGTTCCAGAGGAACTACTAAATTTGATTTAAAGTAATTCCGTGGCTCTAATAAATTTCCAACAACAGCTAAAAACTTTGTGAATATGTTTTTATATACAAATTCAGTTCCTGAATGATTTATGTCCAACAATTTGCCAGGCTGAATTAACAAAAAAAATAATTCACTCAAATTATAAATTCCACTCAAACCACTGTATAAAAAATTATAGAGTTGGGATATCAGCCATAAACCGCCGGAAGATATTAAACACGTGTTTCCATATAAATTCCACCCAAATATATGTAACAGCATATAATTTTTTACATAACATTAATCCCCCAAATAACAAAAACCGCACATAACATTTCACAACATCGTACATTTTTTCCAACACAGCTACAACAACTGAAAAAAAGGATTAAATTTTCATTGCGCTCATAGAACACATGTATCAAAATACACCATAAAAATTCACCACGTTTTATTTATTTTACCAAACTGAAAGCTTGCATCTTCCCGTAGCGAGCACACGCTTTGTGTATTTTGTAAAATATTAATTTCATCACAACAACAAAGTTTATCGCCAAAAACAAAAAATAAATTTAATTTGTGTTTAAAGCACCTGTGAAATTGGGGTATTATATTACAATGGGTAAATACGTAACGGAATATTTTAAATTCCTTATTATTTCTCGTCCGCACGTTATAATTATCCATGTTAAACACTAACAATTTAATTTTATTGTGCATATCAACTCGTCGTGTTTGAGGCACTCTCCAAAAAAAAAGGGTTAAAAACTAATAAATCCTTTTTGCACAGTTTAAAAAATAATTGTATTTTGTTTGTACCCGAGTTTTTATACCACCCCCTCCCAAAAAAACAAAAAAAATATATAATAAAATTATGTAAATGCGGGAAAAAGTACTCACTTGCGTCTACGTAATTAATCCAAATATTAAATGCCACCAATAAAATTATATTAAAATTCATTTTTTAAGTTTATTTATTTATTTAAATATTTAATTAAATTTTTCCTAGTTTTGTTGTTATTGTATTTTTTATTACTCCTAATGAATAAATAAATTTTTTCTTTTTATTTTTTTTCGTTCCTTTTTTATTTCGGTTTCGGTTTGTTTTTATTATTTCTTAAATAAAATTATAACCATTAAAACTAGAAAAAAAATGAATAAAAAATCAAGAAATTAAATTATCACTTTTTATGTATTTTTTGTCTTTAATTTTATTATAAAAAAATAAAATCAAAAAGTTTTTTCTTAGAAATACTAAGTTTTCCCTTTATATGATTTTTACAACATAGCACAGCACAACACACACACAAGCCACATACACAGAATTTATGTTTTACTTTTGTAACAACAAAATCAAAATAATAAAAAAAAAGTTTACGAGATAAAAAAAAAATTAGATACGAAAGCTTTTTCAGGAAAAAATATATCAAACACAAGAAAAAAGCTTTGCCACGTTTGTTTCCCGTCAAACTGTACCGAATGAAACACTGTGATACACTAAAAGATGAATACAGAATTTTTTGTTTGTGTTTTAAATTTCAAAACAAAAACAAAAAAAAACTGAAAGGAAAATGTGGAAAAAAGAAAAATAATATTTTTGTGTATAAATAATATTTCACTGTGCAGTGCGCTTTCTCCTGAATAAATTTCCCGTTTGCTTGCAAATCGTTAGCTCGATCTATCAAACAGTTTACGATTGATTGAAGCGTTTACCAAAAGACAAGGCGGTATTTATAGACACGACAATACCGATTAGTCTCAATTAAAATACAAACTCATATATATGTATATGAAAGGATATATGATGGAGGAAAAATTCCAACGGAATGAAAAATGAGAAAATAAGATGAGGAGATTTGCTCTTTTCTTTTCAATTTTTATTTTGCAATTTGTGATATACCTCACAGTTTTTCCATTTTTATTGTGTGCATATACAATGAATACTAATCGCTTTAATATATAAAATTGTTGTCTATATAAATGTTTAGTGTCTATGTATGTTTATGTACCGCATGTAAGATGATTTATGATGTAGGTACAATATATTACTCATATATGTGCAGTGTTAATATTTACTGCTGCATGGTTTATGTTCGTATTTGAGATCATTATGTCTGCGGTGACATTCCAGCTTCTTAATTAAAGTTTTATGTGTTAAACTGTGAATAGCTGGGTAGCGAATTCCAAGATTCATACCTCCTCGCGGTGCTCTCTGGGTACCTAAATGAATCAGGCTGTGTAGGGCAGACGAGCAGGAGAAATTCTGTTTATATTCATGGACACTACACGTCAGGGCGATTCATTGGCACCCCAAAACCAATACCAAACCAGCGTTTGTTCTCTAGGATGGGAGTGACTGAGGCGGGCGTCTGACAGGGACTGGATCTCTTGAGATTCTCACCAGTACATGAACCACACAAGTGAAAAGCGGATTGAACTGCAGGCCAGTAATCTTCTCTCATAAAAACAGTTGGGTTGGGAGCCCTGATCAGAGACCTCGGATTGCCGTATATGGGATTCGTGGGGTTGACCTCGAAAGTTATGGGACCTGGAGATCTGCAGAACCTTTAGAACCAAGCAGGGCTAAAGTTTTCTTTACGTATACATTGAGAAAATCAGGTAAATAGTATAAATTTTTAAATGCAAGATTGTTTATCAACAGTTTTAGTTTAAATTACCCCATTCTCCGGGAAAGTTTTCACTTTAAGAAAAAATTGCGTATTATTTTATTCAAAATACGTTCAAATGTGTAATTTTTATAAAAATTTTGATATTAGGATTGTATCTTAACAGTTTTTCGACAATACAAGTAATTTTAAATTTTAAAATTTTTTCAATTTTTTTTTACTTACTTAAAAATTATAAATAAAATTTGTCACTTGAAAAGCGGGGGTCTAAGCCGTTTGTATTTTTCCCCAAGGTATATAACGAATTAAAATTACATTAAAAAAAATTTATATTTACAAAAGTTGATTTTTTTTAACATTTAGTGCCACTATCAAAAGAAGCGATTAGAGCGATAAAAACTCTTTGATCTGTGACTGCAATTAAAAAAAATAAAAAAAAAATTGAAAAAATAAAAAAGGGAAAAATTTTCCGGAAAAATTTTACTTCCCTCTCCTAAAAACTGATAGTAAACAACGCCGCATTTAAAAATTTTCAAAATTTATACTTATTACCTGATTTTCTCGAAGTACGTAAAGAAGAATTTATACTTATTACCTGATTTTCTCGAAGTATATACGTAAAGTAAAATTTCGCCCGAAGCGTCTTTATACCTCGGCTTCTATTATACCTCTGTGAGTTTTTTCGTGCTCTTTAATGGGCCTATTCCATTCAAAAATACGAGATTTGTACAAAATTAAAAAGAGACAAGAATAAAATATCTACATGAGAGTGACTGAGACACATTTTTTTGTAGTAGAAAATGTATGGGAATTTTTCGACTATGATACAATCATAACCTAAAAATTATTTAAATACAATGAAAAATCGTAGTTTTTAATAATTAATGATGTATTTTACACCATATAAATCATTTAAAAAAATAAATATTATTTTTGAAATGGCGGAAATAGTCTTGTTATATTTTAGTTTCTTTAATTTGGAGTAATACACAGAAAGTACTCTGCTGTGAGGAGAAAATTTTGACAAGTTCCGGTATAACCTAAAAAATCAAAAAATTTATGTCACACATAATAAACCAAAATGGCTACAATACAATAGAGAAACCTAAAGTGAAGATAATTTTTTTAAAATAAAACATGTTTTTAAATAAACAACGATTACGTTTTAATTTCTTAAGAAATAGTCAAAAAGTCGAGTAATGACTTGGAATTTATTAGCTGAATTGGAAACTACGCAATAATATTAAGCTGAACGAAAACTCATTGCGGAAAGTTAAAAGTTCATATCGCCACTGGTTCGACCTTCTGTAGTTGTGGTACAAGGTTTAATGCAAGTCATAAATACTCGTAAGTTCCCAGAGTTATAATCTCGATTAAATTTCTATTTTATTCTTGTATGTGTTTAATTTATTTTAATTATTCTAGATTATTATATTTGGATGAAGAAGCATTCGCGACTTCGAAATTTAAAGGCTTAATTGAGAAAACATGCACTTCACATTGAAGAAACTAAGGGAGCTTCTAACATAATGTCAAGAATCTTAAAATATTAATTCTTCAACGACAATAGCGATTAACATCGAATGATGAACCAATTTCAAGGGCCGCCGTGTATTTGCGTTGCTCGATTTCAATACTTTTCTATTTTTTAAGAGGCCCTATACCGGATAAAACATTTTGGAACAATTTAAAGAATTGGCTTAAGAAATTACATATTTAGTTTACATATAAGAGTGGCTACATGGCAAGATCATATGTTTTTGCTGTTTCATATACATACTTAGATCTCCGAGCGGAACACCTACCTGGGGCGGTATGTTGTACCATCACTTCGAATCGAATTCGAAAAAAGTCGTATCGAAAAATTGAAAGTTGTATCATTTTTGTTTTTCGAAAATGATACAACATACCGCCATTTGACTTTTTTCGAAATTCGATTCGAAGTGATGGTACAACATATCGCCCCTGGATAACATCTATGTGTTCAATTCCAGATTTATTTACAGACGTTCTGAGGTTTGTTTTTTGCGAGTAATCATGTTGATCATTGTATAACAAATAAGAATATTAAAAGTAATTCTCTTACCAATTAAACAGCGTAATGAATTTTTGAAACAGCTAAAGCTGGAACATGTTATTCACTCTGTGAAAGATGACGACCCTATCGGGATTATTTAATAAAACTTTAAATCGGATTTATTTATCTTTATTAATGTATTGCTGTGGAAAGTAAAATTCACCACCACGCGAATCTTTTTATGAAAGTTCTTTTCTAAAATCACGGCATCATAAAAATTGAACTTCTAAAGTCACGTCGTCGTATATCTGTTCACTATATAAAAATTTACAAAAAATAAATTAAAAAGAGAGTTGGGGATTTTTATATTTGATTTTTATATTTTCTGCTATAAAAAATACTCAGCTTGATATTTTTTAAGGAAAAGTTATAGCAACTCAACAAAAACAAAAAAAATCGAATCATCTATACGTTTCTCACAAATAGAAATGGTTTATTTCCGTCTCTTTTTAATTTTGTACAAAATCTCGTATTTTTGAATGAAATAGACGTAATATTTTTGGTAAAAAAAATGCTATGTGGTTTCGGTTTGCCATCTGTCCGTCTGTGTGCACAATAACTTGAGAACGGATGGAGATATCAACTTAATTTTTTCACTGAAAGTTCAAACAATCCATGGGAATGATCCCTATTGATTTGAAAATTACTGTGTTTAGGGTATTCGAAGATAAGTAGGGTTTTGTTAACCCCCCTCCTTAAAATTGTTAGATTTTTTTTTATTTTCTATTCTATTTCGGTTTCATAGAGCATGTGAATGTGGAATAAAAATATATCTCGTTTGGATGTGGTTTTGTGTGGGTGGTGTGGTTATGGGGGTGGTAGGAGTGGTGGTATGGGAGGTGGAGGGGTGGGATGAGGCGTTTTGGATTTGGTGTGGGAATTTGAGATTTGGTGGATGAGGGTTTGTGTGGATGGTTTGTGTGTGTGTGTGGAAGTGGGTATGGAGGTGTTAAAGGGTGATAATATGGGTGGGCGGTATAGGGTGGTACGGGTGAGATAGATTTTGGGGGTTTTGGATGGTGGGTGAGGGTGGTAATAATGTTTAGGTGTGATAATTTGTGTTTATTTTTGTGGAAAAGCTATTTTCTTATATTTTGAAGGCAACAAAAATGCTTATAGAGTACGGCTCCGAACCTTTCCCGTCTTTTTTGTATTTTTTCAATTTTATTTTTGTAGTTACCAAATAATTAACCTTAATATGTAATTATAATTTTATTACCTAATAATACACATTTGGAATCGCTGGCTGTTCTAAGTGAATTTTTTTTTAAAGTGTAGTGCAGTAGTGTTGTAGTAAAAATATTGCTGATTGTTAAATTTTAAACTCAAAACACACTGTGTACATATTAATAATGTCGGTCCAAAATAAGTGCATTGATTATGAATTTATCTTCATGGTTTTTTTCATGCAGCGGGTACTTATGTAACAACGTTATAGACTACAGATGTGCGGCTAGTAACGCAACTAAATCGCAGAAAAAATTTCCAAATGATTTACGGAAAGGTATGAAATTAATGATGGACGATGTGACTGGTCTGTGGTGGTTCTGTAGTAAACGTGAAAACGGATTGAATAACATCCTACCCAAAATCGACAAATCACCCAAAAAAATAGAAGAATCAGAGTAGACCATAATCGATAATGTTCTCGAAAGAATGAATCAATTAGAAGAGACATTAACAACAGTAGTTCGGGCCTTATCCCAATCTGCTGTTCAACCAGAAGAAAGTCGGGTCACAAGATCCATGTCCGAAGCCTCCACCCAGACCGAAACACCAAGTCTAGTGAACAAAAACCATACGACATAATCACTAACATCACCGTCAGCCATCCAAAACCAACAAATTATAGATCATTTAAAGCCAACACGAAATAATAATCTACTGGGAGCATCACAATCAACCATACCTGTCCCTATTATTAATACAACTGCCAATGACGTTGAATTAATGGATGAGTACATGATTCGAGTGGCACAACCCAGAAGTGGCTTTTCGTTAGCCGAATCCATTATTCAATGCCGGATGAACAGTTCCGCAAACTAGTGATAATGATCGCGAATACTAACGATCTGTTTGCCCAACGCATGGTGCCGAAAGCAAGCTTTGGAAAGAAATATGATTATGTATCATATAAAATCAATATTCCGCAGGTGAAGTTTTTGAAAGCACCATCAACTCTACTTTGTGGCACTGGCTGTGAAAGAATTTGATTGGGGTCGAAGAAAGGCGTTTTTTCGGTCAGCTCATACGCGCCACCTAATCTAGTAGCAAATTTTGAAAAATAGTGCCACAAAACCTGAATATAATCATGACACCCAACCTTGTCACGTCCACAAAAAACTATTGAACACACATTTTACTTTCAAAATGTAAATAAAATGTCTTCAAAGGCAGCCCAATTCATAATTTTGTTTTAAAGACACTCTTTCCGGTTTATATCATCTGTGAAATATCATTCAACGATACAATTTTGAGTTCGAAATCCTTCTCTAGTCAATATGTGGTTTATAGATGTGATCGATCACCACAAACAAGCATAAAAAATCAATCCATCGATCGAGCAATTATGTGTGTTACAATTGCCATCAATAATAAGACAGTACGCATTTACATTGCGTATATTCCACCTGATTCGCCTACATCATCGTATACCAAGTGCTGTGACACAATTATGGAAATTACCAATACGGCCCATCATTCAGACATAATTTTAATAACTGGGGATTTCAATCTCTCAAATGTTAGTTGGACTTATGATGAAGAAACTAACGAGATTATGCCTGAAAACATGAATTCGGATAACGAGTACCTATTCGTTGACAACATATTTGACCCAAATTTGAGTCAAATCTGTGAATTAAAAAAAAAGACGAGACCGAACCGTGGACCTTATTTTTACTAATGAACCAGTTTTATTAAGAACAGAAGAATCACCGACATCTTTCGTAATAAATGATATTCACCACAAAGTAATAGAATAATCTTGGAAACCAAAGTGAATAACATGTTCCAAAATTACCAAAACCGGAAACCATATTACAACTTCAGAAAGGCCAATTCGAATAACTTACAACAATATTTTGAGAAAAAAATTGGAATGCCGAGTTTAACAGCGATGACATAGATGTAAATGTGGAAAAATTTTACACACATCTCTTTAAAGGAATTGATTTATTTATCCCCGTGTCTATGAGCAAACCGAACAAATATTCTCCATGGTATAACCAAAATTTTGAATCTTATTTTGACTGAGATACAGAGACTATATCTTCAATCTAAATGATAAAATAAAAGGCGATCCCAGACACCTTTGGAAATTTTTTAAAACCAAACGCGAAATTGATGGTTACCCAGCCTGGATGAAATTTAATGATCAAAATTCTTGTGGTCATAACCAACATGTTCGCTGAGTTTTTCCAATCTGTTTATAAAGCGGAAGACATTGATAATTGTAAAGATCCAACCACTAGTGAATATAGTACATTCATATTTACTCCACACATCGAGTTAGAACACATCCAGCGAGCATTGATAGGATTCGGAGAAGGATATGGTCTTGATGGTATTCCGGCTTCATTTTTAAAAAATTCTAAAAATATGGCAATTCTTCTAAGCATTTTGTTCAATCAGTCATTAAAATTGGCAACATTTCCACCAAAATGGGAAATAACTAGAGTGACGCCTATTTTCAAAACTGGATCTAGAAATGATGTTTCTTGCTGCAGAGGTATTACATCCATATCTACTATACCTAAATTATTTGAACTAGTAGTATGCAACTCATTCAAAGCAGTGCTTCCGCGGTATTTAGCACAATATCAACATGGCTTTATGTCTAAAAGATCAGTATCTACAAATCTCATAGAATTTACTAGCTATTCTATTAAAGAAAATGAGAAGCACAAACAAGTTGACGTAATATACACCGACTTTGCAAAAGCTTTCGACTCCATCAACCATTGTAAAACTTTGGAACACATTTTCAAGTTCGGATTTTCCAGCCATTTCGTAGCCTGGTTCAAATCTTATTTGACTAATCGAATCCAATATATTGAAATAGGAGGTAAAACGTCGAATAGAATAAAAGCAACCTCTGGTGTACCACAAGGCTCTCTCGTTGGCCCATGGATTTTCACAATCTTCATAAATAGTATTACCGAAGTGATAAAGCATTTCAGTATCCTGATGTTCGCAGATGACCTCAAAATCTACAATGCCATCGAGTCAGTCGACGATGCCAATAAACTACAGGAAGATATTGACAACCTAGCGTTATGGTGCGAGTATAATTCTCTAAGTCTCAATATTGGAAAGTGCAAATTTCTATTATTTCACCGAAAAACCAACCCTGTTTCACAAGGCTACAAGGTAAATGGTGTACTCCTTCAGGTAGTACTTGAGACTAAATACCTAGGGGTTACTTTTGTTGAAAAAATGAGCTTTACTAAGCACATTGAGCTGTGCATCGCTAGGGTGAACATGGAGTTCGGTGGTGTCCGTTCTACGAAGATCATATCCAGAGTATTAAGAAAATTTAGAAGAAGTTTATACGCTACTTGACCTAGAAAGACGGATGGGTTTATGACCATGATCTACCATACCACGTAAACATACAGCGACAACCACCTTATTTACCTGGGTGCAAGACAGACAACTTGACAACTCTTGAAAATAGACGCGAATTGCTAAAAAGTACCTTTATTGGTAATCTCCTACTAGGTCTAATCGACGCATCGAATGTGCTAAAGTCAATTAAAATAAATGTTCCTGGTAGACATCTAACATATCATGGCTTCCTCTACTTAGACAGACACAGAACCAACTACGGCGATAATGAACCAGTGAAGATGATGTGTAAAAGTTTCAATAGAATTAACTATTTATTTGTTTTTTGTTTAACTAGAGATAATTTTAAAAGTAGGTTAAGGCAATTTTATGCCTCTCAGTGAGTTTTTTGGCTTGTTACTTTACTTTTATATTTCAAATTTTCAAATCCAACGCGGATTTATTTTATTTTGTATTCTTAATTTAATATTTTTCAAGTCAAATTTGTAGACTTATTTCAATATAAATAAATAAATAACTATGATTGTGTTTTCTCGATACGTTTTGTCGTTATAGTGACGAAAACCGTTGATTGAATACATAATAGATATTACTACTCGGAATTCTACCGCTACGTTTGGTTAATGTCTCTACTAGTCACATATAGATAGAGGCATAGTTGTGTGATAGTGGTTTTTTCTTTCTAGCAACATAAACACCGAACAATTTAATTGTTTTTGTTTTTCCCCATATAAAAATTGCGTTTGTATTGTATATCAACTATTTATTATTACATAAAAAAATATCATTTTGAAATGTTACAACTGCTATTTCACTTACTCTTAACAATTGTACCATCAATATAATATAACAAAATAAAGACAGAAAAACTATGAAAGGAAGAAACTTATGATTGAACAAAAGGTGTAGGCAAAAATATGAAAATTAAAAAATTATTGCTTTTGAAAAATGTATATAACGCTACTGTTTTATAATGCAATGGAAGAAAAAGAAAACTTGTGCAAATGATAAATAATGTATGTTGTGTGATCAGATGATTTTGGAAATCATGTTTTTATAATTAAAACTAATTTTGAGGTCTTCTTTAAGATTAAATCATTTAAAATCATATTAACATCGTTTTCCCAGACAAGTTTTCAGGTTTTACAACACACAATTATAGGATTTTTGATTTGTATGTTGTTTACATAAAAATGGAAGACTGAATATTTCTAATTTATCAAGCGTAAGAGATAAATATTTAATTAACAATAAGTTTATTGACCCACTAAAAATAAATAAATTTTAGTATATTTACATTGTATATTGAAATTTCATTTTTCCAATATTAGTAAAATATTTGTGGCATGTAAATTTATTATTTGTGGCATGTAAAAAATAATTTTATTTAGAAATTAAAAAAATTATAACACAAAAATTAAAAAATTGTTGCAGTGCAAATATACCGAATAGCTAAATATTCCCATCGCCATATTATCTGTAAAAATGTCATGTACAACCTCCACACATTTGGTTGGAACACGACTGAAAAAATGAAAACAGAAAGAAAAACATAAACACAATTTCATTATTATTGTCTATTTATTTGTGTCATATATATTGCATATATTCAGTTGAGAGAGAGGGTTCTTACTTCACAAATTAATTTAGCTAGAAGATGAGCCCCACATAATCCTAATCTTGGAAGTGATTCTTGCTTGATTGGAGCTACGTTAGATTTAGCCGTGATGAGTTCAGTCCGTATGTCATCATTTTCATCTCTACTGCTGCCTAGGCTCATTCGCTCGCATCACAAAACCCGTGGAGCTGATCGTTTCGATTTAGGCGTTGACGTATTTGAAGTCGTTTCTATACTAACTCGATATCACTTGGTAACTCGTTGTCCCAGTCTAACTTTCTCAACCAAAATTTTTGATACAGCATCTTAGCCATTATAATGAAGGAGACAAAAATCCATGCGGATCAAAAGCTTTAGACGAGTTTGAACTTAGTGTTTGCTTCGTTGAGATTCTATCTTTAGGTTTAGGATCGCGATTTAATTTTTGCTCTAAATTAAAAATTCGTTTATCTGCGATATTTCACAATAAATTTACCAGTGTAGTGCCGCAAAATATTTAACTTAAAATTCTCCTCGTATTCGTTCTCTTCCCTGGAAAATGGAATACATTTTAGGATTTCCTCCATTACCCAAAATCGATTAAATGCTTCATCGACGTTTAGACCCAAGTTAATGCTAATGCTCATTAATGGATTTTCAATTTTCGATGCTTCCCCTGTATTTTTGACTATTAAATTGCCCTCTAGGTTATTAAAACGTCCTTCTCGTAATACGTTTATAAATTTATCTGCTCCAATAATCATATCCACTACTCCAGGCTTATTAAAATAGGGATCGGCCAACAGCAACTCTTTAATCTTTTAGTGTTTACGTGGCAATGCAAGTCTTTGTGCACAAGCCTCCGAGATAAAGGATGCGGAAGGAGAGAAGGAAGAACCCTAATGACCGCGCGGTTTGTAATAAAGCTATAAATCGCTTGAATGTCATGGCGTGTGCAACTTCAGGTGTTGAAGAACTTGAAAAAACTTCAATCCTCAATGGTTTACCACTAGTTTGTGCTTTGAAGGTCCTGGCGCAAAGTAGTATTGTGTTTTACTCGGCATAATTCGCATCCGCTTGATGTCTAGAGCGGCAGTTTTGTGATTGATGATTTTTCAGCATACAAATAAAACACAATTTATTTTCAGCGACGAAATTTTTCCTATCATTAACGGACTTTTGTAGAAACTCTTCACAGTTTTGCAGATAATGATTTTGGCTGCATTTTAAACAGGTTATAGTCGGCGTACTTTCGTGCATTATTTTAAGATGTGAATTAGAAGCCTGACGAGAAGTTTCTGCAAATTTAAGGCGAGGAGTATCGCGTATCGTGGTTTTGCAACATTCCAATGTATCGCTTTGTTTGTTCAATAAGTCGAGAAATTTTTTGATAGATGGAGATTTCATTCCATAACTATGTTGAGCCTAATCAAGCGTGGTAGTAGGATCTAACTCGTTCAACAATAAATGGATTAAACATGGGTCGCGGATCTCAGCCTTCTACCTTAAGCACGCGTACCGATGCGTTGATTAAATCGCGGAAAGACGCAAACTCAGAGCAAACTCCGGAAAAACATGGCACATTAAGTAGCGGTAAACAAATATCAGGCTCCCTGAATTAAAAAAGGCTGACTTAAAATTGGTGTTTTTTCGGACTTAAAACCAGCGTTTTTATTTCATTTTAAAATTCACTTGAAGGAGGTCACCATACCCCACCAACTTTATCTAATATTTTAAAAGACGGCCAGTTACTCATGGCCCTCCTAAGAAATTTCTTAAGAGATATAATTTTCTATTTAATTTGAACTGAGATTTTGGAACTGCCGGCCACTTGATTAGCATTTACTCTATCACACACCATCTCAAAACATCAAACACTATTTCCGGCCTAAATGAGGCCATATTGACGCTTTAAGATTGTGACAAATATAACATACGGGTGGCACTAAAAAGCTCACCATAGCATGCACTTATCATTACCAACTTAAACCGAAAAGAAGAGTAGTTTTTAAGTGATACACATTTTTATTTAACTTCACCCGATATTTTGGAACTTGGCCATCAAACATACAGCTGGCCACTTGGTCAGTATTTATATAATTATGTGTCGTCTAAAAACATGCATCGCCTTTCCGGCCCACCAAGGGCTTGGAAGTTATAGACAATTTTCACATAAATCTATATGGGACCATATCGAAGCTGGAAAACTGTGTCAATCGTAACATTTAAACCGTCACTATTTATTTTTATTTGTTTTACATAAACAACAATTAAACAAAAAAAAAACTGGGATGGGATAGAGTAGTGTCGTGTAAATAATACAAAAAAAAATCCTGGGATGGAAAAAACGGGGATAATTTGGTTTACTCCCAAAAAGAGATTTCGGCCGATATTTTCATGTATATGAAAAGATAGTTCTACGTTTCTAAAGGAGATGGTTTATTGTAAAACCTTATTTTTATTGGGACCAAATAAGTGTACTACTCAATAGCATAATCTTAGGCACATGAAAACAAATCTTTAATATCTCATACAAGACATTAGAGTGACAATGGTTAATGACGACCTTACTTTTACATGGTGCTCTCTGCTAATTAACCAACGAGGCACTGAGGACCTAAAAACCGAGAGATAACCGAACGCCGAGTACCCATAAAATGATGTTCCCGCCACTGACCCACTGCCAATTTCAGTGGTTAGTTTGGTAGCTACTTCAAGAACCAGTCCTTAAGGTAATGAGTTTACAACCCCAACATTTTTACCCCAGGTAGTACCCTAACTACTCATTTGGTTAATTCACCTTCTAACGAGGCCATCTCAAAGGATTCTTGGATGAGCCAACCATTATGCAATGCCCATTCGATCGAAGTTCATAAATAAAGGGTGATTTTTTAAGAGCTTGAGAACTTTTTTTTAAAAAAAAACGCATAAAATTTGCAAAATCTCATCGGTTCTTTATTTGAAACGTTAGATTGGTCCATGACATTTACTTTTTGAAGATAATTTCATTTAAATGTTGACCGCGGCTGCGTCTTAGGTGGTCCATTCGGAAAGTCCAATTTTGGGCAACTTTTTCGAGCATTTCGGCCGGAATAGCCCGAATTTCTTCGGAAATGTTGTCTTCCAAAACTGGAATAGTTGCTGGCTTATTTCTGTAGACTTTAGACTTGACGTAGCCCCACAAAAAATAGTCTAAAGGCGTCAAATCGCATGATCTTGGTGGCCAACTTACCGGGCCATTTCTTGAGATGAATTGTTCTCCGAAGTTTTCCCTCAAAATGGCCATAGAATCGCGAGCTGTGTGGCATGTAGCGCCATCTTGTTGAAACCACATGTCAACTAAGTTCAGTTCTTCCATTTTTGGCAACAAAAAGTTTGTTAGCATCGAACGATAGCGATCGCCATTCACCGTAACGTTGCGTCCAACAGCATCTTTGAAAAAATACGGTCCAATGATTCCACCAGCGTACAAACCACACCAAACAGTGCATTTTTCGGGATGCATGGGCAGTTCTTGAACGGCTTCTGGTTGCTCTTCACACCAAATGCGGCAATTTTGCTTATTTACGTAGCCATTCAACCAGAAATGAGCCTCATCGCTGAACAAAATTTGTCGATAAAAAAGCGGATTTTCTGCCAACTTTTCTAGGGCCCATTCACTGAAAATTCGACGTTGTGGCAGATCGTTCGGCTTCAGTTCTTGCAGGAGCTGTATTTTATACGGTTTTACACCAAGATCTTTGCGTAAAATCTTCCATGTCGCCGAATAACACAAACCCAATTGCTGCGAACGGCGACGAATCGACATTTCACGGTCTTCAGCAACACTCTCAGAAACAGACGCAATATTCTCTTCTGTACGCACTGTACGCATTCGTGTGGTTGGTTTAATGTCCAATAAAGTAAACTGAGTGCGAAACTTGGTCACAATCGCATTAATTGTTTGCTCACTTGGTCGATTATGTAGACCATAAATCGGACGTAAATCGCGAAACACTTTTCGAACCGAACACTGATTTTTGTAATATAATTCAATTATTTGCAAGCGTTGCTCGTTAGTAAGTCTGTTCATTATGAAATGTCAAAGCATACTGAGCATCTTTCTCTTTGACACCTTGTCTGAAATCCCGCGTGATCTGTCAAATACTAATGCATGAAAATCCTAACCACAAAAAAATCACCCGTTATTTACAATTTACAATATAGGTAACATCCTAGGCAAGCATAGTCCGCGACTCAGTAGTAAATTGAAAATGTTTAACTGCGCAGAACTCTAAGTGAACTAGAAAAGTGGCATCATAACTTAGCAATAAAGTTAAAAAAGAAAATGAGGTAAGACTGGATAGACTGGAAACACCTCTTAAGGTTATGGCCAGAAGTCTTCATTAAACCTGCAAGAACGAGGATATAATAGAAAACCTCAAAATGATAGAACTGCAATACTCAACATGAGGGTTAAAATAGAAACACTGAAAAAAACACGAGATTAATGCCTCAATGAAAGAAATGCTAAGGTTAGGTAACCACACCCAAAGATCTTGCGGGCGAGATGTAATGTGGGTAAAATATGCCAGCAGACACAGCGCAAAAGACTGTTCTGTTACCCGAACCGAACCTGTCGAACGATCGGTGATGGAAATGAACACAACAATTACTACTCGACAAAATAAGAAAACCGTCTGATTTCTAAAATGGGATTCTGTCGTAACTCGCACTCAATTTTCTGTGCAACAAATTAAAACCACTAATTAAGAAAATAAAAAACGAAAGCAAAAATAAGCGACTACGAGGTCTTACTGAACTAAAGGATAACGATTACTCGCTTTGGAAAGCAACGAAAGCGTTAAAAAGAACCAAAATGCAAAGATGCAAAAAGAAAGTCACTCTATTTGTTGCTTATTTGGAAGAGACTTTTCAAACGTTGCCGAGACGAAGAGTAAATGAAAATACAACGGTCATAAACACGGACATATGACCTTATTGGAACTTAAAACTGAAATCAATAATAATTTAAGTATCAGAAAAGCTCCAGGATGACTTAAGACTGCATGGTACTGAGAAAACAAATTTCTTTTTAGTATCGATATTTAAATGCCCCTAAATGTATCAACAAATGGTTTGTTTCTATAGTAATTTTAAATACCATAATTTCGTATAATTTGCTTACTAAACATTACTTTACATTACTACATATTTTGTTTATATGTGTAAAATTAATTAATTATTTCTCATTATTGCACTTATCTTGGACACACTTTTTATTTCGTGATTTGCCATCTAGTGAGTAGTGACAGTAAATTTACCAAAAATCGTCATTGCGGCGTAAAACAAATAAACAAATTTTTAAACTAATTTTTTTCATTTTCTACGTCCTTTCAAGACTAATCTTGGTATTCATGTATTAATCCCTCAATCATATATCTAACTAAATTCATGTTAAAGAAAGAATCAGGCCAATTGGTAATATTTTATGGTTAAAAACTGATTTTTACTAAGCATCGTTTTTGACAATTTTAGTACCATGCAGCCTTAAGGGAGAAATTGTGAGACATTCCCGAGGAAGGTTTTCGTAAATTAGTTCAAATAATTAATGCAGACTTCAGATTGAAATATGTATGCGGCTGAAGTAATAACGATTAATAAACCATGTAAACTGCAATCGGTAAACAAATCATTTCAAAAATATTTGAAAAACTGTTGATGAAGAGACTTAAACCTATAATAGAAGGGAGATGTTTAATTCCGGATGCCATTGAGGATGCACTTCAGACTAGAAGATATGCTCCAGTATTTTCTTAGATTTAGCTCAAACTTTCCATAAAATTTAGCGCCAATGGTTTGAATTTAAGCTGCGTTGAGGCCTGCCTAACTAAGAGCAACGTCACGTTAGAGTTAAATTTGAAAATGAGCACTCTGAACTAAAGCCACAAGGTAGCGTACTTTGACCTCTTCTGTTTATTCTTTATATGAGAAACTTACTGAATATTTAACGATATAACAACATTTGCAGAAGATACAGCTATTGGGATACATGTTTCGGAAGCAACAAGTAAACTTCAAAATTATGTTAACACTGTGAGCAACTGAACTAAAAAATACACGTCAACTTTACAAACCAAAATTAAAAAAAAATTCCATATGCATATACAGCTAAATACCTTGGCATGACTCTCGATCCTAAGCTAAGATGGAAAGAACACTGAAGAAGAAAAAGAAGAGTTAAACATGAAATATAAGAAAATGTACTGGCTGGGGGGAAATTCTGAGCTCTCAATACACAGCAAATTGCTTATCTACAGGCAAATGCTAAAATCAGTATGGACCTATTTTATCCAATATTGGGGTTGTGCCCAGAAAACCACTGTACAAATGATACGATGCTTCTAAAATAAAAACCTGCGAGGGATTGTGTGTCCCATGGTACATTAGGAACGACAACCTTCATAGAGACTTGAAGATGGAATACGTAACCGATGGAATAAAGAAACAGCAAGGAAACACGTATACAGTGATTATCTCGGCATAAAAATCCAGATATCCGCCGTATGTTGGTCACCAGCACCACCTTAGAATAAGAAATTATTGTAAGATTAGTAACCAATCTGAGAAACTAATTTAAGAAAGATAAATTTCTAGATGTTTAGTGAATCAGTTGTAATATTGAATAAATAAATGAATTTACTAAATTAAAAAAAAAAAATTAGCTCCAAGGATATCATACATCTTTGCTTATAAAATATTATATGAAGCATATATGTCATCTCAGAAATTAGAAATTCTTTAGACACAACACACAATGAACAATAAAAATATAAGGAGTTAAACAGAACGACATAATAATGAAGACAACGATTTGTAATATCTGCTCTTATCATTTTGGTATAAGAAGTGTAGAAGTATAATGGTAGAACGTACATAATAAACGGCATACAACAATCACACCAATATTCAACAAGAGGGGGAGAATGTGGTTAGGATTAACACTCGGTATAAGAGAAAATGTTGGTCGAATTCCTTTGCATCGTCTTTTGATTAAATAAAATATTTTATTTGATGGATATTTTTTTATAGCTGTACGTATTTTCGTCTTTAATCGTTTGTCTTATACACATTAAACTCCATAGACATACATACCCATAGATACTTATATACATACTTAAACATATAATAAGGGAGACGTCTTAAGATTAAGAAAATGCGAAAATTCTGTTTATTGTTCAAAACGTTTTTCATATTCATCTTACACATACACACATCTCAGGAAGGGTGAGAGTTACAGATTAATCGATTATAAATTACGTATTTAACTCTACGCAAGAAAGCATATCAACTTATTCTATAGATCAAATCACTTGTAATTATGAGATAAGAAAAGGTTCTAGGCTATTTCAAAATGTATATAACGTCTACGTTTACCTTTTCGAAGGTGAGTCACGTTTTATATAAGAATACAAATTTATATACACACGAACGATTATCATTAAATGAGTAAAAGTTAATTTGCCTTAAGCCATTGCTCAACTACATCAACTGGTTGTAAATATTTATACACATTTATGTACTTACATAAAGATGTGTCGATGCCCCTGGAAAATTCGGAAATTTTTTTTTACTTAAACTTTTCATTCATTATACTTTTCTATTTACAAATCATAATTAATTATTCTAAAATAGATGTATAATAAATTAATTAATTGAAAGTTATTAATGTTTAAGAAAATTTATCTCGAAAATATGACAACAACAAAAGATGAAGGGGTGAAAATATTATGAACAACATTCGACTTTTTTACCACTAATTTATACATAGATCTCAAATACAACATGTATATGAAGCTATCCGATACTTATCGGGGGAGTCTTCTATCCGAAAAAATATCGCTGTCGCGACAGTAAAAAGTGTCTTTATAAGATACATGTGAAGCTTGCCCAAAAAGTAGCCCAAAATATTTTACAGGATCGGACGCAACACCGAACTACAAGACTACGTGAGTTACATAACTTCTCAGAATTGCCGAGTTTACCATGGCAACTGATAATAGCACATTCAGGACTTCATTTTTTCTTTTTTCGAATTTCAAGAAGGAAAGAATGCTTTTATCTTGTATCTTTAGAAATGAGGAATTATTGGTACAAACATTTTAAAAGTGATGACTTCGATCTTACTTAGTGACCAGCCTCGAAAGTTTAAAGATGAGGAATTGCAAACCATCAAAACAAACGCAAAAAGAGCTTGCAGCTCATTTAGGAGTCACCGAAACAGCTATTTCTAAGCGTTTGCACCAAATGCAAACAATTCAAAAACTTGGAAAGTGGATCCCACATGTATTGACCGAACACAACCCAGGTTAACATATGGACACGCCCCTTAACTTTTGTGACACTATTCTAGCTTTTCCTGGGAATAGGAAAGTGGGATAAATATTTTCATAGAATTTTTGTCTAAATTACATTTTTCTACAGTTAGTAAACTCACTTCCCGGAAAGTGAGGATGCGTCGTTTGCGGGGGTGGATAACTGTGGGTCTATGGATGACTACGGTGCCCAACTGTTATGTACAGAGACTGAACTGACAGTACTGACGTGTACTGATTGAACAAAATTGGCTATTTAAAGTTGTAAGCCCTTTAAATCAGCTGGTCCGGATGGGGTTGTACCAGCAGAAATTCAGAAGACCTAGAAGGTTTTGCGTGTCTGAAGCTGGGGCACATCCCGATGAAATGGAGGGGGGCTAGGGTTATCTTCATCCCGAAAGCATGTAGAAGCTTGCACAGCAACTCTAAGGACTTAAGACCAATATCCTTGTCATCCTTTCTGCTGAAAATCATGTAATAGCTGCTGGATGTCAATATTCGTTCAAAAATTGTTCCCAAAAACACTCTCAACGTGCATAACATGAGTCCGTGGACACCGTACTACATACCTGGGTTCGAGAAATTGAGGAGTCACTGGACTTTCAGGTATTCTCGCTGGTGGCGTTTCTCGATATCGAAGGCGCTTTCATCAACGTGAAGATGGATGCAATTAGGGAAGGATTACTGCCACTCGAGATTGAAAACTCAGTAATCAGGCTAATAAATCATTTACTTACTTTAATTTCATACGCTTTTCCGATAAGTTTAACTCTAAGTAGAAAGTAAGGCAGTCAAATTTATTAACGAAACGCCTGGCATGTGCTGTGCTGGTGGGAAAGTTAAACCTCGACCAGACCCTTTGCACTCATTAATTTATGGCAATTCACCAGCGTCAAAGCATTTTTTAAGAAATATTCAAAAGTACAATTCATGCTTCCAAATGACATCTTTCGGAGCTGCAAATATTATAAGAGATGGATTTATGCCGACTTTTAAGGTAATTACTTCGCATGGAATAAATGATATGACATTTCATTTATGTGCTGTCTCTGATGTCTTCAAAAATTCAGATTCGTCATCTAAATCTATTTCAAAAACATTATAGATTCAAATACAGATATACCATAGAGCTGGGTCATTTTGCCATTCCCATATGCTGACTGTTGAACGTCGAGCGTCAATCAAATTGAGAGGACAGATCGGATGAAAGCGAACCGCTGCTGAAAATACATCTGAAAAGAAATTTTATAATAAAATTTGATTATTTATTGCATTCTATGCATAATTATGTATAATTTACTTTTTTTTTTTTTTATTTATAACTTATTTGTTTGGTCTGAACGACTTATCATTCACATCACCAATGATTAAATATTATAAATTAATTATGTTTTAGAATTTTACTGAATTATATTATTTTATTATGAATAATTAATTTAAATTATATTTCTAATTTGCACTCATTGATAAATTTCTTTAATTCACAAATGTCATTTTTTTCAAGTTTATATAGGGTGTCACTCAAATCATTATTTTTTATTACACTGTATTTATTTCTAATGTCATTATATTTGTTACAAAATTTTATTTTATGTACACTGTTATCTATTACATTACATCTTTCACAATTGTCCTCTGTTACCATTCCCATTAATTTAAAGAACTTTTTATCATACGTATGATTAGTTCTTAATCTTGTTATTATTTTCGTCATCTTAGAATCAATTTTAATTTTGAAAAACCAAGGTTTTTGCTTAATTACACCTTTTATATTTAGTCTATGCTGTATACCTTTATTCACAGTTTTAATCAAAAATTCTCTTTGCCATTCCTCATACATTTTTTCTTTGAATATCCTAATCGAATCTTTTAATGGAACTTTAGGTTTAATTACATTTATGCTATTAATGCCTTCTTTTGCAGCTTCATCTGCTTTATCATTGCCTTCTATACCAATATGACTAGGGATCCAAATAATCAAAACTTCCATTTCCGTTTCTTTAATAATTTTTATAATTTCATCTTCTGGATATTTAAAATTTTTATTTGTGTATCTTAATAATGATTTACATGTGGCTAACGAATCCGTGATAATTGTTACTTGTTTAATAAATATTTTGTGCTTTCAAAATTTTAATTGCTTCTAATATCGCAGTCGCTTCAATATTTTTAATAGATAATTCTTCTTCAATTTTAAATATATATTTTATTTGAGTTTGGTTATCATATATGCCTATAATTCTCTTATTTTCTTTAATAGTCCCATCCGTGTATAATATTTTACCTTTTAAATTTTTGATGTATTCCGTAGTTACAACTTTTAAAAGTTCTTTGTTTTTAGATTTTTTCTGTTTTATTAGATTATGCAAGCCAAAATCAATTTTTAATTGTAAAGGATCCTGTAAGTTTAAAATCTCCCGTGTAGGTAATTTATCTAACATATATTTGTATTTTGAAAAAATTATGTTCATGCTATTATTACTATTTCCTCGAGTTAACATATCTTTAAATATAGAATCCTTACATATTTTTTTTGCAACATAATTATATTTAAATAATTCTGCTTTTAAATATATTGGTAATTCTCCAGCTTCTGCGATAATTGCAGTGATCGGTGTACTTTTAGTAAGACCTAAACAAATTCTTAAAGCGTTGTTAACAATTTTTCGTATTCTATCCATATGATTATTTTTATTAACTATCATCATAT
Source organism: Nephrotoma flavescens (assembly GCA_932526605.1). Lineage (NCBI taxonomy): Eukaryota > Metazoa > Arthropoda > Insecta > Diptera > Tipulidae > Nephrotoma > Nephrotoma flavescens. Next base: position 62,955,068 of record OW052222.1, on the reverse strand, counting down.
CATATCTCAATCTACTTTCAATCAAACTTTTATAAAGTAATAGTAGATTCCAAGGATGAGTTCCTTCTTTTTTTCTCGCAAATATTTTTAATATATTGATAGCTTTCGTACATTTATTTTCTAATAATTTAACATGTTCATTTAAATTCATTTTGAAATCAATATTAAAACCAAGAATTTTTATTATTTTGACTTCTTTTATTATTATATTATTAATTTTAATTTCAAAATTATTATTTTTTTTATTATTAATTTTCATAAGAACTGTTTTATCCCAATTTATATTTAATTTTATTTTATTTAAGTACATATTAAATTTCTTTAAAAATTCGTCAGCTTCCTTTTTTAATTCTTTAATGTCGTTATTTGAAATTATGATAATAAAGTGTAGAATTGTAGAATTTCAGTATTATTATTCTGAAGTTTATGAATATTTTTCGTATAAAAATTAAAAAGGAGAGGGCTCATTGGGTCACCTTGTGGGATACTATCACTAGTAAATATTTCTATTTTATCAAAATCATTTTCAAAAATAATTTTTCTATTAATTAACATATTATATATCCAATTTATTATCCAGCTGTCTATTTTATCGTCTGTCATAAATTGAATTAATGTATTTATATCAACTCTGTCAAAAGCTTTTTCTAAATCTGTAGATATTATTACCGAAATCTTATTTTCCTCTTTATTTTTCTCAATTATCCTAATGAATTTATTAATAAAATCTAAAGTTGAAATGCCTTTTCTGAATCCAAAACTGTTGTTAGGTAATAAATGAATTTTTTCTAAATGTTCTTCTAATCTTTTTTTCACTAATTTACTTACAATTTTAGCAATTGTTGGAAAAAGATGAATTCCTCTGTAGTTATTTATATTATTATGATCTTTATTAGGTTTGGGAACCGGTATTAATTTAATCGTTTTCCATTCCATTGGGAATTTTTGATTTTGCCATACTTGATTTAACCATTCTGTAAATTTGATTATATGCGATTCTGGAAGACTTTTTAATAAATTATTAGAAACCTAATTAATTCCAGGGGCCGAGTTTTTACTGTTCTGAATAATTTCCATAATTTCTTCTTTGTTAAAAAATATATTATTATCATGATTTAATGTTATTTTGATTTTATCTTTATTATTTATAAATTCTTCTTTTATGTTATTTGTTAAAAATAGTTTGCAATTTGTCATATCATTAAAAAGATTATTTTTTTCGCTTTTCTTGTTATTAAATAATCGTATTTTTTTCCACATATCTCTAATATTCGTAAACGGATTAATTTCATCAATAAAAATGTTCCAAGCAATTTTTTTTTACTTTAGTTTTGTAATATAAAACAGAAATGTATATGTATATTACATTAATATTTATTATTATTCGTTAATAAAGTCTTTTTATAAAATATTATTTATATAAATTAACATAAAAAACATAAAAACGACAACATAAATAAAACTTTCTTAATGTGATAACAAAAATGTTTATTATTTAAACTATCTGGAAGACCAGTTTCGGACATTCGTCCATCTTCAGTTCCTTAACAAAACTAATTTGATATAACCTAATTGCTAATATACATGTAAAAGTTATACATACAGACGTGATCTATTGTCGTTTTTGTACTTGTTTCCCATACCGTACAAAATGAGATCATATATTTTGTTGGTTTTTGTGTTTCTCTTATCGTTAAGTAATAATGGGTTGTGTCTGTTTTTGTATATTTCGATCTCTTCTAACCTATCCATTCTCCTGCTTTTTCTTATATTGTGTATAACTTGCAGATTCGTGTTCATGTCTGTGTATGTATGCTTTTCGTTGATTAAGTGTTCAGCGTAATTCGATTTTACGTTAGTGTTTTCGTGTGTATGATTAATCTCTTTTATGTGCTCATCAAATCGTTGTTTAAATGTTCGGCCGGTTTGCCCGATATAAAATTTATAGCAATCATTGCAAGTTAATCTGTACACACCACATTCATCTTTTTTGACATGATCTGTCCGTAGTTTATGTTGCAATTTTTGGCATGTTCTATGTGCAATTTTATAATTATATTTGTTCATGATTTTACTAACTATGTGACTGGAACCTTCATCATATTGAAGCGTGATGTATCTTATGTTGTCGATTGTTTGTGTGCAAAATGTTGTGTACAGATTTAATAGTTTTTTGCGTTTGATTTTGTTGTTGATCCGATCGATCATTGCCTTTGTATATCCATTCTGTTTTGCGATATGTATGATTGTGTTGTACTCATTTGTGTAATCGTCGTCAGCCATGGGGATGATGTTCAACCTATTAAGCATGAAATTATATGCTGCAAGTTTATGTTGTGTGGGGTGATTTGAAGTCTGGTGTATTGTTTGGCAGGTTTGAGTGGGCTTTCTGTATATTTTGAACCGATGTGTGTTGTTCACATTTGTTATGGTTAAGTCCAGGAAGTTAATTGATTGTTCGGTTTCCATTTCAAGTGTGAATTTTATGTTGTCATGTATGTTATTGATATAGTTATGCAGGTGATTTAGCTGTCTGCTGGTTCCTTTAAAAAGCAAAAGTATATCGTCTACATACTGATACCAGTATACTATGTTGTTCCTGTATTTGTTTTTCGGGCTGTTGATGTATGTTCGTTCAAAAAAATTTAAATATATGTTGGCTAATGTGCCTGAAAGTGGACTGCCCATCGGTAAACCATCTGGTTGGGTGTAAAATGACTGTTTGTGTTGGAAGTAATTTTGTTGGGTTATGGTCTTCAGTAGTATGATAACTTCATCCACTATCTGGATATTAACTTGATTTCTTTGTAGCAATTCTCTGACTATTTCAATCGTTGTGGAAACAGGAATGTTGGTATACATATTGCTGACGTCGAACGATGCCAATTTTGCCCCGCTAGGAATCTTAATGGATCTGATTTTATCGACGAGTTCCATATTATTTTTAACGGATCGATCATCTTCAATTTGTATATACTGCATCAACCATTTGTTTAAGAGCTTAGCTACTTTATATGAGGGTGACGTTGTGAAGTTTATCAAAGGACGAATAGGCGTGTTATCCTTATGTATCTTAGGTAGCCCGGATATTTTGGGTGCCGCAGGTTTAATCATTTTGCTACTCTTGATTTGGTGTTGATTTAGGACTTTGGTGGATTTCGTTATCACTCCATTGATGGTTTTCAAATAAGTTTTGGTAGGATCTTTTGTGAGTGCAACAATGTTATTATTTGCTATGTAATCTTCAATTTTCATATCATATTCCGATCTGTACATAACCACTATGGTGTTCCCTTTGTCAGCTTTCGTTACCACTGCGTCATTCTCCAATAATTTCTTCTTTATATTCGCCAGGGTTTTATTTGTTTTTGTTTTTGTTGTTGGTTGTTGATGGCTAGTTCTTTTCAATTTAGAGGTAATCCCGTTGATGATGAGCGATCTGATTTCGTCCTGGTATGTGGAATCAGTTTGTAATACAGCATTCTCAATTTCCAATAACTGTCTGTTGTGGGTTTTCATGTTGCACATCGGTTTAATATTGTGTTTGAGTCCTTTTTCTAATAGATGTATTTCATCATTTAGCAAAGGTATATCGGTATGATTTTTAACTCGTGTGTAAAATGTGTGTTTGTTGAAATTTATTGTATCATCGGACGGATGTGAGGAATTTCGTTGGTTTTCTTTTAGTTTCCTGATTTTTAGTGCTATGGTTCGTCTTTTCATTGAAATGATTTTCTCTGTAGTTTCATTAACCATGTCTAATATGTTTACGTATTCCAATGGATGGAATATTTTTGAAAGGTTAAGTTGTGCGTGGTATGCTTTCACATTGAGGTTGTCGATTTTAGCGTATAGGTCTTTTATAGATTTTGACAACCATATTTTTTCGCATTTGGTTTTAGTTGCGCGTGCAGCGGCGGATTTGTTATTGATTGTGATTTTAATGTAGGTGGGTTTTAAATTCAACCTTTTGCACGATCGATTAAAAACTAGATTTAATTTGTTTTTATGCAATTTTAGGATCAAATTAGCGTAGTCGAACACAGCTTTAATGAGTGATGGCTCGTAAATACTATATAAAAAATGGATATCCATTGTTATTTGGTTGGCGCCGTGGCTTTTATCACAATATTATACTTTAGTTTTGTAATATAAAACAGAAATGTATATGTATATTACATTAATATTTATTATTATTCGTTAATAAAGTCTTTTTATAAAATATTATTTATATAAATACAGTACGGTGTACAGATTAACTTGCAATGATTGCTATAAATTTTATATCGGGCAAACCGGCCGAACATTTAAACAACGATTTGATGAGCACATAAAAGAGATTAATCATACACACGAAAACACTAACGTAAAATCGAATTACGCTGAACACTTAATCAACGAAAAGCATACATACACAGACATGAACACGAATCTGCAAGTTATACACAATATAAGAAAAAGCAGGAGAATGGATAGGTTAGAAGAGATCGAAATATACAAAAACAGACACAACCCATTATTACTTAACGATAAGAGAAACACAAAAACCAACAAAATATATGATCTCATTTTGTACGGTATGGGAAACAAGTACAAAAACGACAATAGATCACGTCTGTATGTATAACTTTTACATGTATATTAGCAATTAGGTTATATCAAATTAGTTTTGTTAAGGAACTGAAGATGGACGAATGTCCGAAACTGGTCTTCCAGATAGTTTAAATAATAAACATTTTTGTTATCACATTAAGAAAGTTTTATTTATGTTGTCGTTTTTATGTTTTTTATGTTAATTTATATAAATAATATTTTATAAAAAGACTTTATTAACGAATAATAATAAATATTAATGTAATATACATATACATTTCTGTTTTATATTACAAAACTAAAGTATAATATTGTGATAAAAGCCACGGCGCCAACCAAATAACAATGGATATCCATTTTTTATATAGTAATTTTTTTTTCTTTTCTAATTTCCATTCTTAATTTAGTTATACTTTTTTTTAATTCATATTGACAGTATCTATTATTCTTATTTTGATTTGCTATTTTCAACTTTTCTCTTTTAATATTCCAAAGGTTTTGTATTTTATCATTCCACCAAAATTTTCTTAAATATTTATTATTACTGACAATTTCTGTTGTATTTTTTTTAATTATCTCATCTATTACATTCTCATAATCTGACATATTATCAATAAATTCTATTTTAATATCTTTAACTTCGTCCAATATTTTTTTATTATTAATTTTATATTTAATTTTATTATTTATATTAATATCATCAAAATTTAATAAAATTGGGTAATGATCAGAATTCCCAATTTTAGTTATGTATGAGCTCCAATTAATTTTTAAATAAATATCAGGAGAGGCTAATGAAATGTCTATGGCAGAATCTTTTCCGTTCATGTTCATCCTGGTATAATCTCCGTTGTTTAAAATAATAAGATTAGATTCGTTAATGATTTTTTCCAAAATTCTTCCTCTTTCATTTGTTACCGCATCATTACCCCAACATATGCTATGGGCATTAAAGTCACCAACAATTATTATATTTTCTTTGTTTATTTTAAATAATTTATCACATTTTTTTTTGACAATTTTGTTTCTAACGTTGGGTGGAATATATACCCCAATAATCATAATTTTTTTTTATTGCTATCAGAAAATTCCAATCCCATAACTTCTAACGGTTCAAAATTTGAATAATTTTTTATCTATAATAAAACCAATGCCTCCATAACCATCTTCTCTATGTTTCAAATTAACAAAAAAAATTTTAAATTTAAATTTATCTTCTTTTTTCGTCCATGTTTCCGAAATAAACGAAATGTTAATTTTGTTTTCATTAATAAAATGTTCTAATTCATCCTAATTTTTTGAAAGACTTCTTATATTTATTTGTAAAATTTTTAATTTTTTACTGTTCATGATTGATATTACTATTATTTATTTTATTCTGATTATTACTTTTATTATTTTTAACTAAATTAATCATAATGAACTTATCCATTTCAAGTAATTTTTCTAGAATATCTGTTAAAACTATGTCAGAATCTGTGTTTTTATCTCCTCTTAAATACTCTTGTGTTGTGGATTGAATACTTCTATTTAAATTTGAAATTTTGTTAATAATTATCTTAATTCCATTTATTTCTTCTTTTAAAATTGAGTTTTCTTCTTGTAAATGTACTTTAATTTCATTCATTTCTGTTCTGAGCTTTAAAATTTCTTCATTGTTGTTGTTAGTATTATTATTGATATTATTATTATTAAAAAGATTGTTATAATTATTAATGTTATTTCGATTATTGTTATTTTGTAGGGGAGGGAAATCCTCATCACATTGAATAAATTCCGTTTTTTTTATTTTTTGCATTACCTCACCGTAACTTAATTTTTGTTTAATCATCATTTCTTTTATCATTTTTTGTTTCTTATATTCCTGACAAATCCAGTTATTAGTCATATGTTCTTCATCACAGTAGTAACATTTAGATTTATTTTTACAATTTCCTACGTCATGATCAGTATCAGTACAATTTAAGCATTTTTTTTCCATTACAATTTTTTGTAGAGTGTCCATAAATTTTACATAAAAGTGGGTGGCACGTTTTACATAAAAGTGGTTTAGGAATATAATATGATACTCTTCTATTAACTTCAAAAATTTTTATATTTTCTGGTAAATTATGGGATCTAAAAGTAATTTTAACCGCAGTCGTATCTTCTACCTTCATTTCTTGATTATTCCATCGTGTCATTCTCTCAATTTTTGTAATCCTACAACCAGCTTTTATATTATTTTTTAATTTTTCCACATCTATGTGAATAGGAATCTTATTAACAAAACCAATCGTTTCTACCATAAAATTTGGTATATATTTATTAACTTTATGTAGTCTTTCCAAATCTACATTTTTAAGAATTTTATTCGTCTATATCTCTAGATTGTACATACTTTTAATCTATTTTTCCCAAATTGCTTAATCTCAATAATTTTACCTAAATTCAAAGAATTTAGAATGTCCGCCATTTCTATGTCCAAAATATCTTTTCTTTCCAAAATTATTAAATATGGACCCATATCCCCAGGCATATATTTATTATTAATATATAATTGATTTTTTTTATTTTATCCCCGCTAGTTTCCGTATTTTCAAAATTAATATCAAAATTATTCCTACCTTCATTAGAATTCAAATTTAATGAATTATCCTCCATATTACCAATTTTCATTTCCGTTATCCTTTCATCCATGTTAGAATCGGTTACTTCTTGATTTAAATTTTGATTCCCTAATTCGTTTTGCAAATTTCTGTTAACCGTATATTTATCAATCAATTTCATTTTATTTTTATTCTTCATCTTTATATTATTCAATTTAATAATTTCTTCTTTAGTCCTTCTCTTTTTCATTATTAATGTTAAATCATTTTTGTCCGTTATAATGGACGCTATCGCGTCCGAAGACTTTTTAGACACACTTATTTTATAATATTTTGGTTTCAATTTCTGTTTATAAAATTATTATTATTTTTATAATTAAATAATTACTAAACTACTTTTATTAAAAGTATAAATTTTATTATAAGTAAAATATAATTTAAAATTACACAAAGAAAATTTTATTGAAAATTTTTTTTTTTTTTTTTTTTTTGTTTATCACAGTGAACTATTCCGCAGTCGGATTTGGTTAGCCAAACACCCATCGTCTTGGCCAACCTTTATCGCAAACAGGACATCGCAAATTCACGAATGGCTACCACAAACTAAATGGCATCATGTAAACACGAACTGAAATCCATGCGATTGCGCATCACGGGGTCTCATGCCTACACAATTGCTGCATCACTCAATTTGGTGGAAAGGACCAGATTGGGGCAAACAGCGTGGCCAAAACAAAACATAAAACAACTAGTGGACGATCAAGAAATGTCGAGTGACTCAGTAGTTCTCGTTTATCAGATAGAGTTGGAAAACGATCTATTCACAACGCTCTTCGACAAAATTTCTGAATACAGGACAATCAAACGCATTATTGGATTCTGCAGGAAATGCAGCGGAACAATACATGTGGAAATGGGCTCAAATGTCTGAATTTAACCAGGAAATCAAAGCACTCAAATCAAGCAAATTAATCGGAAATAGTGCCATATTATCATTATCACCATTTCTTGATAATCAATCCGTGCTTCGCGTGGGTGGACGCCTAAAAAATGCTGACTGTCCTGCTAATTTAAAACATCAGGTAATTTTGCCAAAATCGCACCGCCTTAGCGTAGCGCTACTCACGACCATGCACAAACAGTATTTACATCCCACCCCATCTACTCTATTTCACTTATCACGACAAAAATACTGGATTATGGGTGAAAAACTATTGGTAAAAAGGATAACAAATGCATGTACCTTATGTTTTAAATTAAAATCTTAGCCAAGGCCGCAGATGATGGGTGAATTACCATCCGTACGAGCCACACCATCCCGTTGCTTTTCGAAGGTGGGCGTGGACTACGCTGGTCCATTTCACGTCAGCATGAAACGCAGCAGAGGAGGAGCTAAACCAGTAAAAGCATATGTGGCAGTGTTTATTTGCATGGTCACGAAGGCGATCCATTTAGAACCAGTCCTTGATTTATCGACTGCAGCGTTCATTGCGGCATTGCGGAGATTTATAAGTCATCGTAACGCGCCAAGCGACATCTATTCCGACAACGGAACCAACTTTAAGAGTGCCCGCAAAAAACTAACTGAATTGAAACAGTTGCCACCACAACCAGCGCGTAACCAGCAAATATCCGAATATCTTGCCGAACATGGAACTCAATGGCATTTCATCCCACCAGCCAGCCCATCAATGGGAGGACTCTGGGAGGCAGGTGTCAAGGCTATGAAACACCACCTTCTAAGAATCACTAAAAATGCAGCGTTCAATTATGATGAATTTTCAACGTTACTATGCCAAATTGAAGCTGTTCTAAATTCGCGCCCATTGACCCCATTATCAATAGATCCAAACGACGAGCTGCCACTAACGCCCGCGCATTTCGTACTTACGGGTCCACTACAATCATTAGCTGATGAAGACTTACACGAAGTGGCAGAAAACCGATTAACTCGATCGCAAAACATACAAAAACGAGTCCAAGGTTATTGGCGAAGATTCTCCAGGGAATACCTTCACCTACTTCAGCAAAGAAGAAAATGGCAACAACGATAAGCAAACTTTGCTATCGGTGATATTGTATACATCACTGATGAAGCCACTACGCCACTTCACTGGCCATTGGGTAGAATTATAGACGTACATCCTGGTAAAGACAAAATGGTTCGCGTTGTCACGATCAAAACCAGGCAAGCTGTGTTGAAACGACTTGTTACTCGACTAGTCAAACTTCCTGTTGTAACGTCAGAAGATTCATAACAACCAAGCTAAGCTATTACAAACAAAATTTTTATTTTTATTTTATATACAAATACTAAAATCAATTTCTTTCATTGCTAGAAAACAAAAAAAATGGGAATCATACTTTCTATATCCTGTGCAATTCGTTATATTGGCTTCGTAAGGCTAGTCAACCAGCCTAAAAAGGTTCTCAATTTTTGGAGGAAATGCCGAATATTCATCATGGATGTAGATAGATGGATACAGCAAATTCATCAGCTTTGATCATAATCAATTTTGGGCCGGAGTATGTTGAACGCCAAGCGTCGTCATCACAATCAAATTGAGAGGACAGATCGGATGAAAGCGAACCGCTGCTGAAAATACATCTGAAAAGAAATTTTATAATAAAATTTGATTATTTATTGCATTCTATGCATAATTATGTATAATTTACTTACGATCAAAAATTGAATCCGATTTGTTTTGTTTATATTTTTTTTGTCAACTGTTTGTAAATTTAAAATCAATAAGTAATAGATTAGAACTAAAAATAAGAAATCATATTGTACTAAAAGTTGTATTCGAAGGTTATGATGTTCAAATCGAGATGTCGCAATTTAAAATATTGTCATAGAAAATTAATCAGAAAAAATTATTCATTCAGTAACAAGCTAGATTTGCAGTAACATCACTTTGGTTAAAAACCCCAAATAAAAAAAATATTTTGTGTAAAAATTGAACATTGTTGTGTGTCGATTAATTTATAATTGTAGTTTGATTTTGAACCCTCGCCTGCTGCTCGTCCCACTCAAAACACTGACCATCAGTTTTTGCAAATATATTTCATTGGTAATGAGAACAGCGAATTAAATCAGCGCTGTGCAATTGCTTCAAATACAAGTCGAGAAATCTTGAGTGAGCTGCAAAGATTTTTACATCAGCACAATGAATTGGTCAAATTATTCAAGATTGCACTGGATCAGATGCCCACGGATGACCATGAAATAATAATACGTGCAGACGGAACACCACTCGGACAACATGCCAGGCGATTTAATGTACCAACAATCGATGAAGTGGCAATCGTAATAGTTGGTGAACAATTTCGGCCAAGAGATATTGTTCTGTACCGTAGGAATGAGCAACTAAATCGTATTTCTGAACTCCATCGTTGTTATGACGCATTGCAATACCCGATTTTACTCTGGAGAGGAGATGATGGTTATCATATAAATATGCCGATGATAAATCCAACGACTGGTAAAAAAAAATATGACTTTTGATTAGAAAAGAAAATAAAAATAAAAGAATAATTTTTATTATTTTCAGGTGCAGAAACAACGAAAAAAGTTAGTGCGATGAATTTTTATTCGTATCGATTGATGATTCGTGATCAAGAGGACAATTACATTTTGCGATGCAATAAACTTTTCCATCAATACATTGTGGACATGTATGCTAAAATCGAGAGCGAACGATTGAATTTCATCCGTCATAATCAAGCCCGATTGAGATCTGAAGAGTACATACATTTACGTGATGCACTATTGAATGATGTGGATGTGAATGACATTGGACGTTTGATGATATTACCATCGTCATATATCGGAAGGCCACGTCATATGCACGAGTATACACAAGATGCCATGTCATATGTTCGTCATTACGGCCGTCCAGATTTGTTCATCACATTTACTTGCAACCCAAAATGGGCTGATGTGTATGATTACTTATTTGATGGTCAGGTGCCAACGCAGATCGACACGATATAACCGATCGCATATTCCACCAAAAATTGAAAAAATTGATGGATCTGATTGTCAAGCTCCGTGTATTTGGAGAAGTGCGCTGCTATAAGTATACAATTGAATGGCACAAGAGAGGCTTGCCGCACGCTCACATTTTGATATGGTTGGTACGGAAAATAACACCAGATATGATTGATAGTGTTATATCGGCCGAAATTCCAGATCAAACCATCGATCAACAATTATTCGCAGTTGTCACGAAAAATATGATACACGGTCCTTGCGGTGAAATCAATCCAATTTCACCATGTATGATCTACGGCAAATGTTCAAAGCGTTTTCCAAGACAATTGATTGCTGAAACAATTCACGGTGATGATGGAAATCCACAGTATAAAACTACTACCGTTAAAATCCGGAACCAAGACTTTGAAGTTGATAATCGCTGAATAGTGCCGTATTCACCGTTGTTATCAACAATTTTTAATGCTCATATAAATGTCGAATACTGCAATTCAGTCAAATCAATAAAATACATTTGCAAGTATGTTAATAAAGGTAGCGATATGGGTGTTTTCGGAGAGGCTGCTGAAAATAGAAATGATGAAATTTTGCAGTACCAAATGGGAAGATATATTAGTACTAACGAAGCTATTTGGCGAATTTTATCGTTCCCAATACATGACAGACACCCTGTTGTTATACATTTAGCAGTCCATCTTGAAAATGGCCAACGTGTTTATTTTACTGATGCAAATGTCGCACAAAGAGCAGTACAGCCTACAGCAACTACACTGACAGCTTTTTTCAAGTTATGTGAAACGGATGAATTTGCAAGAACACTTATATTCGGAAGCACCACGATATTTCACTTGGAACGCATCAACAAGGTACTCCTGTTGATGGCTACCGAGGTGTTTTTTCAACGGATGCTTTAGGCCGCATTTATACAGTTAGTCCAAATAATGTTGAATGTTTTTATTTGCGGTTGTTGTTGGTGAACGTACGTGGGCCAAAGTCATTTCAGAATTTAAGAACTGTTGATGGTGAATTGTGTGTAAAATATCGTGATGCATGCCAACGGTTGCGTTTGCTTGAAGATGATACGCATTGGGATGCTACGCTTAATGATACATCAGTTTCAGCTCACCCAAATCAAATACGTATGTTATTCGCAATAATAATATCAACATGCTATCCATCAAATCCACTTAAATTGTGGAATAAATATAAAGATTTCATGCGGCTGAAGACATTTTGATTCGACTTCAACATCGTTCGATGGATCCCGAATTGGTAGATACATTAGAAATTTATAATGAGGCTTTGATATTGATTGAAGATATTTGCCTTATGATTGCAAATAAAGCATTAGGACAATTATGCATGATCGCACCTAATCGTCCAATGTATGATTTATTTCAGCGAGAATTGCAACGCGAACAGCTGTTTGAATGTGATGAATTGCGTGCGTTTATGCAAACACACATTCCACAATTGAATGTTCAGCAAAAGAATGCATACGATAGAATTATGCAAGCTGTCATTAACAACAACGGTGGATTATATTTTTTGGACGCTCCTGTGGCACTATTCTGGTAATTCCCTGGGAATAGGGAATTGGGGAAAGATTTTATATGTAATTTCTATTTTAGAATTTTTTTTCTGGCATACTGAGGTAAAAATCTAGTGGTAATTTTTTTGAAAACAAAATAAAATTGGGAATAATTTTCCCTGCCAATTTAGATATGGAAAAATTATTCCCAATTTATAAATATTTACATTAAACTTTTCTCTTTAGTAGGCCGAAAAAATAATATTTGAACTGAAATTACATATAAAATCTTTCCCCAATTCCCTATTCCCAGGGAATTACCAGAATAGTGCCACTGGTGGCACTGGAAAAACATTTCTCATTTCATTAATCTTAGCAACAATTAGATCCGAACGAAAAATTGCATTGGCACTTGCTTCTTCAGGTATTGCAGCTACATTATTGGATGGTGGCCGAACTGCACATTCCGCTTTAAAATTGTCATTAAACATGCAAACGGTTGAGATTCCAACGTGTAATATTTCAAGAAATTCTGGAATGGCCAAAGTTTTGCAACAAGCAGCAATTATTTTATGGGATGAATGCCCATAAAAAATCTTTGGAAGCATTGAATCGAACATTACAGGATCTACGTGGAAACCAACAGTTGTTCGGAGGTTCATTAATATTGCTATCTGGTGATTTCCGACAAACGTTGCCCGTCATTCCCAGATCGACTCCATGTGATGAAATTAATGCATGTTTGAAAAGTTCGTTTCTTTGGGGAAATGTACAGAAGTTATCGCTCAACATAAATATGCGTGTGCGTCTTCCAAATGATCCATCAGCACGTGAGTTTTCGAAGCAACTGCTACAGATTGGCGATGGCAAAATTGCAAGTGATTTAAATGGCTTTATCACGTTACCAAACAACTTTTGCACAATTATGCCATCAAAAGAAGATCTAATTGATCGCTTTTTTTCAAACATTGTTCAAAACTATAAAAATCATGATTGGTTAAGAGAACGTGTAATTTTAGCACCAAAAAATGCAAATGTTAATGAAATAAATTTTCAAATTCAACAGAAATTGCCAGGTGACTTGGTATCATACAAATCCATTGATACTGCTACGAATGAAGAATTCTTTGGACCCACCCGGTATGCCACCGCATCATTTACATTTGAAAATTGGTTCATCGATCAATCGATCATACTTCTTCGAAATCTCAATTCACCAAAACTCTGCAATGGAACGAGACTTTCCGTGAAAAAATTAATGCCAAATTTGATCGAAGCAACAATTCTCACTGGCAAAGCAAAAGAAGAAGTTGTACTGATACCACGGATTCCATTAATACCAACAGACATGCCATTTCAATTCAAACGTCTTCAATTTCCCGTGCGTTTATCCTTTGCTATAACCGTTAATAAAGCTCAAGGACAAACGCTTCAAGTGTGTGGTGTGAATTTGGAGGAACCGTGCTTTTCTAACGGACAATTATACGTCGCATGTTCCAGAGTGGTAGCACCAACAAATTTATTTATTCATGCACCAAAAAATCAAACAAAAAATATTGTATACACTATTGTATTGAATTGACTTTGCTTTTTTTTCATTATTTCCAAAAAAAAAAATAAATAAAAGAAACCAATGAATTTGATTCAATGTTAATATTCATGCGCAGCAAGAACGGAGTGACGGATTTCGCTGATTCCTTTTTTATTTTGTTCACTGTTGACTCCGAATGGTTTGTAGAGATCTTTAAAGAGTAAAGGATCTTTACAGTCTGATGGTTTCAGAAAGAGTCGATCCCCCATCAACTCAATTGGAAAACCACTGAATTCTACAAACTCCCAGCCCCCCCTTATTATTTATTTAAAGAGTAAATAATTTCATAAATACTTTTGTGGGCAGAACGAAGTCTGTCGGGTCCGCTAGTTAACTATGTGCGAGTATAAGCACCACATAAAAATACAATTTGAATTTTTTTTTAATTACACTGAGGATGTAAATATCGTTATATACTTTTCGTTTATACATATATTTTTTTTTATAAACATTATGTAGCTGTTTGCTATTCAATTTTTTTTGTAATTAGAATGAATGTTATTTTATCACTGAATATCAATTTATATAATTTTCACTGATTACGTACGTTATTTTAGCATTTTTGAATGTTTTATCTGCACTTGTAGGAGAAAAAAAATCCAAAAATTTCACAATCTATAAAATTGATTTATAACTTATAGTCCAAATCCGCTGCCACCAGATTTGCGAAATTGAAATTGGATTGAAATTTTGAAGACATTTATGACATAGAAATCAGCAAAATACAAGCGAATCTTCGCTTATCAGAAGAAATTATATTTTTAAAATCCATTATCCATTATGATAATACAATTAAGCATTATAAAAGCTACATCGTACACGATGATCTGCGCACAACAGTCCGAAGGATTCCAAACAATGCAAGAGTGAACCCAACACTAATTATTTATGGAAAATTTTGAAATTTATGTAGCAACTAAAATTGAAACTATAAGAGCAATATAAAATTATTACCATAATTATTATGAATTTATAAATATCTTGAATTTAAAATTTACTTTCTAATTTTAATTTGAAGTTAGAAACATTGGGTCTATTTTTTAATTCAACCCGAGCAAGCAAGCTTACCCCGGGTAGTGTACAACGAGCAAAGGTTGCAGTGGGTAAAATTATCCGGTGTGCATAGAGTAATAAATTGTTTTTTATTTTGCACACTCTCCGTACACTGACATTAATTTCAGAGTAAAATTTGAAGAACCGAGTATGCACTGTGTTCAAGCACAGTTCACAAATAAAAACGCTGTGTACCGCACTGCCTGCTCGGGGTGAATTATAAAATAGGCCCATTATTAAGATATACGATGAAAATATTTAACGCTGCATATTGTTTTTATTTAACGCATCGCCTGAAAATTTGCCTGTCTAACAAAATAAACACAATTTTTTTGGGGAAAAATACATTAACAATCAGTCCAACGCTTCTAACATTTCGATGCCTTTTTGTAGAATGATTTATCTTTGTCTTCAAAATAAGTTTCAATTTTGGCAATCACTTCTTCATTGGAGCGAAACCCCTTTCCCAGTGCACGGAATCATCGAAGCGTTGTCATTTTTAATCCATTGTGAGAAAACGCGGTATCCAATTCGAACACATAGCTTTCGCATGGACAATGCTACCCACTACTGATATCTTTACAAAGTCAACTTCACTTTACGGCATTTTAAAACAATTTCGTGGATTTTTTTATGTTTTCTGGAGTCACTAGTGGTGCATCATCGGAGGTTGTACGACCACTTTTAAGTTCAGCGTACCAGTCAATGATGGTAGATTTTCCTGGTGCAGAGTTCGGATAAGACTTATCAAGCCACTGCTTTGCTTGAACGGTATTTTCCCATCAAAAACAGTGTTTAATCAACACACGAAAAATAAGGTGAAAATCATCATTCGTGTCCCGTTTTCACAATATTGATAGAAAATTTTCTGACCTATTCGAATATATGAAAGAGATCCCGTGAATATTTCTGGTATATGGGATATAACCGTAAACGTAAAAATATCTCTGTGCAAGTTAAAAAACATCAGAAATAGATCCCATTCATCACACTCATAGGGTTTTGACTGATCTATCTGGCCATGTCGGTGAGACCCCGTGAACATCTCTAGGTTTGGTGAAATAAAATTTGATAATGTGTTCAAATTATTTCATGAAACTACTAAGTCGTGTATGGCACTGTAAATATCGCCATAACCGAACTCTGTCCGGAACTATCGAAAGTCGCATCTTTGATCTATTCAAAAGTATAATGGGCTCACGCGTGAACATCTCTAGGATTTCTGTTATTTGATTATTATTACAATAAATCGGATTCGTAGCTTATTTGGGAATGTCAATTGGGTTTTTACCCACCCCTCCATTCTATTGGAGAAAATACCAAAATTTCCAATTCAGAAAGAAATTGGCATCATTTCCATTAGTTTTAAATTTTTGAATACAAGGTGAAAATCATTATTCGTGTCCCGTTTTCACAATATTGCCAATTTCGACTGATCTATTTGGACATGTAGGTGAGACCCCGTGAACATCTCTAAAATTTATTAAAATTCATGGAATTTCTAAGTAGCTTGTATGGCATAGTAAATATCATTTTACACTATCTATATGTTTATTTCAGTGTTACAGCTATGTCTACGCTATTCTAAATTATATTTTAAAAACTGTGAATGTATGTAGGAGCGGTGACAGAAAAGTTAGAAAATAGATTGAAATCAAAGACTATAGTTTATTAAAAATGCGCTGGACTTGGTAAAAACCATCATAATTAAATCCTGTTCACTATATACCCGTGAGGTTTTAATTTAGCTATTCGGTCATATAGGTGGGACCCCGTGAACATCTCTAGGATCGGATATATAAAAGTAGAAACATAGTCTAAAATAGCCTTCTTTAGAATTAAAAAAAGCTTAGTAAATCATTTTACGATTTTCTCGTGTTTATTTCAAATCGTTAGAAAATTATTTGATCTTTACAGCGACACTATTATGAGCTTAGGGACTTATCTAATATAAATGTTAAAGATTATATAAAAATGTTTCAATTTCACCACAAAACAAATCCAATTGGAATATTTTTAAATTTAAAACCTCAGTGTAAATTTTTGGTATTATTTTTGGTATGTATTTCAAAATCATCTCGAAAGATACAAGCAGCTTTTGTGCCAAATTTTTCTCCAATTATATTCTGTATGAGCGTGTACCATGTTTATTGTTCAAATCATGTCGACGACATATTGACCGCCCCATTATCTGCGGCTTTACGAGTATTAACAAGATTCAACGGATCGTCCATAATAATCGAAATGTGCCGATGCAGGTTTTCTAATCATATCAGCATTTTTGTATTTTTTATCGTACATTTATTTCTACGTAAGGAATTGAATTTGAATGCTAACACATTAAAAACCGGTTAAAATTATCTAGATTTTTCATGTATTACAACTTACTATTTGCCAAGCTCCTGTTGTCCATCGCTAGTAAATCGTATTTAAGGCATTCGCCAGCATAAGGGTCGATTTGGTATCACTGTTAACATAAAGTAATACCGAAACAGACTTGATGATAGCGTATAAAATTCATACCTTGAAACGGGTTAGCCTCTTACCTATTGAGGCCAGCCCGGTTTCACAGAATTTGCCACTACCCATGTTCGCACTCCTTGCGGCATTTATTCCCGCAGCTCAGTCTTTTAGAGGAAAATGGCGTGGGTATTGGAGTGCATGGATAGCGGCCTTGCTAGCCGCAGAAGAAAGAGGGAACAGTTGAGTGGGGTAACGGACCCCTACATAGTGGCAGTGTCAGCCGACCCGTTATGCGGATCGAGTCGACCGCGATTGTATATTATGGTGTTTACACCACCATATTAGATCGACTAATACGATAAGGAGAATATAATGGCCTCGGGCCCACAACGAAAGTTAGTAAGTATTATGGGTACCACGGTGGTTTTGGCAGAAAGGGAAAGAGTGCCTATGTCACAACATTCCCGTCCCGAGAGACAGCCAAAAGAACACCCTGCTACCTGTGCCGTAAGAGTTAGTATGGCGAGCCCTGGTATACTTACCAATTTACCGCTTTGTTCTTCACCAAAAAAAAAAAAAACACAATATTTACTTTATACAGAAAACTTTATTCACAAGATCAAAACCAAAACAAAAAAAAAAAAAAACTAGGTATGTATTTAACTTAATTATCCGCCGAGCTGAGCTACTACCCGGATAATTAATGTTCACTGACTGCCCTCAACCGAGAAAATTTCGCGGTATTTATTCCAAAATTAATTACTTGTTGAGAGAGAGAATTTACATTTTAACCCAGTGATTAAAATTGTTCTCTCAATCAACTTACATTTTATTTTTGATGACAATCCAGAAAACCTTTAGAAACCGCGCATGTTGTGAATTTCCGGCTCGTATTTGCTACTAGCGGAAGTTTGTACAACAACAAATACAAATGGTTTTGATTTTCACATAGGTTGACGTATTCGTAAATATGTCAACGCTATACATAAACAAACCACTTGCATTTATCGTGTACTTGAAAAATGTAGAGATGTCGAATTACATAGACTATTTACGCTTACCCCACAGAAACTCATTAAAAAAAAATTCTAACATGAATTAATTAAATGGCCTTGTAGTAAATAAACGTAAAAATAAAATGTGAAGACGTAGCATGACTGGTACATAAGTTAGATATAGTTAGAGAATTATCTCCAAAGTCATGCAGATAAGAAAATTATTAGTTTTTTTGTTTGGGATAGGTTAGTAACGGAATTTAAATAGAATTCCGTTACAGCGTGGGGAAAACCCAATCCCTGAGAATGAAAAGAGATCTCATGCTCTGTTTAGGGGGACGTGGTTTAATGAGTCAGTCTGTAGGTACTTAAAGTAGCCCAACGTGGCGGACGCCCCACACCCTGAGAAAGTCTCAAAGCCGGGCACTAAAACTTATTATCTACTTTCCTAACACTAAAACTAGTAACATCAGTTTATTGTATTTCATCTGCAATCGGTATATTCAAGTATTACAACTGATGACGGCGACAAGTACATGGCCGACATTGATCTTGTTATTATAATTATTAAGTTTACTTAATATCTTTGTATATCATAAATATTTTTTTCATATAAAATAAGAGTGCAAATACTTTTCGAATAGTTTTTATAAATTTCAAATAATAATCGTGTTTTATTGTGTAATTTAAAAGGAGTTGTAATTTGTGAAAATCAGTGCACATTAATAAAAGGACAATGTCTAATAAAATAATGTAAACTAAAACTGGTTACCTATGGTAAAAAAAAATTTCTTGGGCCTTAGACATTGTTTAGATTTCAAAAATTGATTGCTGCCCTAATAAAAATATGTAACCATGTTACTTTACGTTAATTATTACTACTACATATATAATATATTATATATCATTCTTTAACTGCTATTCTGCCACGGGGTCCTCTCTCAAAGGCTGATGCGTCTTCTTATACTTCGTTTGGTTGTCGTTTGCATTCGCGTTTGTGTGTTGGAGGCTGGCTGTCTGGTTGCTAGATACAGCAACTTGCTGATGGGTCTCCTCTTCCACCAGGCGATGGCGAACAATACCAGCAGCACTATAGTTATCCCTGAGCTTGAATAGTGTGACAAATCGTGGACGTTAAACTGGTACCAGGTTTCCTCTTGCTGTAGGACTCGGACAGCTGACAGAATTTCCTCCATCTCAGGGTCCAGGTCTTCAGAATCCAGCGTGCCAACCGATTTCCTTAGCTTCTGAGTTATGTTGAAGCTAGGTAGGAAATAGGCATTTTGTTCCGAGACGTAAATCTTCTGGCTCACCAGCAAATAATCCTTCCCCATCAGTTTACAGTCGGGGCTCAGACTAAGTATTCCACTTCCTTGTATAGCTGCCCGCTCCACCGTACCATTGCACATCACATTTACGGTTTCTGTCTGCGCCAGGGCCATGATCCACGTATTGGCTTGGCTAAGTGGACTAATGCTGGTTCTTTTATTGGTGGATTGAACGGTACACTTTTGTAATTCCAGCTCCTCGTGCAATAACAAGCTGATTTCACATGGCCGGCCTTCCTCATGTGTGTTAAATACCGCATGTTCACGCTTACAGACATGTTGTTCATCTTCCCACTCTTGGCATTCTCTGAACTCTAGGTACTGCATCTGGTAATACCAAGTTTGCTGCTGATTTACGAGCATGAACGGTGATGTGGGTTGCAGAGAAACCATACGATCCCCATGAACAGTCGGGACTGGATATACTTTGTAGATTCGGTACTCTTCAGGATCTAGTAGTGGGATGCGGAGCTCAAAAATCAAACGTTGGTTCATTACTGTGGCTGTCACCCTCAAGTTTTTATAGAACTGTACCCAATGCTGTTGGTACCTTGGAATACGCAAATGCCTGGGTAACCAGGACTCTAGTTTGTTCAGCTGGTTCTCAAGTTGAGAGGGTGTTATTAATCTGGTATTAATATGACCCTGATGTAGGTCAATCATTACATCAATTACAGCCTCCTGCATTTCCTTGAAGATAGTAATTTGTGTGGTTAATTGGAGCATGGTGTCCACATATTCGGCATGACTGGTCAGTGAGCTTATTTCACCGTGCAGCTGGTGGTATTGGGTTTTTGTCTGTTCTTGCTGCTTCCGCACTAAATTCACGGTCATATCCACTATATGCGTCTGTTGTCTGGTGAGATCACTAACATGTACCAGTCCCCTCTGTAGGTCATTGATAACAGCCTCATACTGCCGTGCTGAACGTTGGTCCAGTACCCCAAAGGTCTCGCTCATGAATGTCCCAATAAATTCCAACGGAGCTCGTCGTGTTCGTTTTGGCTCTTGTAACATCGCATTACGGTCCTGCATGCCATCAATCATGACTTGTAGTGGTTGTAACAGGGCCTCGCACGGCCACTCTTTGTCGGGGAACCACGTAGCTCGGGTATGGTTGGCGCTTTGATCGCTGTGCCCTGCACAAATTTGATGAGCCCGGTCCATCACACTACGGATGCTCTTCCACTCGTGCCAATAGTTTTCGAGATTATAGAATAGGACCAATTTCCAATCGTCCTGGGTAAGACTGGCTTTTCCGAACTCTTCCAAATAGATTCCTGGATGGTGAGTAAATTCTAGGTACTCCATGTTGGCTGCAGCCAGCGAAACCCCCAAACACACCAAACTTGCTACTGTAACCCCCTGCATCTTTGATTTCACGCGCTGTTGGCGTCTCGAATTCTCTGTTTGGTAAAGATATGTTTTATTTACTCCCTGTGGCTTACCTAATATCTATAAGCACGGCGCTGCCCCAACCCCATTTTCGCTGAACCATGTGCAAGGAATGGGATTGAGCCAACCTCCTGCCTCTCTAATCTACTCATTTACTAATTTATTAAACTTAATTTTATATTTCCCTAATCCTAATGTCTTAACTAATGACGCTGGTATATTCATAATTGCGCGCGCAATATACCAGCCTTCACTTTACCATTACATCATCTATGTAGATGCCCAACTAAACATAGATGGTCTAATGGGAAAGTGGATAATGTATACGACCGCGTTTTCTCCGGCGGCGCTTCCAATTTCTGTGGAAGATCTTCATTAGAAACTTTCGACTGTCATACACTTTGTTCCCGTGTGTATGTTTTAAGTAATTTAAGAACTCCCTATTGGCAGATTGTGTCCTACCACGTATTGTCTTGGTATCCATACATTGGACTATTAATCGCCTCAATGTTTGTCTGATTCTTAATTGCCTCTTGCTATATCCATATGGTAGTGCCTTGTACGTTTTACACCTCGTTTTCTTTCTGCGAGCTGAGCTTTTTTTGTTTTGTGAGGCTCGTATTTATTTTTATTATATAATTTGATGGACATCCCCCTGAGGTTAGGTTCTGATGCTCTATTACGTGATGAAGGTATTTGTCTCGATGAAGTACCACTAAATGATAGCGCATTAACATCAAAACGGTCATCTACACCTATTTCCTTACCGCTCGTAATCATCTCTTGCGGCGTATCACTCTGATTTAAGTCGGTGTCATTAGCAATTTTTAGCTGCGATGTAGATTGCAACGCCACAAATTCAGAGTTTTGAGATGATAGCGTCTCAGGTACTCGGTGTACCAACTTCTGTTCACCAACCTGGTCAACCACACCTCCCGCAGGATTTTCATCCTCTTTTAAAAGGCAAATTGACGATGAG
The DNA here is from genome assembly GCA_932526605.1 of Nephrotoma flavescens. NCBI lineage: Eukaryota > Metazoa > Arthropoda > Insecta > Diptera > Tipulidae > Nephrotoma > Nephrotoma flavescens. The sequence continues at coordinate 62,932,558 of OW052222.1, read as the reverse complement.
CTACTTGATGTTATGGCAGCAGCACTACATACGCCATTTGAATTTAATGTTGATTGAAACGTTACTTGTGATGTTTGCGACGATGGTTTGGTACTATTTATATTTTGAGCTACCTGATCATCATTTGTTACTAGCGTGAATCCCGGTAATGGTATTTTTGATGTTATTTGAACTAAACTATATAAACCAGTTGAATGAGCAACTGTTGGTGAATCACCTACTGGTTTATTTGGCGGGCATTGCTTCTTGTGCAGTTTTTGCATTAGCCTGAGGTGTTGTCGCTGCGCGCGCTCATTTTTATAGTACGCACTTGACGCGGAGTAGGTTAACGCACTATTTGGTGACAAGTTTTGAACCTCCTCCAACTCCCTCAAACACGCTTTAGCCTCTTGTTCAGGTGTTTTGATGACCAAATCCTCTAATTCTTCTTGAGCTTGCTTGAATGTCAGCCTACCCCGTTTGACCCGGCCTATTATCCTTCCACTTTCGGTTACAGCTTCATCCAAGCTCTCGAACATCTTAAATGACTCTTGGGTTTTACTTACCCGGTTGGTTCTACCCTGGATATGCACTAGTTTCGCCATCCCCTCGGGCAACCAATCGGCCACAGCTGTATTGTTTCTCAGATTCTCGACCATCCCTTGACACAGCAGTAGAAGTTTCTTGATGCATGCCTCTATCTCACGCTGCGGTTGTTTTTGCGCGGCGGCATGTGCCTTAAATGGCGTTAGAAATGGATCTTCACGCTCTACTTCTAATCTGCGAATTAACACTTGCTTCAAGGTTTGGGATACTTCCTGGTTAGCCTTAACTACCAGGTTGCGCACCTCCAACTCTATGCGCAACTCGTCCTCGCTCAATTTTTCTATGTTGAACTCCATCCTGAGACAGAGTTCCTAATTATAACTTATTTGAATAAAAAAAATTATGATTACTATAAACCTAACATCTTATAAAAAAAAATAATTCAAAATATATACAACCACGGTTTATTCCGACCCCCACCATGGGTCGACAATAAGAATACCACTATTATTGGGTCAAACAAGGAAAAGGAAAAGGAACTGATTTATAATTTTGATCAGCTTGCTAATCTACCTTCAATTATGCAGTGGGCGTCCCAACTACTTACGAGTGATCCTCACTGCCATGTTGGTTAGACTAACGAAACTGATTAAAGTACCTGCTTGATCATGTCATCTGCCTTACCCTCGTTCCACAATCCAGATTCCTATCCTACATTTGGAGACAATGGATCGTGTGAGTGATAAGTCAGAACTGGCACGCAATAATCCGATATCTACGAGGCCAAATGCTCAGCTCTCGCGGCCGGATTATTCTTTTATCAAGAAGGAACGATAACTCGCCGGCTATCGCTAAGATTACCACAACGTGTCCCATAACCTACTTGTAACTTATGTCCAAAACTTGGAGTCATATAACCGTCCACAATCAGAACACAAGATTGAACAGCTACAAGTGCTATGCCCTGGACGTACTTAATCTAAAAAGGAGGACTGGCGAACCCATCCCTAAGGATGCAAATTTAAAATTGAATTAACGGGGTGAAATACAGCGAAACCTAACTAACGTTGTGGGTGGAAATCTACTTTTTAGCCGAATTTATCCTCACTTGGCGTAACTTCTTACTACAAGCGGGGTTATTAAAACTGAGGAAAAATTGAGGGGGCAATCTTTACCATCTGACCGGGATATGGAATGATGTTTCAAATTTAACTGGGAATGTGCAGCCCTTTATACCCCCGGTATCTTCCCCGGCCGAGAAAGAGATATGCACATTGCTCCAGGGATCACACCATTCACCCTTGCCTGTACAGAATTGAAAGATTGTTAGTTGTACCTGGTACCGAAAACCGTACAACTCGATAATCAATTCTTGAGAAATGGTTGGTGTTGCTACTACCGAAAAATTTTTTTTTCTTTAACATATCGACAACATTTGAGACAGTGGTTCATTAAATGCACGCATTTAAACGCCATATGAAACAGTGATGCCTATATACCAACAATTTATTTACATTGGAAACAGATGTTGTGTTCCAGTTTATGACAATCCTAAATATATAAATTTTAAATTCCAAATGCTATCACGAATGTTGGTTTATCCCCCAGAGTGTGGGTTGGGACATGCCACAGATAAACCAAGAATTCGAAAATCCAGCAATGCAACTTAACAGTGTTAGATTCACCCCGGTATGCTTATGACCCACCACTGAATCTGGTCAGGCATGCCTCTAGAGCATGACCGCTGCCATACTCATACCGGTCAGAATCTCATATCTGTATTGACAAAAACTTATAAATAAATTATTTAAATAAATTGTTAAGACAGGGAATAGATGTTGTGCCCCCTGGTTTGGGCGCCACTTGAAACGAGTTAGCCTCTTACCTATTGAGGCCAGCCCGGTTTCACAGAATTTGCCACTACCCATGTTCGCACTCCTTGCGGCATTTATTCCCGCAGCTCAGTCTTTTAGAGGAAAATGGCGTGGGTATTGGAGTGCATGGATAGCGGCCTTGCTAGCCGCAGAAGAAAGAGGGAACAGTTGAGTGGGGTAACGGACCCCTACATAGTGGCAGTGTCAGCCGACCCGTTATGCGGATCGAGTCGACCGCGATTGTATATTATGGTGTTTACACCACCATATTAGATCGACTAATACGATAAGGAGAATATAATGGCCTCGGGCCCACAACGAAAGTTAGTAAGTATTATGGGTACCACGGTGGTTTTGGCAGAAAGGGAAAGAGTGCCTATGTCACAACATTCCCGTCCCGAGAACACCCTGCTACCTGTGCCGTAAGAGTTAGTATGGCGAGCCCTGGTATACTTACCAATTTACCGCTTTGTTCTTCACCAAAAAAAAAAAACACAATATTTACTTTATACAGAAAACTTTATTCACAAGATCAAAACCAAAACAAAAAAAAAAAAAAAACTAGGTATGTATTTAACTTAATTATCCGCCGAGCTGAGCTACTACCCGGATAATTAATGTTCACTGACTGCCCTCAACCGAGAAAATTTCGCGGTATTTATTCCAAAATTAATTACTTGTTGAGAGAGAGAATTTACATTTTAACCCAGTGATTAAAATTGTTCTCTCAATCAACTTACATTTTATTTTTGATGACAATCCAGAAAACCTTTAGAAACCGCGCATGTTGTGAATTTCCGGCTCGTATTTGCTACTAGCGGAAGTTTGTACAACAACAAATACAAATGGTTTTGATTTTCACATAGGTTGACGTATTCGTAAATATGTCAACGCTATACATAAACAAACCACTTGCATTTATCGTGTACTTGAAAAATGTAGAGATGTCGAATTACATAGACTATTTACGCTTACCCCACAGAAACTCATTAAAAAAAAATTCTAACATGAATTAATTAAATGGCCTTGTAGTAAATAAACGTAAAAAGAAAATGTGAAGACGTAGCATGACTGGTACATAAGTTAGATATAGTTAGAGAATTATCTCCAAAGTCATGCAGATAAGAAAATTATTAGTTTTTTTGTTTGGGATAGGTTAGTAACGGAATTTAAATAGAATTCCGTTACAACCTATAGATCTCAAAGTGTCGATTTTTTACCAAAAATTAGACCGCGAGCTGGCGAGGTGATATACAATTTTATATTTGTATTGTACTTTTTCTCTCATATGACTATGTATTTTGTTCGTCAATTTTACAAAGGCAAGTATCAAAATAAAAAGTTCCGGTTGAACAGGTTGAGTATTTATGATGATGACGTTTATCTCACCTCTTCTATTCGCTTGCTTTTGAGCAGTGGAACCGATTGTTTGCTATGTGATTTTATTTTTAATTTTCAAATATTTGACAACACGAAACCGCATTTGAGCACATGCGCTCTAGCAAACTAATATTAATAAAATAATCACTACTAAATGTTTGGTACAAAATCGACACTCAGGAATTGGTATCTTCGGGTGTACTACGAAACCCCGGTTTTCAAAATCCCAGTTTTCTTTTCTTCTAGTTCTAATTGCACAAAATAATGCTGCAAAACATTGCAAGATTTTTTACATTTTGTAATTGCTACATTTTGCAGTTGCAAGTATAATAAAAAGAGCAATATTTTGTTAATGTTTCGATAACTCTATGGGGCACTTAGCCCTCCATCCAAATTCTATCCCTATTAGCCATTTTCTAGAACTTTATCGCAAACTCATTTTTGAATTTTGTCAAAGAATCATTTAAGAGTACTATTTTCCCACATGCCAAATTTTAAAAATTCAAACCAGGGGCGGAATCATGAAATTACGACCGGAAAATTTAAACGGATTTCAAAATATTTTCAAATTGATTAGATGAAAAGTGTCCAAATTTACCATGATGGATGCAGACTGATGTATAAATGCAACTTTTATAATATTTGAATAGCAATGGCTAACCTCCTACAAGATTTTCAAAATTCTTTTTTTACCGGTACAACATTTCCGTTTAAAACTGCTCGATTATGAAATAGTTGTCGAATACAATTTTTACGTAAAACTTTCATTTATTTGTGTTTTCATACAAAATATCTACGCCAACTTTGACCATTTTTCGAATTTTTTTGTGTTTGTCCATTGAAATATTTTCTAACAATTCATTTTTCTGGTCGAATTTCATGATCCTGCCCCTGTATACATCAAAATAATTATGTATTTCCGGAATTTTTACAATTTTGAAATACAAAAGACTTCAATGCCATCTCATAAAATGAAACTGCGACGAACCTGGGGCGAGAAAAATGAATTTCGAAAATCTTGTAGGAGATTAGCCATTGCTCTTAAAACATTATCGAAGTTGCATTTATACATCAGTCTGCATCCATCATGGTAAATTTGAATACTTTTAATCTAATCAATTTGAAAATATTTTTAAATCCGTTTAAATTTTTCCGGTCGTATTTCATGATTCCGCCCGAGGATTTTTTTTTAATACAAAACTTTAATACAAAACACCTGAACGCGTATTTTGATCCAAAAATAATAACAGGAGAGAAGAATTACCGGATCGCAATAGTGTAGAATATATGTGTTTTTGTATTAGTAACAAACAAATTTGTTCGGGCGTAACGGCACACCATTCACAATGTTTTTATTTTAGGTTAATAATTTTATATTTTGTAAATTAACAAATTTTATATCCATTTTGTGTTTTACTAACCAATTGTTTGGGAACGGCAAAAGTACCATGTCATAAATTTATTTTTGTTTGTGTTTTGAACCAACTTACATATTTGTGTATTCCTTTCAAACTTATTTTTATTCGAAAAAAAAACACTAACTATACACACAATTGTGTTGGTTGTACTTCAAATCCAGTGCAATTTTTTATCAAAGACGTCATCACATACTATGGTTTTTTACTCACACATTTGGTGGTTTGGACTTTAATAGAGCCATTTTTTGGTTGAAAGGGGATATTTTGCTTTTGTCAAATTATGCTAAATTTTGAGGAAAGTGAATTTATTTTGTACGTGTCGTTTTATGGAACACGAAATGTTTTACAATTTTTTTTTTTTATAAAATATAAAATTTGTTTTTACAAAATGTGTGGCGTTACGTCCGAACAAATTTGTTCCCCATCTAGATACCATGGGAAAATGTCACAAAACAGGGCTGGGATGTTCTAACATCACCATGTTTCGATAATTTATCGAAGTTCATTTCTCGTTTCTGTAGAATAAAATTTATCTCCGTTTCAATTTTTATATCATTTACCAGCCTGCTAGATTACAATATTGTGATGTTTTTACTGTGTTTCTATCACCAAATAATTTTTTTTCGCTTGTAGAACAAAAATAAGTGAAATAGATATTGTTCAAATATAGTCTAGTAGGTCGTGATAGCAATAGAGACGAAATAATTGAAAAACGAAACAGAAGTCAAATTAATTCTAGAAGAAAGAGACGTATGCTTCGATAAAATATCGAAAAATGGTGATGCTAGAACATCCCCGCGCAGGAGTGGAAGCACCAAAAATTTGAACCGATCCCACCCGGTTCGATAAATTTTGGTACCTATGGTCACAAAAACAACACACATACATGCGTAACAAATGACAGCACACTAATTCAAAATTGTGTATTATACGTCGTATACGTATACACAAATTTGTGGTTTCGTCTCCCAATTCTGGATCAAAATAGGCGTTCTGGAATCTTCATGTTTCTGCAGCAGGAGTAACACAGGGATCTCAATCGTAGGATACGAAAATAATTTTAACTAAATGCATAAATAAATGTTTCGACGTTTAAATAATTTGAAAAATACGACTTGTCGCTTTCCCGTTCAGAATTTAATATTTATTTAAAATAATTGTTGAATAAAATACGAGAGACGTCTTTCAATGAAAATACAAACATTAATTCAATCGAATGAAGGAAACGTAATTAGTAACTTCAGACCGTGAGTACGCATAAAATCTTACAGTTGTGTAGCAGTCTTTAACGAGAATTCATACACCTTAAGTTCAAAATTCTCGTTTCAACCGGCTCGTCATAAAAGCAATTTATATCACGAAAGAGATCATCAGACAGTATAAATATTCGATCTCCAAGCTCTAATTTCATAAAAGTTGAAAAAAACCAATTCGAGTACAGAAAAAGTGAGCGGCACCCTTATAGTACGACGCAATCTTAGTTGTGTATAGAGTATGGATATTGATTTCATGGTAAGGGCTTATGTTTGTGTGTCTAAAATATAAAAGTTGGACCAAATCAGGTATTACCAAAAACATTTATAAAAACAAAATTGGTGCGCGTTTCAGTAAACAGGTAAAAATAAATCTTCTATGTTATTACTTCTATGGGTCACATCCCCTATTTTTGAGGTCATTATAACATACTTCAGTTTAGGTAATAAATATTTATAAATAATGTTTTACCGCTACGGTTTGGTACACGTAGTCAGATTATTAAAATTTTGTTGTTGGTCAGGCAACTCTTTATTACATTTCGAAGTTTTCTTTTGCCATAACTTATTAGATTTTAATCATTACAAATTTAGTCTTCGTGAAGATATCACCAACTGACATAATTTTCAACCGTTATCAAAAGTGTTTTGTGTGTTAACGTGCGTTAGAAATCTTGTGTTAAAGTGCTTAGTGAATTTTAAATATCGAACAATATGAAATTCAAAATAAATTGTTCGCCACACCTGAGTATGTGCGACATTACCAAACAACTGTACAACAATAAATTTCTCGCTGATATCCAATTTCGCGTGGATGATAAAATCATCTACGCACACTCCTTGGAGCTCATGAAACGAAGTGTGGTGTTTGAACAGCAATTCGGAGAAACGTTGGGTGAACAAAAAATTATTCCAGTCACCGACTTTAAATACGAAAGTTTTTTGCAATTCATCCGATTCATTTACACGGATGAATGTGCTATTAATGATGAAAATGGGATTGATTTATTAAAATTGTCTATCAAATATCGGCTTATAATGTTGGAAAATTTAGTGATTAACTCAATTTCATCTTATAAATGGATATTCAATTTATCAGATTATTGTGTTACCGAGAAATACGAAATTATACGCCAGTACATCAAAGAACAATTTAGCTTACATTTCCGCTTTTTCATAAACGATGATTTGTTTTTATCCCTCCATCCGGATTCGATTAATGAAATTTTTCAATTAGATGCCATCGGAGACAATGTAAAAGAAATCCAAATCTTCAATGCTTTGGCTGATTGGATTGAAAATTATTGCGAACAACATCAAATGACATTACAAGAGGGGCGTCAACGCTTTGATAGTCTCATAAAGAAAATTCGATTTCCAACCATGTCCAACAATGAGGTACGCGAATGTTTTCAAAATTACCCGGGATTATTTAGTGAGAACGATCGAAATTCAATTGCAACACAAGTTATGTTTGGTGAAAGTGGTAGCGATCAATGGATATCACAGCCCAGAGAAAAAACTATTTATGATGCTACAAAATGGCGCACGTTTTCTCGAGATATACCATTCGTAACAAGATTTTCAGTATCAAAGGAAATCAATTTGTGTGGACTACGATTTGGAACTGAAGAGAATACGGCTAAGGTAGATGCGGAGATAGAAATTAAATCACAAGGCATTGAAACAAGCAAACTAGACAAACTCCAGTTCACTCAATCTATTTCTAAGAATTTTAGGCAAATTTTCCTCGGGCTTGGCGACTCAATTGTATTGAAACCGAATTTTGAATACACGATTAGTATTAAATTTTTAAAATGTACCACCCCTATAGAAGTTAATTGCAGAGGGCAAAATGTAAATCTCGTTTATAATGACCCGGAAAATTGTATTCAAATCATGGAGACGGCTAAAAATATGTTTGAAATTATGTTTAAGCATTAGAGTATTAAAACCGAAATGTAAATCCTCAAAAAATGAAAAATACATGTATATTAGATTACTTGAAAATTATTTGTTTTATTATTGATTTTTGACTCGATTTTGATAGAATTTGGTGAGGGAGCTTTCTGATTGGTATTGAGATTATTGTCCACGTGGTGCAGAACTTGGGCAAGGTGTACTGGTGTTATTTCTGAAGCACGTTCTATAACGTTGCCGACTAACACAAAATAAGACTTTGGGAGTGATTTTTGAAGAGAAGTAACTGGAATGGAATTTATTAACCGAAAATGTAGAAATGTGTCCAGTCAGGTTGGAGCTAGGCAATTGAAAAAACAATCTTGATGTAATTAGGTTTGGTGGATGGCCAAGTGATTCTGAAATATTAATTAGAGTAGGATCTTGAATATGGTCAACAGGACCGCGGAGCGATGGTGAAATTGGATATGTAGCATGAAAATTGTATTCTTAAATAAATCTTGGAAAATGTTTTGTAATATGGCCACCTAGACCGAAACTCGGTATAATTTCTTAACAGATCATGATGAGCTTGGAGTATTTTTTGGATGGAAATCAAATATTAAAATTGCAGTTAGAAAAAGTTTTCTAATTTGGCCACTTGGGACGGAACTCATCCTGTTCTTAACCTATCATGATGGGATTAACTATCCTGGATCGAAATGGAATATTAAAATTAGATATTTATAGAAGGAGTTCTGAAATATGAGTACCTGACACAGAATTAGAAAATTTCTTAACCGGTCTTTATAGAATTGGGTATCTTGGATCTCGACAACTAATTTGTAACCGCATATAGACTGCAATTCGGTAACAATGTTACGATTGATTAATTTAGAGTGCACGACCAAGCTTTTTATGCAAAATCTCTCAGAAAGCCGGGCTCCTCCGTACACCTATTTTTAATTTACTAAAACAAAGGATAGGTAAGTAGAGTTAGTTATGATTGACTAAGCTTATTCCACACACCCATAAAGCCAATAATTAGTATTTATTTAAACAAGACAGCACAATTTAATTTTTGGTAATTTTGTTGCTAAATTTCGATGGAATTTAATTGACAACTCTCAGAACAACATGTTCTATTTCGACTGAACGCTGAATCATGTTTAAAATGAGATTGTCGATTGCAGCGCAATGTCAAAACACCTACTCATAATTTAAACGCAGCTCGTTTCAGGACTTCCAATTATTTCGAAAATGAAGGTAAGCCTCAAACATCAGTAAGGCACATTACATCAAATCAGGTAAATTACAAGAAAAACGTTGAACACATCACCGGGATCTCTGAATTAGTGCGAAAAAAACTAATGAAGTCTAATGAACTATACTTTGTAACGTTGCTGAGTTACTAAAATTTGCGTCAAGCTCATGCACACCAAAGATGAAAGACCAAGGAAACTTTTATTTAAAATAAAACCGTGCCTCGGAGTTTAATCGTTTTGATGTTAACTATATTATACGACCTGATGGAAAAGTCAGTACAATTGTATACTTTTTCGATACAATTAATTTGTAAAAATACAAACGTACTTTCTAGCCGAATTCAGTACAATCTGAAAAATTTGGTTTATTTCTTTTTTGCTTCATTTCATCAAATTTTAATTATTTTGCTTGGGTTAATTCAATCGTTTGTGGCTGAGTATTTGTCACATCTAGTTTCGATTTCTGCAACGGCAACAAATTTCAAGCACTTGCGGATTGCGAATATCTTAAGAAATTGAAGAACTCTTGAATTTCTGAGTTTTGGGAAAAAAGTCGGTACAGTTAAAAATGAACTAGATGAACCAATGTTAGGCAACATCTATCGTATTGGGGTGCTAGTTGACAGCCTCCACGTGGCGCATCCTGGGCAATGTACTGTAGATCGCATGGTTGTAGTATCCAATTCCTACGTAGTAGAGAAACAGTATAGCAGATAGTCAACAAAAAGATGAGATGTCGGGTATAAACAATAACATACTCCAGGTCGGTCAGAACTTAGATTCTAAATTTCACCCCAGGAAATTGTCAGTGGGCAACCAGGCTGATCCTTTTCCTAGTACTACTGGAAGCACGGAACAAGCAAAATAAATAAATAAATAAAAATAACAACGCAGGAAACTTAGCATTAATGAACAACCAATTTCAAGTACTCACAGATTAAGTCGAATATCACACTGAGCTTGAAAGGGAAACCAAGTTGAGCCAATTCAAACTCACACTAAAACTGTCAATGCAACTAATGCATTAAAAGTGCATGAGCCAGAAAAGAAGAAACAGGCAATGTTCAATGTTCAATGTTCTAGGAATTAAAAATCACGGTAGTATTCAGAAACTGATGAAAGAAGTACTACGAAATGACTACAAGATAATATCGCTCAGTAGTAATATTTGGAAAATAAACGCAACAGAGCCTGAAGATTATAAGGCTCTAGCTAACAAATTAAATTCTGATGGTCATCAGTGGCATACCTAAGAGGATTAAAATGATCGAGCAAATAAAGTAATGTCAAGAAGTCATCCAACTTGTTCAAAAAATGAAATCATTGAGGACCTGCAAAACAAAGGCCTCAAAATAATCGATGCAGTCAACATCATCAAAAAAGAAAGACGAGAAAACAGAGAGGGAAATGTTGAAATCATGAGAAGAGCTCTCCCACTATTCATAACCTTCGACAACCGAGAAAAAATCGAAAATATCTATAATATTAAGGCTATCCTCAACCTCAGAGTTAAAATAGAAACACCGAGAAAGGCCACTCGACTAATACCTCAATGTAAAATCTGCCAAGATTATAATCATACACAAAAGTACAATAGTAGAATTACAACACCGAAGTGTATCAACTAGAATGGCCAGCATCCAGCCAACTATAGAGGATGTGAAGTAGCAGTAGAACTACAAAAAATGAGAGATAAATCACGTAAACCAGATACTCCAAGAAATGTACAATCTATAAAAAAACTACGGAGCTTAAATCGTTTTTGATGTTCTGGTAGATGTCACTAGTTGTACATAATTTCATTACGCCGCGACACGAGTGAAGATGGTGACTTAAAAAAGAAAAAAAAAGAAATAAATAAGTGGCGCGGCGGCATGGTAAATTACTTTTCTTTACAAGTTTCGTAATAATAAATTATTAAGTAGATTATACTAATCTTCTCAAAACACTAGGAAGTGTCTCTTTAATTTCTCGAAATTAAAGAACTTCAAAACCAATTGGAATCTATTCCAAACACAGTTAACAGAAAGAATTAGTCTGCAGAACCAAATACAGGGACCAGCCCAAATAGAAGACGAACTAGATAAACTATAAGGAACGTAAGGAAATGAAGCGCAATACTAGCTATCCGCAGAGAAAGTGAGAGAACTTCTTAAAAATAAAAGAAAAGCACGGAAGAAGAACTAAAATGGGAAAACAAGAATAATCTGAATGCGTATAAGGCTCCAGGATATGATCTTATAACGGGTCAGATAATAAAAGTGTTACCGGAGAAAGCGTTGAAGAAACTACTGCATACAATTAATGCAGCATTTCGACTAAGATATGTACCAAGACAATGGAAAGTTGCAGAAGTAATTATGATACTTAAGCCGAACAAACCTCCGAATGATAAAGCTTCATATAGGCCAATTTCTCTGCTACCAACATTATCGAAATTATTTGAAAAGGTTCTTCTTAAAAGACTAAAACCAATTATCGAAGAAAATTTAAATTAACAGTTAGTACTTCAAATGTAAAACTGTCAAAGGACTTATTAAAACTTTAGAAAATACGATTTTAACTTGTTTTTTTAAAACTGTTTTTCGATAAATTAAAATCAAATTGATCAACTACGGTATTGAATGATTCTTCTGATCGATTAATGGGAATGTATTCGCCATAGTTGGTTGGAGTTGTGTTCGAGCGCAAAAAATTGATGATTACGTTAAGTCCTGCTTGGGATATTTATGGATATATGGTTTCCAGTGATGAAGGGTGGATCGATGTGGCCGAGAAAGACATTTCCGATAAAAGCGGCATCCAGAAGTAGACGCCTGTTTTCAAGCGTGCACATGTTATATTCTTTGCACCTGCAGGTAGTAAGCGAGCCACATTTTCATAGAATGGTATGTTATAATCATAATTCCAGCCAGTTTTTTCAATAGGAATATAAGGAATTTTTTTGTATTCTTTCGATTCTGTTCATGTGCACAGCGTAAGAGGGACTCCAAACCGTTACAGTATACTCCACTTTAGATTTTAAATAAGGGTAATAAGCGTATAGTATGCATGTAGCAATAAGACTCCCAGATCAATAATGTCACGTACTCTTGGAACTTCCGCGCAATTTAATTTACATATATATGCCGAGGTTATTGGATATTTTTTCCGACGAAACGACATAATTTTACATTTCTTAATATTGAGGTGTAATGCATTTTGGACCCACTACTCACTAAGTCTGTTGAGTCTGTTTGTGTCCCTAACTTAAAGTAAATCGTTTACTACAGTAAATACTGGGTTTAGGACAGATTTTTCGATCAGTTTGCCATAGAGTTTTTGAAGAATAATTGAATTTACCGAAAAATTTACTTAAAATTAACTCTTACGACCTTAAGTTTGGCACACAGCCTAAAGAAACAATTACAGAATGCCCCACCAGAGCACGCCGAATTATTGGAATAATTATGAAAAATTTTCATTTGTGATTTTTAATTTTTTAAGGCTTGAAAAATTTATTTTGTATAATTTTTATATTTTTACATATTTATTTTATGAATTACATAAAATAAATTTTCAAATGTATTTTATGTAGGTATGTATTCTAAATTTTAAAAAAGGTAATTTTCAGAATAAATTTTGAATTAAAAACTATTTTAAGGTATGTTATATAAAAAAACCATTAAAAAAAATAAAATACAATTCAACTCGATTTAGTACAATTTCATTTCAATTTTCAGTACAATTCAAAAAATTCATTTTACATCACGTGTGTATTTATTTCGGAGGGATATTGCTTATATCGCGTTTAGATGAGGGAGGGGTGGTCTGTTCAATCTGCTCATGCAGTTTTTGTTGTGTTAGTACCTTTCTACAAACCACGTGGCTCTATTGGTTTCTTTTGACATCTGCCAACAACATCCAATTCATAACCAATAACCACCAAGTTTCATACAAAACGGATGTATTTACGTGTTAAAAATGCAGAGTTTCGTGCCTACATATTACGATTTGTGGACATCATTGATTTCTGTTATCATTTGAAGAAAACTGCTGCAGAATCACATCGAATGTTTATCAAAGCTTACGGTGAGCAAGCCCTTGGTAAATCATAATGCTATATGAGTGGTTTGATAAATTCAAAAGTGGTGATTTTGACGTGAGGAATGAAGATCGTGGAAGACCACCAAGAAAGTTTGAAGACAGTGAATTACAAGCATTGTTGGATGAAGATGACGCTCAAACGCAAAAATAATTCACAGATCAATTGAATGTGTCACGAGAAGCCGTCTCCATACGTTTAAAAGCCATGGGAAAGATTCAAAATCTGGGAATTTGGGTTCCGTATAAACTGAACGAAAGGCAACAGGAAACTAGAGACACTAGTTGTGAAATTTTGCTCGAATTGTGACTGGCAATGAAAAATGAACCTATTTTGAGAACCCAAATGACTTGGTTTGATTCAGGATAACCATCGACATCGACACCAAGGCCAAATCGCTTCGGACGCAAGACAATGCTCAGTATTTGGTGCGATCAAAAGAGTATGATTTATTTTGAGCTGCGAAAACCTTATGGAATCGTAAATACTGAACGCTACCAACAACAAATGATCAATCAGAATATGATAAAAGGTAACACAAAGTGATTTTGCTTCATGTTAATGCACCATTACACAAAGCAAAACTGGTCATGAAAACGATGGAACTACTTAATTGGGTAATACTTTCACATGTGGCTTACTCGCCAGACTTGGCTCCGTCCGATTATCACTTGGGGCACCGGGGCACGGGCTTGCTGAGAAGCACTTCACTTCCTACGAAAATGGCGTGATAACTGGTGTAGCTCAAAATAAGAACAGTTTTTTTTGACGTGGCATCAACGCATTGTCAGAAAGAAGGAAAAATTGTTTAACTAATACCATTATTACGTAGAGAATAGAGAATTGGGGAAAGATTTTATATGCAGTTTCAGTTCAAATATTTCTTTTCTGGCATACTGGGGTAAAAGGCTAGTGTTAATTTTTTCAAAACTATATTAAGGCTGTGGGCCAATTCTAAAGTAAATCTAGAGGGTAAATGCCGTTTTTAACAGTGTATGCGGTAAATTGAAATACTGTACTAAAAAGCAGGGTAAAGCGAAGACACAAAAGGTAAATAGTAGTGGTTTTTGTTTTTGCTAAACGAATCATGAAAATATGGCGGCCATGTTTCTAGACATAATTTTTTTTATATTCACTAGCATTTCCCATGAAATGAAAATGTGCTTGTTTCTTTATGAACACAGTTTTATTTGTTAAAATTGTTATTTATTTTTCCAATAAGTTTATTGTGTATATTACGCAACAAACATACAATTTAAATTTATTCGTATAAACAATCAAATAAAGAACCTCTTAAAGAGGTAAATGTTCGAGTGACGAAAGCCGAATTCAATTCACAAAATTTCTGATATCAAATTTGTGCCGAAAAAAACAATTGTATTCGATTTGTCAACGATTTTTCGGAATGTTAGTGCATTCAGCGCGTTGTTGTTTAACATTCAAAAAACCGTTGACAAGTTGTTGTTTTTGGCAGCTAGAAAGAAAAATGTAAACAAACGCGCCGAATGCACTAACATTCCGAAAAATCGTTGACAAATCGAATACAATTGTTTTTTTCGGCACAAATTTGATATCAGAAATTTTGTGAATTGAATTCGGCTTTCGTCACTCGAACATTTACCTCGTTAAGAGGTTTTTTATTTTATATCAATGATTTTGGCACGGCAAATTGAAAATGAATTGAATTGCGATTCGTTTTATTGTTGTCAGATGTTTTGACTTCGACTTTGAGTTCACACACACACGATAGCACACAAGTGGCCGCTACGTGTTATTGTGCCTCATACACAGATGCGCGGCATTGAAATGACCAAAACGAACAACAAAGCCATGCTAGATAGTTGTATTAGAATATATGTGTACATCGTATGTGGGCACTTTAATAAGTAGTGGTACGAAAGAAAAAAATTAACATGGGATTGTTAGTGTAACCAATACAATCTTCTGTAGTTTGTTGAATATTGGCATCTGCGTTTCAGACTTTGTTCAGAGCTTAATTGTTGTTCGTTTCGCGAAAAACGAATTACGCATACTCTCACACAGCTGCCGGCTGTGTGTTACGGAGTGTGAATGATTCGTTCTTCTTCTCTCGATATTCGTCACTCCAGTGGCCTGCGTCTGTGTATGAGGCACAATAGAACGTAAAACAATAGAACGAAACTGTTTCAATAAAAAAATGGAAAACAATAAAACAAAATTGTTTCTATTGATGAATGGTTCAATACGATTTATGTTTGGAAAGTATATGCTCTTGGCGTCGAAATAGTAGACTTATATTATCCTTTTTATGTTGAAAAGTAGACGATCCCATTTCTCTATTTTGCATGCATTTTTTCAATCATCATTTTGTAGTATTTTAGTAGATTTTATTTCAGAATCCTTTACCACATGCCTCAAACAGGTCATGCCGGGTGTAATCTTATTACACACCCGGTTCTCGTAGGCTATCGGCTGAACATTTGTAGTTTAGTTTTTAGTGTATGTTACAGAGTAGTAAAAATTTAGACCAGATGCATGTGTTTTTGGTAGAAATTCGATTCAGTAATTCAACAATTTTTTTTGCATGTTTCTTGCTGTTTTGTCACTAACTGCATGCGGCTACCAATCATTTTTGATTCCTTAAACAATACAATAAAATATACATATTGTATTTTAGTGTCTTAATTGGAAATAAAAGTTAATGGTAGCTAGCCTCTCGCTGATATTCCATCTTCATGCGATGGGAGGGGAGATAAGATCTATTTTTCAAAGAAATCATCATAACGATAAAAAAATATCGATTTTATGCAAGGAGACTCAAATGTTCAATGTTTTTGGTGATTTTTTCGATCACATCAATTTGTCAGTTTTTTCATTTTTTTTTTTGTTATGAAAAAAGAGTCACTGGTAAAAATTCTCTTAGCAATGATAATGTATTTATATTTCGTCGGCTCAGTATTATCTTGTCGTAAGTACCAAAATGTCGTTTTTCAGTTTTTTATATTAGTATTTTTAGTTTTTCTTCCTCTTTCTAAATCTACAATCCATTTTATCCTAGGTTATATGGTTTCTGAGTTACAGAGAATTTATTTATCGTAAATCCACACAACATCATAAACTTTATATTTGTCTCGTATGTCACAAATTCTGGAGATACGACAAAGTCGCTAACACACATTTATAATACAAATGTCGTATGTCCAGCATAAACAAATATTTTGATATACGTCCAATTTTTTTCTGCCACAAAATAAACCAATAAGATCACAGTACTCCACCACGTGAGCGGAATATGTATATACATATAAAGGTTAATCGCAATTTTAATTCAGTATCCTGATTATTATTGAATGGTGCAAATCGCGGTTATTTTTTATTTCCTATTGTTTATTTTGAATTTTTTTTTAATATGTTATTTTATTTTGAAACTACTGAATATTTGTTTTTGAAAATAAAAGATACATTCAGACGATGTTTACGAATGTTTTAGTTGCTTTCTAATTTGTACCATTAACAGTCAAACGTTCATTTTTATAAAATAATCTTACGTCTCCTAAGATTTTTACAAATTTTATCGTAAGTCCATAAATTTTAATGTGATTTATGTATTTGTTAGTCAGAAGGTGTTTGTCATATGAGCAAATTTTTTATCGTAAGTCCATTGTTTGGTACAACTTCGAAAATTATACGACAAATTGGAAAACTGTTTGTGATTTTCCGGAAAAACTAGTGGATTTATCTAAAGTGTAGGAAGTGATAATCAATATATGGTATGATAGGTTTGGAATTATTCTATTAAATTAAACACTTCTCGATGTTATACTATCTAAATAAGCTTTCAAACTTGAAACTCAATTTCCCAAAAATGACATATTTGGACTTACGACAAGATAATACTGAGGCGACGATTTGTTTCATTGTAATACGTTGATTCACCATCATTATGAACCGCAACGGACCGATATTAGGGTGCATTTGAGCCAAAAAATGAAATTTTGCAAAAAATTAAGGTGGCTTTTAAGTTATGGAGGTCAATATCTAAAATATACGAGTTTTCTGGGACAAACGGTTGATGTCATATTGTAGGTGAGATTTGAGGCTAATAATCCTAAAAATATGAACCAAAAGTCTTGGGCTCATTTTTTAGCAATTCGGCCTAATGTGGCCGGCCGATTTCGCATTTTTCAGTTTTTTGGCCAAAATGACCCTCCAACCTAATTTTTTGAATTCTTTTTTTTGCTATTTGATAGCTGGTGTCAATACCTTTCCAACGATATGCATATGTCCAGCGTATGTCGAATAGATTCAGCACTGTGGACGTGGCAAAATGGCCAAAAATGGCCGTTCAGAGGCCGGCCGTGGCCAACATGGTGGCCAAATCAAAAAGTTGTAGAACAAAAGTTGCTTAGCTTTTTAAGTACTACAACCTCTGAAAATATGAGATCAAATAAAAGAGGTACGGACAAACAAACATATATACCAAATCAAGATTATATGGTGACGTCATAGAAAAATTTAAAATTATCATAAATTTGGTCAAAATCATCCGTTTTGGACGTTGGAGGTGTCGTTGAATTGGTACTGACGTCTACAATCATAATTTGCATAATTTGCCAGAAAATAATTGGGGTATTATTTGGGGCAGTTATACGCGAAAAACTGATTTTTTGGGGCAATTTTTGGAAGGTCATATCTCCACTCAATGTTGGTAGAAATTCATGCTTTTATACATTATTTAGGTTTATTTTTCAAGACCTTTCCAATGGTATATAACATGATCCTGGCGGACTCAAAGTGAAAAAGTTCGAAACTTGCTGTATAATATACTTCGTTCGACTTCCAGCACAGTAGGTGCTTTCGTCACTCGTTTGGACTACCGTCCAAAGTGATACGAACAATTGGAACAACAACAATAAAAATTATGATATTAGTTCGTGTACCTACATACCAATTTTTGTATATTCCTAGAAACCATGTGTACCTTTAAGCCGCATTTACCTAATTTTATTTACTAGAGAATTGGCACGATTTTCAAATCAGTAATTTGTACTAAAATTTGGTATGTAAATATAAAACCGGATTTTTTTGTAAAAAGTACCGTTCATCGTATGATCATTATCATGCCCATGCAATACTTTGAATAAAACACTCTTAATCATTATCATACGGTGAACGGTACTTTTTACAAAAAAATCCGGTTTTATATTCCGGCCCCTACAAATGAGGTTTCATAATCATATTTTCATTTCGAATAATGAGTGATTATAATTCATTGTACCTAAAACCAGTCATGTAATTTTTTCCTTGTCACCACCGGGAATCGAACCCGGGACCTCCGGTCACTCGAGCAAACATATGCTGACCACTTTGCCACCGGGGCGGCGACAATGACTTACCACCGCTTCAAATAGCAAATTGTAACATAGAGCGAGTGGACGAATTCTACTACCTTGGAGTAATATTTGACAGGCATATGGCGTGGGATGACTGACCATATTAATTATATTGGCATTAAAGTATGCCCATTTGTTTGCTTGATTAGAAAATTGGCTGATTTGAATCCAGTGCATGTGTTAAAGACAATGTATTTCACATTTGTTCATTCCGATTCTCGTACATTTCTTCTTACCTTTGGTTCAGCCCTTAAAGAGAAACTGAATAAATTAGAGATTTCATAAAATATTTGTTGCAACATTTCTGTATCAAACTGTTGCTATAGGTCTCTCAATAAAATTATTTTTTGAGATGTATGTGCCGATCTACAAGTTTAAGAGTTTGCACATTCTAGGTTATGGCTATATTCAACCAGAAATTATAGTCAGCTGAAGTGCCCTTAAATATAAAGATAAGGATCTAACAATGCCTATTTTTATCAATTGGGTGTAATAACGCGCCATAACGTGTATCAAAACTGCATTTAGATTGGGGCCAATGCTTCTTATTTCCGTCCACTAATAGACAAAATGCTGTACAACTATCCGTGTCGTGAGCATAGATGTGACTAACTTAAATTTGTAGACTAACAACCATCATCCCCCAAGTTAGGGGTTTGGCCGAAATCGGTCTACCGGAATTGCTAGCTTCCATAGGACCGTTTTCAATTTAAAAAAAAAAATTAAATTTTTTAACGAAAGTTGACCTCATCGGATTTCTGGAATTTAAGCAGGGAAAATATTTTTTGATCATAGAAAATATTTTGTACCACAAATATGGCAGGCTCAATTTCTCGCTTTAAAAAGTGTGTTGTATTCGAGATCTACGTACATTTGATGTAAAAAAGCGCGAACAGCCACAAAAACTACACACCCCTCCAATGTTTATTCCACTTCGAAATAAAGGAAATATGATCGGATTTATTTTCAACAACATTGTTGTAACATATAGTAAAATATGCTGATAATGCAAGTTAAGATCACCAGTTATGTTAAATCAGCACAACGTGCCCATGTTAACATAATACTTAATTGTAGATCAGCACAACGTGCCTAAGTTGACACCATTAGAAATGCTTCGTCAACACAACGTGCTATTAGTGCACGCGAAACCTAAAAGTGTTGACTCAACAACAATAAATGTTATTTTAGATTTAATTTTATGTAAAATTTTAATATTAAGTTAGTTCTAATTTTGAGGTGAATAAATAAAGTTGTTTTTTTTAACTTCGAATTCCAATAGAATTCTTAACTGGCGCCGAAACAGGGACCAACCGTAAAAAAGTTATAGCAAATATTACACTATAACTTAACTGGTTCACGTATTAGTAACCAATTTTATATTACAATAGTGATTCGTTTGTGAATAGTAAAAACATACGGCTAAAAAGAAATCTACGTTCCGTCCTCACACCCGGTTGGTCTCTCGTGCACACAGTCCCGCAGTGCACGCCACATGGAAATTCAATTAATTTTCCTGTAAGTTTCCTGAAATTCAATTGATTTTCCTGTAAAAAATTTAAAACACAAATTTAGTGTACAATTAAACCAAAATCTAAAACACAAATCTAGTGTACAATTAAACAAAAAAATTTAAACACAAATTTAGTGAAAAATTAAAACAAAAATTTAAAATATATACTTATAATCATAATTTTATAACCCACATATAAACATAATAAATAATCATAATTCTATAACGAAAAATAATATCACAGTGAAAAGTGTCACGATAGAAAGTTGAAACATAAGACATACAATGGCAAATTTGGAGCAAATTCAAGATACTCTGAAACAAATCACGGGAGCCTTAAATGCCCAGATTGAATTAACTAAGAAAATTGAGCTACGATTGAACAAATTGGAAGGCGCAACGAGTTCCAAGGCAGTACCAACAACGTTAGTTACTCCTAGAAATGAGGAGGAGTTAAAAGAAATTAGCCGTTTGCCGGATCCCGTTAAAGAGTTACAGATTTTTGATGGAAATCCCACCCAATATCTCTCATGGGTGCATAACGTCGAGACTATATTGCACGACTACGAAATAATAAAAAACAAACCTATCTACCGGGCCATATTGCAACATATCCGTCAAAAAATTCGTGGTAATGCCGACTCAGCGCTAATTTCGTACAACATATTTAATGAAGAATGGACTGCAATTAAAAAATGCCTGTCGTTACATTATGCCGATAAAAGGGATCTCCGCACACTGGAGCATCAACTAAGTACACTAATGCAAAAACAAATGACGGTGGATGAATTCTATGCCAACGTGAACCATCAGTTCTCGTTAATAGTCAACAAAATCAAGACAGAAGACTATTCATTCGAAACGATCAATGTCTTAGTGGAAACATATCGTAATCGGGCACTAGACGTGTTCATTCGGGGGTTAAACGGAGACCTATCAAAAATGCTGATCATCCAGAAACCATCTACACTACCTGAGGCATATGCATCCTGCCTTGAAATCCAGAACCTGAATTTTAGGAACATAGCCATTCATAAAAGAGATTTCAACAATGTTGTGACGGCTCCAATAAACCAAATTTCATACACACACACAAGACCATTACCCAAAAATATAGTGAAGCATTAACTCCACAACGAAAAAACATGGCATACAATATTCAGCATCAGAGGCCTAACAACGTCCTACCACCAAGACCGAACTATCCTAAACCGCCAATACCGATGGAAATTGATTCATCAATTCAAACGCGACAAGTAAACTATATGAACTGTCCTTCTCAGGATCCAGTTATAAAACGAGAACATTCCTATCTCCATGAGCCACGAAAACATCAACGAATAAATCATTTGGAAACACAACTCGAAGAGGACCAGTACACTCAATTAGCATATGACAACACCAAAAACGAGATAACTTATGAAGAACAAGATATGGGGGATGAATCAGAAGTAAGTTTTATGATGGAAGCCTCTCTAGCGTACCATACCTAGAGTACCGGCTAAAAAACGGAAATGTACTAAAGTTCCTCATCGACACCGGTGCCAACAAGAACTTTATAAAATACGAATTAGCTGTTAATGCCAAACCAACTGAAAAGCAATTCCAAATCAAATCAGCAGGAGGTGATATCAAAATCAGTCACAAAATTAGTGGACCGTTCTTTAAAAGCGTTGGCATTGATAACAACATTGATTTCTTCATTTTACAGGGTTTGAAATCGTTTGATGGCATCATAGGAGATGACACACTGAAGGAACTTGGAGCACTTATTGATCGAAAGAATAACGAATTGGTAATTACACCCAACATACATATTCCATTACGGGAAAAACCGTCATGCCAGGTCAACAATATAGAAGTACGGGATAGTCATCTTTCACCTGACATTAGAAAAGTATTGCACGCGGTTGTCTCAAAATTTAAAACGCTCTTTGGACCTGTTAATAATTTCGAACCCATCGATACAGAAGTACGGGCTGTAATCAAAACCACCAGTGAGGAACCGATATACACTAAATCATACTCGTACCCATACAACATGAGGCAGGAAGTGGACAAACAAATTGCTCAACTTCTCGCGGATGGGATTATACAACCCTCTACAAGCCCTTATAACTCCCCAATTTGGATTGTGGAAAAGAAATTAGATGCCTCGCAAACAAAGAAATATCGACTGGTAGTGGACTTCAAGAGATTGAATGCAGTGACAGTATCGGATACTTATCCCATCCCGGATATCTCAAATACACTAGCAAATCTCGGAAACTCAAGATATTTTACCACTATCGATCTGACTTCGGGGTTTCATCAAATCAAAATGAAAGAAGCCGACATTCCAAAGACATCATTTTCCACTATGAATGGAAAATACGAATTTCTCAGGCTCCCATTCGGGCTAAAAAATGCCCCAGCAATATTTCAATGGATGATAGATAATGTCTTGAAGGAATACATTGGTAAACTCTGTTACGTCTATATAGACGACATTATTGTCTTCGGAGGAGGAACAGCAGAAGAACATCTAGCTAATGTCGAGAAAGTGTTTTCAAAGTTACAGAAGGCCAACTTGCGCGTAAACATCAATAAAACGGAGTTCCTAAAAACTGAAACGGAATTTTTAGGGTATCTCATAACGAACAAGGGCATCAAACCGGACAAAAGGAAAATATTGGCCATTCAAAACATCAAGAAACTTGAGAATCTGAAAGATCTTAAATCCTTTCTGGGACTCGCATCATATTACAGGCGATTTATACGAGACTTTGCGTGTGTAGCTAAACCGCTAACCAACTTAACGAGGGGAGAAAATGCGCAAATCAGCGCATCACAGTCTAAGAAGGTGAAAATTAATCTGAACGAAAAAGAGCTAGAAGCGTTTAACAATATTAAAGAGCTTCTGTGTTCAACGGAAGTATTGATCTTCCCAAACTTCAACCAACCTTTTGTATTAACCACAGACGCTTCTTCGTCCGCCATTGGTGCTGTATTATCGCAAGGGGACATCGGAAAGGACCGGCCAATTACCTACATTTCCAGGTCACTAAATAAAACGGAAGAAAATTATGCGACGAATGAAAAGGAGATGCTGGCCATAATATGGGCGCTGGACAACCTTCGTAACTACCTATATGGAGCAAGCAAAATCAAAATCCTGACAGACCACCAACCGCTAACTTTTACGTTAAGTAGCAAGAATAATAACGCCAAATTAAAACGTTGGAAGGCTCGATTGGAAGAATACAACTATGAGCTTATACACAAGCCTGGTTGCACCAATAAAGTGGTTGCACCAATAAGCCTGGTTGCACCAATATGCTCTGTCGAGATTGGAACTCGAGGCGAACATATTATCCACCAACGGAACCAATCACAGTGCGGAAGAGGATTCTACTAGCTTAATCCGATACTGCGACGCACCCATCAATGTCTTCAGGAACCAATTGATATTCCAGCATGGTCAAGACATCTATGTTCATGAAGAGCCACATCCCACTTATCACAGACACTACATTAGCTTACCAGAGATTAACAAAAAAAGTTTATACAAGGTCTTACTGGAAAGATTGCATCCAACTATCATCAATGGAATCAAAATATCGTAAGAGTATATCCAGCTTTTGCAAGAAGTGTTTAAAGAGAGTTTTTCTAATTACAAAGTACGCCTGACACAACGAGTCGTTCAAGATATTCGGAACGAAGAAAATAAATTCTCCATCATAAAAGAAGTACACAAGCGGACACACAGAAACCACATGGAAAATCGAAAACAAATTTTGGAACATTACTATTTTCCAGGGATGGCTAGTTTGATCAAAAAATACACCCAAACCAGCGACACATGCAACACAAATAAATATGATCGGCATCCCCATCGTGTCGCTCTCCAAGAAACACCTATTCCAAAATATCCCACAGAAATTCTCCACTTCGACATAATGGAAATAAAAAAGGAAAAATTTATAACCTGTTTGGATAAGTTTTCAAAATTTGTTCTTCCGCATTAAGAATAAATCAATTCCGCATGTACGAGATAAAATTATAAAGGCATTGCACTACTTCACAGTACCTCGCATACTTGTGATGGATAATGAGAGAAGCTTTGTGAGCCCGATCATAATGGACTACCTAAAAACCTTGGGTATCCAAGTCTACCTTACACCTTCCCAGAGAAGCGAAGTAAATGGGGCTATAGAGAGAGCTCACTCTACCATATTGGAAATAGTTCGATGCCTCCAGAACGAGTATAAGGAACTATCTACAAAAGAACTCATCATCATAGCAGTGGATCGTTACAATGACTCCATACACTCGGTTACACAAAGGAAACCCAATGACATCTTCATTGGTAGAACACAGAGAACCAACTATCAAAATCTTGCGGACTTTAAAACGAAAGTACACGAGGACCTGATCGAAAGAGTACGCAAACATCAAGAGTCCACCGTTACAAGAGAGAATAATAGGAGAGTAAATCCAAAGACCTACGAAGCCGGCGATACCATTTATACGGCAATCAAACAAATCCAACAGAAAGATAAGCCGAAAGTTCGACAGGAAACAGTGGCACAGGATAATAAGGTCACTGTAGCAACTACATCGGGAAGACGCATCCATAAGACACAAATCAAAAATTTACCACACTAACCTTCCATTACCCTTACAATACATTTAACAAGTCTTCCTTCTCTTCCCTTCTAGCTCCTGCCTCTGGCGCTTAATCATGCCATTGAGCATCTATGAATACGATACTCCACTCGTAACACTAAAACAAGGAAATGGACGAATAACCCAAGGGAGTTTCAAGTTGATTCATGTCATTAACTTGAAGGACTATGAAGAAGTCATCGACCGAATTATACCTTCGATCTCTCGCATTCACCAAGACAACCCCCTTCAACCACAATTGATTCACCAAGCAAAAGCCATTACGCAGATGATATCCGAACTTAAAGGTCACACGCGCAACCGAAGATCGATAAATTGGATCGGTAGTGCCTGGAAGTGGATAGCCGGATCACCAGATGCCACTGACTGGGACCAAATAATGACTAGCCAAAACGAGATAATTCGCAACAACAATCAACGGTATAAAATTAACAAAGCATTAACAAATACTACCCAACAGTTGCTTTCGGAATACAACAAAATTATTGATCACTTACATGACGAATCGGAAGAAAAAATTCAACAAGTTTTATTTAATCGACTCACTATCCTCAAAGATGAAATACACGAAATAATCAGAGCTGCGCAATTAGCCAAAGGAAATATCGTCAACACCAACAGATTGGTAAGGGTGAAATTAGTCATTTAATCACGGAGATAGAAACCTTGCCATATGCCAACGAGATAGAGGCAATTGAATATGCTGAACCTATGATGATTGTGAAGGAATCTACTCTCATTTACGCTCTATCAATGCCGAAAACTAGAAGACAAGACTACAATCACATCATTATACGATCAACCTCCAGTCACAACAAACGCATATTCTTAGAATTCAATGAACTTCTTCTCAACCAGGATGAGATATACGGAATTGTGAAAAAATATCACACATTTGGAGAGTTG
The DNA here is from genome assembly GCA_932526605.1 of Nephrotoma flavescens. Lineage (NCBI taxonomy): Eukaryota > Metazoa > Arthropoda > Insecta > Diptera > Tipulidae > Nephrotoma > Nephrotoma flavescens. Next base: position 62,906,401 of record OW052222.1, on the reverse strand, counting down.
ACCATTTGTAATTTAAGCGGATTAAAGAAAATACCAACAGATCATTGTATCTATCAGCTGATAAAAGGCCTCAACGCTAGATGTGAGTACCAGTTCCACGACCAACCAATCATTGAGACTCTCAACGACCATACCATATTTCTGAGCAATTTCAATGGAAAAATATCGTACAATAATACGAGCCGACAGTTGAAAGGAAGCTTTTTGGTGCAATATGCTAACGAGACAGTCCAAATCAACAATACGACATTCGAAAGTAAAGAAGCAAAGACTTTTCAAGTTTTACCTTCCGTACTACGCACAAACATCTCGGAAAAGGGGTTCAAAATCGATTTTGGATACTTACACAATCTGCATCTGGGTAACATAGCACAAATACAAAAGCTATTCAATGACCATAAGGAAGCGGCTACCATTGATATTGGGATTATAATCATCATTTGTGCTTTGGTCTTCATTTTTCTCATATACAAGGCGAGACTCGCGCATCGAAGGAGACTATTGTTTTTTTCCAAAATCATCTGTCCAATTAGAAGAACTCTCCAATCAACCAGGAATTCAGCCCATACAGTTAAATTTTTGATCCACGAGACGTGGATTCTAAAGGAGGGAGGAGTTAAGATCACCAGTTATGTTAAATCAGCACAACGTGCCCATGTTAACATAATACTTAATTGTAGATCAGCACAACGTGCCTAAGTTGACACCATTAGAAATGCTTCGTCAACACAACGTGCCATTAGTGCACGCGAAACCTAAAAGTGTTGACTCAACAACAATAAATGTTATTTTAGATTTAATTTTATGTAAAATTTTAATATTAAGTTAGTTCTAATTTTGAGGTGAATAAATAAAGTTGTTTTTTTTAACTTCGAATTCCAACAGAATTCTTAACTTGCATGATTGGCTGCTAGATTGGCTTGCATGTATTATCAAAATAGAGATAAAAAATATATTCGTTGGATATATGAAAATGCCAACACTTTACCTATTAATCTAGTTTTTAAGAAGCAACCAGCCATTTAGCATTGAATGCTTTTAGATTGTTTAAGTATAATTATGCTCCAATTTCACACCAAAGGCACCGTGTTGTTTCAAATGTGCGTTTATTCATTACATTTTAACAAGAAGTAAAAAAATCTTTAGCTCTTCTTGAAAATATTAGTTTTAACGGGAACCCACACATCTTAAGTGAAAACTTCGTTTCAACCGGCTCGTCATAAAAGCGACTAATTTCATATAAATTAAAGAAAATTCTACTCGAGTATGGAAAAAGTAGGGAGCCTCTATCGTATGAAGAGATTTCATTAGTGTTCAGAGTATGGATATTGATATCATGGTAAGAGAAGCCTCTTATGTGTGTGTGTGTAACAAAAAATAAATGTTCAGCCCAATTCTAACAAATTAAAGGAATTACCAGAAATATTTTTAAATACAAAATGGTAGGAGTTTCAGCGAACAGGTAAAAATAATTCTTCGATAATATATGTATAGGGTCGCATCCCCTATTCTTGAAATCATTAAAACGTACTTTTGTTTAGGTAAAAAAAACTTGATAATCAGGTTTTTACAGTTAACAAACTTGTAGAACAGGTAGTCATAGACATAGTATTGGACGGGCATCTTTTTATTACAATCCGAAGTTTGCTTTTACTGTAACTTATTAGTTTTTAATCATTACAAATTTAGTCTTCGTGAAGAATATCACCGATATAATTGTCGACCATTATCATCAGTGTTTTGTGTAAACGTGCGTTATAAATCTTGTGTTAAAGTGCTAAGTGAATTTTAAATATCGAACAACATGAAATTCAAAATAAATTGTTCGCCACACCTGAGTATGTGCGACATTACCAAACAACTGTTCAACAATCAATTTCTCGCTGATATCCAATTTCAGGTGGATGATAAAATCATCTACGCACACTCCTTGGAGCTCATGAAACGAAGTGGGGTATTTGAAAGGCAGTTAGAGGAAACGTTGGGTGAACAAAAATTAATTCCAGTTACTGATTTTAAGTACGAAAGTTTTTTGGAGTTCATCCGATTCATTTACACGGATAAATGTGACATTGATGATGAAAATCGGATGGATTTATTAAAATTGTCTATCAAATATCGTGTTATAATGTTGGAAAATCGAGTGATGAACTCGCTTCAAAATTGTAAATGGTTTTTACAATTATTTGATTATTGTATTACCGAGAAACACGAACTTGCACGCCAGTACATCAATGAAAAATTAGCATTAAATTACAACGATGTCATAAAAGAAGATGTGTTTTTATCCCTCAATCCTAATTTAATTAATGAAGTTTTACAATTTGATGCAATCAGACAGGGGGTAGCAGAAACCCAAATTTTCTATGCTTTGGCTGGTTGGATAGAAAATTATTGCAAACAACATCAACTGACATTACAAGAGGGACGGGAACGCTTTGATGGTCTCATAAAGAAAATCCGATTTCCAACAATGTCGAATGATGAGGTACGCGAGTGTTTCCAAAAATACCCCGGATTATTTAGTGAGAATGATCAAAATTCAATAGCAAAACAAGTTATGTTTGGTAGTGGTGATCGATGGATATCAAAACCTAGAGAAAAATGTATACATCTAGTGCAATGGCGCAGGTTTTCTCCAGTTACACCATTCGTCACAAAATTTTCAGTATCAAAGGAAATCAATTTGTGTGGACTACGAGTCGGGAATGATGCCTCTAGGAATGATTTGGAAATAGTGATTACATCAAAAGACATTGAGACAAACGAAGTTGAGAAAATTCGGTTTACACAATGTAATTCTAAACATTGGCTTGTAACGTTCCTCAGTCTTGGTGACTCAATTGAATTGAAACCAAATGTTGTATACACGATTGCCATTAAGTATTTAGACCTACCAGATAATTTCGTAGATGTTTGGTGCAGAAAACTAAATATAAATCTCGTTTACAATGACCCGGAAAATTGTGTTCAAATCATAAAGGCGGCTGAAAATATGGTGGAAATTATGTTTAAGCACTCGCAACTGTAAATCCTGAAATTTAAAAATAAATGCATATTACAATGAATTACCTTTTTTAATTATTAGATCTTGGACTCCTGTAGAACTAAAGTGTCTTCGTGTCTGTGACTTTGTCATCACGATAATTTAAATGTGTATATAGACGTACCCAATATGCAATTATTCCACTGTGTGGAAAAACTGCTCAAATGTCGTACAAAACTCCGTACTACAAAATATCAAAGACACAAAAATATTGATTTTGGTGAAAAATAATTGTTTTTCTCTTTCTATTTCGCGGTAATATTATTTTCGTTTTATAAGTTTCGATTGTATCTTTTATTTTCAGTTTCTTCTGACAAGTCGACGTGCACGGTTGCACTACATAATTAGTTTTTTTACTTTAAAGTGTTGTGTTTCATTATAATGTTTTTCGATTTGTTAATTAAATAATTTTAAATTTAAATATATAATAATAATTATTAACTTATTTAGTGATCGCGATGTGCAAATTTGGACTAAAAAGGTGATAGAGATCTATCTCACAATGGCGTCGTCGCGAAATACATTTACGTAGTAAATTTTCAATGATTTTTTTTTCAAGATCTCAATATGCTGGCGGATGCAATACAACGTGGCGGATGCAATACAAAACTCAATTTATGAAATTTAAATATGTGTACACAAATAAAAAATAATGTGAATAAAATATTAATATTTATTTTATTATAAATGGAAAATTTTGTTTTATTTCGGATAAGAATTATTATTTATTCCAATTGGATAATATATACAAACACGTGCCTTATGTTTCTGTGATTTTTTTCTCTTTTTAGTTGGGATTCACACCGACACCGGAATTTTTGTGACACTTTTCTTTGGCGGGGAGTACGAATTTTTGCGTGATACACATGGTTCTTTCCATAGAAGCAGTGTGGTTTTAGAACGCGAATGTAAATGGAATGCCGTCGGCATTGCATATTGGGTAGATTGCGGGCGGTCCTAATTAAATAATCTATATGTATGTTTGTATCAAAGATTGCTGCAGAGAATTTGATTAGAGTGTTCTCCGATGGGGCACAGGAGCACCAGGATCAGATTGCGGTATTGCGCATTAGGGCTCTGATTTCTGCAAAATCCATTACGGGATCAAGAGTGGTCCGGGTCTGTTTTGTTTAATCATTTTTGGTCACGATTTTGATAGAATTTGGTGTATGGGCTTTCTGATTGATTTTAAGATTATTCATTTAGCGGACCCTAAGGTTCATTTTTTCAATATTTCTTTTGTAGATTTTTGTTTTTTTATTATATTTCCGTTTCCAGAACATTGCGAAGTGAGCCAGAATCGAGCTTTTTGTAAATCGATTATAATGAAATCGGTAACAAGTCAGTAATGTATGTACTAGAATTATTTCTGAAGCATGTTGAATTGAATTTTAGAAAAGTTCTGGAACGTAGCAAACTGGGATTGATTAGTTCATTTTTTAACCGATGAATGATGATGGTGAAATATGACCAGCTATATGGAACTAGGCTATTTAAAAAGCATTTTTGATGTGGATGGAAAAATGATTGTGAAATAATTATTCTAGGATGTTCTTGAATATGGTCAACACTATCTCGGAGCTTAACCGTTTATGAATCGATTATAATGAATTATGTAAGAAAGTCAAGAAGGTCATAGTCTCTTCACTAAATGGGATTCAGAAAAAAGTTTTGTAGGTAGTTCATGGTTATGACTGCGTCGGAAGAAGGCCACATCTTTGATCAGCTGATGTTACAGTAAGATCAAGCATCATAATAGTCTCCACATGAGTCTGTTATATGCAATTGTCATAAAGTTATGTTTTATTGTTGCATCGTGGTTTTTGGTAGAAGTTTTCAAATATTGTTAGTCTGAAACGATACTCGGACTTTTTTGGTAATTTTGCTATTTTTGTTGCCAGCTTTCTATGGAATTTTATTGGTAATTATTAGGACAACACATAGATGGTGAAATAATGAGCTAATTTTATTTTGGTAGGGTTTGAAACACGTTCAAAACCAATTATCGAGCTCTCATTTTCAGGACTTCAGGACAACTGATTTCGAAAATGAAAAACAAATTAAGATTTAAGACAAAAAATTGTACATCTCAAACATCAGTAAGGCTAATCATCACATAAATTAGAAGGCTTATTGAACACTTCACGGAGATCTCCAAATTATTGAAAAAAACTTAAGTATGACGTTTTTCCTTGTGTAAGCAAGTAATGCTGATGGTTTTCCTCGTGGGCAAGTAATATGAAAAGCATGCCTCCCAAAAACTGGCCTTGTGCCTTATTGAACGGGAAATTTGAAGTCGTTTAAAATCGAAGAGCATGTTGAGTGAAATCATTCGAATGTGGGAAATCAAAAGATTGGGTCTTGAGTTCAAAATTGCCTCAATTTGATACAATAAAGTTTGCATTTCCTCAAAATTCAACGATGTATTGCTCACAACACGTTGCAAGTGTGATTTGATGAACTTTACGGTCGACTCCCATAGACCACCAAAATGTGGTGTATATGGACCGTGGAGGTATAAATTTCCACTCGATCTGTTTTGTCACACAAAAATTTTTAACTTCTTCATTAAACTCGTTATTTTTAACAAATAATTCATGTAAATCAGAAAGCTCTGATTTAGCTCCAATAAATGTAGAACCATTATCGATGTAAAGCACCAACGAATGCCTGCGATGTGATATTCGTTACCAATTCAATATAAACTGTTTTGGTTGTAGTATACAAATAAACACGGCTATGTAACCCTTTACTAATGTTTGTTTTCGGATACCAGATTTCAAATAAATGAGCCCGGCATAAACAAGTCCCACATTTTCAAATACCTCAGTTGATGTCACTCTAAAATCTGGTAAATCACCCATGCATTATTGAATTCCATATTTTGGACTTGCTCAGAAACATCGGATGCATTTCCCCACAACAAATTTGATAATATGTTTCGCTCCAATTGACCAAAAACGTTGTCGAACAACGGAGATCAATGCACTTTGGCCTATATGTAAATATTCGATATGCAAATGCCTTATTAGTGTTGTTGTAAATTCATGTTTTGGCAAGACTAATTGGTGTTTTTAATCCACTGGTAATTTTGTATGCTATAACCGGCCACCAACTTTTATTAATTGTTCGCTGTCCAAGAATACGTTTAATTGTTTAAGTTATGCTATTGTTGGGAATCTCACCACGAAAGAAAATTGAATTCCACATTTTCTGATTTGTGAAATGTTTTGTTTGAATTTGGCGATGATTAGGATTTTTAACACTTTCTAGCCAATTATTTATAAAACGCAACACGTAACACATGGTGTTTTGAATCTTTTTGAACGTACTAATGTTTGTCATAAATTCAAAACACTTCAAATTAACCATGGCAACGCTCATCCCAGTTAAATGTTTAACTTCAGGTAATTCACTTTCTTCCACTTCAGGAATATAATTATGACATTCTTCATCGGAATTTTGCAAAGTCTCAGGACCATGCCACCATACATGCCTTTGACTTAATTTGTTTGCATATTCACCTCGAGATACTATGTTTGCAGGATTGTTTTTTGTGCCAATATATTTCCAAATGAAATCCCTTGTCAATTGTTGGATTTCAATCACTCTGTTTGCTGCAAAAGTCATTAATGTGTAAGACGACCTTTTGATCCAGCTCATAACTATTTGAGAATCAGACCATAACACTACTTTATCAAAACCAATGTTCAGAGCACACATAACATTTTTCACTAACTTGGATATAAAAAAAAACCAGCACATAATTCAAGTCTAGGTATTGACACTTTTTTTATCGGTGCAACTCTCGATTTACTACATAAAGGTCTCCCTGTATATGCTCTTCTCTTCGATTCTGAAAATCATTTTATAATACATATTGCTGTTTTTAATTCTGAGAGAATCGAATCACTCATTGTTTCTTTTAAAATTAATTCATAATTGATGCTATTGCCAGCATCCGCAATAAAATTAACATAATTTTCTTCTGATATCTCTTCGTTAGACTCTTTTAAATTAGCAACCCGTGAAAAAAAATATCAGCCTGTTTATCTTTCCCTTTAACGTATTCCATTTTGTATCTAAATGCTGAGAGTGCGTTTGCCCACCTTTAGACACGGCTTGCTGCTATCTGCGGAATACCACGTTTTTCTCCAAACCAACCAAGAAGTGGTTTATGATCTGTTTTGATCGTGAACTAATATCCGATTAAATAGTGATAAAAAAATTTTAACGAGAAAACTATAGCCAGAGCCTCTTTCTCTATCGTGCCATAATTTTTTTCAGACCATGATAGCGTTCTACTGCAAAATTCCGGTCTTTCTTCGCCGTTCGCCATTATGTGAGAAATGACTCATTTACAAATTTGAAGCATCCGTGGTTACTATTATCGGCAGTTTTGGGTCGAAATGAGTCAACACTAGTTTATTGCAAATTTCTTGTTTAATGCTGTTAAAAGCGGACGTGCAATCATGATTCCATGTCACCACCGCATCCTTTTATAATAACTTATAAATTGGGCTTAATTTAGTAGACATGTTTTAGACGAGCCATCCATATTGACAAAAATTTGCATTTATCCTTCGATAACTTTAAACCAGCTTCTGATAATTTGGAAAATACCTTGTCTAAATTGTGAAGGTGTTCCTTTGAATTGCTACCTGTGACAACTATGTCATCTAGAAAGTTAACCACGCCCGGAATGCTCAATAACAACTTTCTTAGCGTCTGCTGAAAAATCCCTGTTGCCGGACGAATACCGAAAGGTAACCTATTCACTAAATAAACCCCCTTATGAGTACTCCATGCTTTTAATTTGCGCGATTTTTTGTTCATCCAATTCAAACTGCTGATAGGCGGCTTCCATGTCCAACTTTGTAAATTTTTCCCCTCCGTGGAGAGCAGCGAACACTTCCTCTATTTTAGGCAACGGATACTTATTATCCGTCAAATATCGGTTTACCGATACCTTGTAGTCTGCACATAATCTAATCTCGCCATTGGACTTAAGCACTGGCACCAATGCTGTACCCCAGTTATTCGTTGCCTATCTTCCATTTTGACTAATTCCTGCTCCACCAACAACTTAAATGCGGTACTTGTCGATGCTTTATGAATCTGGGTACTACTTTCTCATCTATTTCTAAATGTGCTTGTCCATGTTTAAATTTACCGAATCCTCCGTTGAATAATTCACTGAATTTATTCGTTAATCTCCTAACCTCAATATCCTCATTAGTGTCCTCGGCAATTACCGGACATATCTTGTTCACTGAAAGCTTCACGTCAAATTTATTTATGAAATCCATACCAAGTATTGGCGTATAATTTTCGGAATGTACCACTACGAACTTGAATGGTAAAGATCTATCACCCAAAACGACATCCACCTCAAACTCCCCCAACACTGGAATTTGATGCCCCGAGTATGCTGTCAGTTTAATATTTTTGTCTATAATAACTTAATTTCTTGAAAATAATTAATAAAATAATTGTGCGAAATTAATGACACACTCGCACCACTATCCAATAAAAATTTATGCGTTCTATTCGATATGGTAATGTCCAAAAAAATTTAATTAATATTCTTACTATTAATTTCAAAAATGTTTCCCACCACCTCGCTCTGCTCTGACTCGTGACCGCTGTCTTCCGAAACTTGATTAACCCTTCTTTTCGTAGGACAAATGCTTGCTAAATGCCCAATCACCTCTCACTTGTGACATTTCGCATTTTTAAAACGACATTCTGATGAGTGATGATTCCTAAAACCACAATGACAGCATTTACGCAAGATGACGTTTTTGAGATCTGTTGATAGCATTAACCTCATCATGTGTATAATTTTCAATTTCCTCGCATTTAGAAGCTATGCTCAATGCTGTTTCTAACGTCATTTTACCATGTTACTCACCGCATAACTTTTCCAATACTTTGCCCGAGAAAGACACAATAAACTTGTTTAATAAATGCTCACCCAATTGCGCTCCGAAATCACAATTTGACGCCAACCGTTTAAGACGCACCAAATATTCCCTGGCCGGCTCCTCCGAAAATTTCGTTGTTTCAAAGAATCTTTTCCGCTCCTTGAGCACGACCACCGGCTTTGTATAATACTGCGTTAAATGGTCACATAACACTTTGTAACTTTTCTTACTTGGCAAATCCGGTGTTGATAAATCTCGCAATAACTTGTACGCTGTAGGCCCAACAAATTTCAATAATTCACGCTTCTTTTACCATCATCCAAAATATCCTCAGCTGCAAAATAATTTTCCAACCTTTCTAGGTATAATACGAATTCTTCCGCCTCTGGGTTAAATTCCCCGAATACTGGCGCCATTTTGTTAAATACAACCAAACACAATTTTTTTTGGTAAAATGTATATTTTTAAGGGCGAACCATAGTTATTTTTCTTGTTCGTTTTTTTATAATTATGGTTCCCACTTTATATCGTTTTTCTTCTATTTATTTTGGTCCTCGTCGCCACTGTAATGGTATTTATAAATTATAATTGAAAGTAAAACACACGCGTTCTTGGTTTTACAATAGAAACGGAATGAATTGTATTTCATCAAAAAGTGTTAGGGTTGAACAAAACTAATTCTCCCTTTGAACCGTGTATTGTACCCACTACACATACACAACACAATCCATCCTAATTGTGTTTCTTGCAATAAAGGTAAATTATTTGCTAGTCTGATTTTACCATTCAGCATGAGGTCGAAAAACACCTCATCTCCCAATAACATATCGATGGTGTTAGGAACAAAAAAAAATCGGGGTCAGATAAATCAATTGTTGGTGATACTCTCCAAGCCGATATGTCAATATTTACTGTTGTTAAATTTCCCGTTATCTTATTAACCACAAGAAATCCTAATTTAGTCGAGTAATTAGTGATCCGAGATTGAATTATCGTTTCGATTTTGAATTTTATTCTAATTGGAATATTCATCGATTTTCGACGAATCTTTAAAATGGCTGAAATTTTTTCTGTTAAAAAATGAAACTGCGAGGCAGAATCCAAAAGCGCTCGACACAAGTGACTATTACCGCATGAATCCAAAACAAACACGATAGCGGTTTACAATAAAACAGACTTGTTAGTTGCCGTGTGAACACAGTTTGTAGAATTATTTGTTGTTGGTTCTATTTGTTTTGCTTTTGGTGTATTAATTAAGATAGTTGATTTAGTATCAGTGACCGGTTCACTGTCCGATGTATCACCAAAACAACTCTCACTATCTCTTTTCAAGTGTACAATTATAACAAACATATTCAGAGTGGCAATCCTTTGTCAAATGTCCGACACCTAAACAATTATAGCATCTTCCGAATTGTTTAATTTTTGGAATTCGCACAGGCACGGGAAACCTTTTAACCCTCTTCACAACGAATTAATTTATGATTTTGTTTATAAATGGAACATGCTTTTGGATTACTCACTAACAAAGAACGAGTTGTCTTATTATTAAAACTCACTGGAGATTTAAACTTATCTTTCACTGTCATTTTAGAAATATGCAACACACCACACTCCACTGATTCCAAAATCCGATATCTTTTCTGCAAATACGCGATTGTTCCACTATATGTTGGGAGTTCTTTACCTTCAATAGTTGCTTCCCATTGTTTTCGTTTTTCACTATCCAGACAAGCAAAAAGCAGTATATGAACAATCAACATCTCTGAAAATCCTGTCAATGATTGATCAAGAGAATCACGAGCTGTAACATGTTTCTGACATTATCGACTAATTCACAAATTTCAATTGCCGATTCTTTATTCATTCGTCTTAAATTCACTAAACCATAGATATGTTTTTCTATAATTATTCGTTTGTTTTCATATCTGTCAATTAGTTTATTCCATGCTACTGTATAATTGTTATCATTAATTGTTTGCTCATCGAGTATACGTTTAGCTTCACCTACCAAACAATTTTTAAATGATATAATTTGATTGATGCCGATTCATGTTCATGTTTCTTCATTATCGATACAAACATATCCTTTAATGAAAACCTTTAATTTTTCATAAGAACCATCAAATTTTGGTAATGGTGCCGCTTGTAATCCATTAGATGTTTTCACTATTATTGGTTGTTGATTATTGGTTTGTTTACCAATAATGATTGTTTCAGTTGCCTCTTTTTCCTGTTTGTAACTTTCTAACAATTCCTCTACTTTCACAGTACACTCCGCTCAAACTCCTCATATTTATCATTATGCATGCTTTAATTATCGAAATTCTCTTTTATTATATTTGTGTGATGATCATTAAATTCTTTATAAAATATGTATATCCAAATTTTTTTTATAATTTTTTAACTAAGCTATCGATAGTTTTTCACCCTTATTGACTTCGGTTATATATCATATATCATATATCATATATCATATATCATATATCATATATATATATATATATATATATATATATATATATATATATATATATATATATATATATATATATATATATATATATATATATATATATATATATATATATATATATATATATATATATATATATATATATATATATATATATATATATATATATATATATATATATATATATATATATATATATATATATATATATATATATATATATATATATATATATATACATGGTGGCGCACGAATCGTGCTACAAAAACAAAACGTAATAACTATTTTTCTGTGTGACTAATCTGTTTTTTATTTTTTTTATTTTGCAGATTATTATTTAAATTTACTAAAATGGATGCTTGGAATACCGAAACGAGGATTTGGATAGTGCAGCGCTATCATGCTTTGCAGTCCATCATTTCCGTCCAGAGGGAATTTAGGCGGGAGTTTGGCGGCACTCCCCCGAGTAGATGGACCATTATGAGGTTGGTACGCATGTTTGCTGAATCTGGAAGCATCGCACGTAGACCGTACAATCGAGATCCCTATGTTCGGGTTGAAGCCACAATCGCAGCTGTAGCATCATCAATTCAGGCAAATCCAAGTGTTTCGACTCGAGAGTTATCGGCGCAAATTGGAGTTAGCAGACGGTCATTACAACGGATAATTCATGATGACTTAAACTTGTTTCCGTACAAAATCCAAATTACAAGCAAATTAAAACCTCTGGATTTGCCTATTCGCCTGGAATTTTGCCGGAAAATTATTGAAATGGCCGAAGAAGACAACAACTTCATAAATTGCTTGTTTATGTCTGATGAGGCCCATTTTGATCTAAACGGCAATGTAAACAAGCAAAATTGCCGTATATGGAGTGAAACTAATCCAGAAATACTCCATGAGACGGAACTGCACCCAGAACGAGTGACAGTGTGGTGCGCAGTTTCATCAAGATGCATTGTCGGGCCATACTTCTTTGAAGTAAACGGTGAAACAGTAACTGTAAATGGGGACCGTTATTTAAACATGTTGAAAGATTTTTTTTACCCAGAACTGCGGCGAAGACGTATCCCTTTTAACAGCATTTGGTTCCAGCAAAATGGAGCAACTGCACATATAGCCAGACCGGTTATGGAGGAGCTCCAACGAAAATTTCCAAATAAATTAATATCCAGAAACTCCACTTTCCGCTGGCCCCCAAGGTCACCTGACCTCACTGCACCAGATTTTTTTTTATGGGGTTATGTCAAACAAGAGGTGTTTAAAACGAAACCAAGGAATTTGACTGAATTGAAGCAGTCCATTACAACAATAATTGAGGCGATCCCGACTTCAACCCTTCAGTGCGCAATGAATAATTTTCTGATCAGGTGTCGCACATGCGTGAATGAGCATGGAGGTCATTTACGGTCTATCATTTTCAAAACTAATTAGTTAAATAAAAATAAAATTGAATTATCTATACAATAAAAAAAAATAAAGCCGATTAGTCACACAGAAAAAAAGTTATTACGTTTTGTTTTTGTAGCACGATTCGTGCGCCACCCTGTATATATATATATATATATATATATATATATATATATATATATATATATATATATATATATATATATATATATATATATATATATATATATATATATATATATATATATATATATATATATATATATATATATATATATATATATATATATATATATATATATATATATATATATATATATATATATATATATATATATATATATATATATATATATATATATATATATATATATATATATATATATATATATATATATATATATATATATATATATATATATATGTATATATATATATATATATATATATATATATATATATATATATATATATATATATATATATATATATATATATATATATATATATATATATATATATATATATATATATATATATATATATATATATATATATATATATATATATATATATATATATATATATATATATATATATATATATATATATATATATATATATATATATATATTTATATATATATATATATATATATATATATATATATATATATATATATATATATATATATATATATATATATATATATATATATATATATATATATATATATATATATATATATATATATATATATATATATATATAGATTTATATATATATATATATATATATATATATATATATATATATATATATATATATATATATATATATATATATATATATATATATATATATATATATATATATATATATTTATATATATATATATATATATATATATATATATATATATATATATATATATATATATATATATATATATATATATATATATATATATATATATATATATATATATATATATATATATATATATATATATATATATATATATATATATATATATATATATATATATATATATATATATACAGGGTTATCCAATTCGAGGTTGATAAAGTAGAAATCTGTATACCGACATCTGTCAAAGATAAACGTCAAGTAGGCTATCATTTATTTAGTTGATATTCTGCCGTTTAAGAATATGGAGCATTTAACAATCGCAAATTGGGTGTAGGAAAAACAGGCCGTCGATGCTGATTTTTCGAACAAAATTTTCTTCAGTGATGAAGCTCATTTTTCGCTTGGTGGATACGTTAATAAGCAAAACTGTAGAATTTGGGGCTCAGAAAATCCACAATTGATTGTAGAGAAGCCATTACACCCGGAAAAAGTCACTGTTTGGTGCGCATTGTGGTCTGGTGGTGTGATTGGGCCGTATTTTTTTGAGAACAACCATGGACGAACCGTTGCCGTCAATTCTGAGCGCTATGGCCGCATGTTAACCGATTATTTTTTTATGAAAATCGAATCGAAGATTATGATCGTGACGATATGTGGTTCCAGCAGGATGGAGCAACCAGTCACGTAACACGAGCAAATCGAGATCTTTTGCAAGAGAAATTTCCTGGACGTTTGATTTCGCGATTGGCTGATGTCAATTGGCCTCCAAGATCCTGTGATTTAACGCCTTTGGATTTCTTTTTGTGGGGCTACGCGAAAGATCGTGTTTACGCAAACAATCCTCAAACTCTTGACGAATGGAAAACTAATATTCGTAAGGTAATGGCCGAGATACCGCCCGAAATGTGCCGAAAAGTCATTGAAAATTACCTCAGGAGAATCAAGGCCTGTAAAAAGTCCCGTGGAGGACATTTGAATAATTTCTTGTTTAACTAAAAATGGATCAATCTGCAAGGATCAATCTGTAAAATGAAATAAAAATTACAATACATTCCGAATATTTTGTGTGTTTTTTTTAAGTTTACTTTATCAACCTCGAATTGGATAACCCTTTATATATATATATATATATATATATATATATATATATATATATATATATATATATATATATATATATATATATATATATATATATATATATATATATATATATATATATATATATATATATATATATATATATATATATATATATATATATAGGGTTACCAACCGTACTCTTTTAAATAGTACAGTACTCTTTTTCAGCCTCTTCTCTTTTTTCTCTCTCTTTTTCGATTTTTCCAACCAAAGTACTCTTTTCTCTAACGCCATAATCATATTTTTAAATTATGTTTGCTACTTTCAATTTTATCAATCTTTTTCCAAACTTTGGTTTAA